>OZ021702.1:1200000-1642548 GCA_963978495.1 Athalia circularis
ATTCCAAGCAAAGCAAACGAAACCGAACCGTCGCCGACCCTTGAAAATTTTGCGGAGATCGAGCTTCGCAGTCTGCAGCTATAAATGCAGTTCGAAGAAGCCAAGGGCGAAAGACAGGTATATGCAAATAATTCCGACGTTCCCGGTCGCGGACCGAAAGGTTTTCCAATTTTCATGGTCGAAATCGACTCGCGAGCGATCGACCGACTCTCGGTGAGTCGATGAAATTTTTTTTGTTTTTCAAAATATCCTGCGCCTCGCGCGGTCGTAAAGCTAGCTCGTTGAAATTCGAAAATCTTTACAGAAATTTGACGGGAGAAAAAAAAGATCGAACCATTTTTCGAACCGAGGCGAACGATCGGAAATGAAATACCGATAAATTGAATCACGTTGATGTGAACCGATGAGCAGCAGCGGTGAATGCAAACCACGAAGGTGGTCGACCATTGGAATCATTTCATGTCACCTGTGCGAGTCGTACATACATATTAGGAAAATAGATCGGTTTTTGTATTTGTCATTTTCATTCGATCTTCAGCAACGAAATCTGTACGATGTATACGGAATTGTTTGTTCATTTTTTGAACAGTGTCGTCGTCGCACAGTCGTCGATCCGCGGAGAAACCGACGATATTTTATATGGGGCGACCATATAAGGAAGCTCCGAGATCAGAGAGCGCGGTGTTGGTGATCGTGAACGTTATACGTACGCTAGAAGTCCTCGTATACAACGACACCGCGGTCGAGTGCTGCACGAGAAGACCATGAGGCATGAGAGCATGAGCGCGATGAGGTTATGCACGATCTGGATGTGGATGTGGATGTATAGCAGCGGCATCGGGACCGTTGGGCACTCGGTCAATGTGTTTCTTTTCGTCTTCTTCGTTTATTTCAATCGGTTATAGCGTAAGGCGCGCGTCGTTACAGTCGTAGTCGCGAGTAAACCGAAGCGGGTTAAGGACGCTCTCCCTTATAAGGAATCGTCTTTGCCTTGCCTCGCTTTTAAACCCGACGCGACGCACGTCGCGATTGAAAGTACCCGATAAATACACCATATGTATCATATCCCATACATATAATTATTTCTTACAAACGTGAACGCAAACTAAGAGCTTCGTAAATATTATACTGTATCATATACACTGGGGCCCATAAACTTACGTCGTAAAAAAAAAAAAACAGTAATTTATAACATGAGTTGTCAAACTGAAAACGCTCGCAATTTCCCGCGCAATATTTCTTAGCGAAAATAAAAGTCATTTTACAACAACGATCGGGTATAATTTGACGACACAGATTTAAAGGATCTAGAGAATCTGCATTAGATCCTTCTTCGCAAACCCCGATCGATGATCTATTGATCCGATTTTTTTTTTTTGGCTTTGGCGACCACGTATGCAGCGGCAGATTTTAAATCGCACACAGATTTTTACCGTACGATTCAAAGCTCGTTTAGAAGAAACATAATCGGTATAGGGAATTCTGATCTGATTTGGTCGAATCGATTGATTTTTGAATCTCATTGATCTGCAGTTGAAAAAATTATCAAAAATTACTCGAAGTTTTTCTTTATGAATATTTGCGTTCGAAAATTCATTGAAAATCTACCTAAATTATACATTGATTGAAAATAATTCAGGTAAAAATTATGTCCGATTAATTAATTCATGCAACGATAATCTCACCGTGCGCGCGAAAAAGCTCAGGGAAAATAACAATTTAGGGAGAACCTTTAACGTGATGAACTATAACCTTATTTAGAGCGAAGGGCGATAGGCGATAAGTTAAACCGTCCAGTGAACGCCGCAATAACAATAGGTACTTATATTAGGTAAAATGAAACGTGTCTCATGTTCAAATGTTAATATGATTATACCTATACGCTATCTCTCTTTCTTTTTTTCCAAGTTTTTTTTTTCTTTTTTCTAGGCTCCCCAAATGTGGTGAGCACGTTATAGGTGCATATCGATCGCACATTCCTCAGCTATTAGTGCCATGGAATAAAATATTACGTTTCTTCGTTCCGCGGCCCGCGCGATTATTCAGCGAGAAATAAATTAGAAATCAATTTCAATTCGGAATTTTGAATCCGTGAAAAAAGAGAGAGAAAAAAATGACGTTCTATCAAAAAAAAAGCGCATTTTTTTTCTGGCTTCTGCAGATGACATTCGTGCAGAGATAAATCGTGCATCCGACGTGCGAATGAGAAGGAGATTTTAAAAATGAAAAAACAGATTATAAAATTAATGACAATAACGCATAACGCGGCTCCGAACCGTACAATTTTTCCTTTGTCATGCACGTTTGAATCGAGATTTGCTAAACCGCGCCCAGTTCGTTGATCGCATTTATTCGGCGCCCTAATAGCCGTGAATATAATATATTTATAATGGCCGTTCGGAGCAGGTGTACATGGGAAAAGGATGGGTAAATATATATGTACACATATATAAGCTGTAAGTATGTATAATATATGTAGTCGGATAGACACGGGTGAAGAGTTTTAATTTTTACTACCGCGCCCACAAGCTGACGGTGACGGTAGCGCGTATAGTCATCATCGTTTCCTTTGTTTCCAAACTGCACCATAAATTATAATCCGTTTGCGCGTAAGTGTTTGTAAATTTTTGAAATTTTCAAGCTTTTTCTTGTTTTTTTTTTCATAATTTTTTACTTCTTTCTCTCTCGATGTCCGATATCTCGAGATCAAAATTGATCCAAGTGTCGAAAAATCTTACAGATCGTCTGATCAAATATTTATTAATAGAAAATATATCGACCGGAGGTTTATCGAAAAAATTGCCACGCAAGAATCTCGATCAGCGATAACATGAGGCTGATGTTAATAAAACAATTGCACATGATGTGTTTGACTGATAAAATAACTATAATATGTATACATAATATACATTAAAGGTATGCATAATATGAACGAACGTTTCTAATAAAATAAAACAAATGAAAAATAATGTTATCTGTTTTATTATAGGTACCTATATACGAGGTGAGTCACTTTTGATTTTTTATAGTTCATTAGCGTCTTTTTTTTCAAATTATATTCCGATACCATGCACAAAAAAAAAGATGAAATCCATGAGAAATAATTTTTTGAATTAATAAAAATGAAATCAACTGATCGTTGATTAAAACCCTATACATTGGTAATCACCTCTAAATCACGGTTATAATAGATATAATAATAATTATTATTATTTATTGATTCGAACTTGATGTTATCACGGCTGAACATAATGATAAATTCGAACTTGGTTGACGACCAGTGCAGTATAGCTAATTACCCGTATATTTGTAAAATTGTTCAAAGTGTGGGGAGAAAAAAAAAAAGAAAAAAAAAATGAATGATTAGAAATAAAAAATAAGGCATACCTATTCATATCATCATCATTATTATCATCAGTAGCTGGTGTACGCGTACATGTGGGTGTTCAAAAACACACGCATTTGAGATATAAAACAAATAAAGATGACGATGACGATGAATGAAAATTATTACAAGGTCTTTTGTTTAACAAAAAGTTATTATCATACACCTGACGCATGTATACCTGCGTGTATAATAAAAATTTTCAAACACACTATTACCATTATTCCGGAAATAGATATATATATATTTGTACGCGGATGATACGAAATCGGTCGTCGAATTGGTATTGATACGATATCGTGTATGTATAATGTACGAGGTATTCCGCGCCAAATCACACCGCATACCTTACGAATACAACAATTAATTAATTAATCAAATTATACGGTAATTAATTTGAATTCAATTTGCATGAATAAATATTACAAATTGATATATGATACACGGTTTTTGATTTCGATAAAATTTAAAAAACCGATTTAATAAAAAAAATAGATAACAAGGATGGAATGTTGTAGTTTTTTTTTTATCGAAAAACCGTAGTTTTTTTTTGGTTTTTCCTTTTTTTTTGTGAATCAGAGAGCGAAGGTGATTTCTCATCGAATGCCCCATATGTAACATGCATGGTTTATTTTTTTTTTATTTTTTGTTTTTTATTCCTCTATACTACCGAGCGTCGCTTGGTGACGAGTGACATCATCGCGTCAGCAAGTATATATGGTTACACATATGTGCATATATGTGTATATATTCGTACACCTATACCTATAAGTTTATGACAAAAAGGAACGCGTGATTCGCGGCTAATACAACACAGACATGGCGCTCGCGTTGCTATTAGTTCGGCGTAAGTCTCTCACTTCTTTTTTCTTCGTCTCCTTTTTGTTTTTTTTTTCTTTCGCGTTCTTCAAATGACGTCATCGTTTCCAGGCAGACCGTTTCACGACACAGATAATGACAAATAAATAAAAGAAAAAAAAAAACCGACCGAAAAACAATTCAACAAATTATTCAAAGGGATATCATCATATATACGAACGCGTCGATTAACGGACAGTTTTCGAATTTAGTTTCGGAGTAAAATGGAAATTGATTTAATATTAAAATATAATATCGTACACCGATTGTGTAGAAAGGATATAATTGATGTTGGTCCGTAATTTGATGGCTATATCACGATGCCTGAATTTTTATTTTTCTCCTTTCCCCTCGTTTTCATAGTGGGTACTTAGGTAGGTAAACGTACACCTTTCCATGTATTTAGCAAGTTTAAATAATCACCTGGGCAAGGCAATAATCGATTAATTTATAACATATTAGGCATTGGCGCAAATACCCTGGAGAAATAGCCGACGCGTGAGATCAATTCGGTCCTTTTAAGGTAACGATTGAACTGTAATATCTATACTGTACGCAGAGTAATTTACGTTGCACAACTCGGTGTCCTAATTGTGTCCTGTCGAGCCGAAGGAAAAAAGGAAAAGGAAAAAATGAAGGGTAAAAAATCACGTACGTATGCAAAGGTCAGTTACAAAATTTAGAAACAATTATCCAGGCGTATAATATTCGTGCAATATCATTCCGCGATATTAGGTGCGCGTATACATATATATTTTGTACATATGGCCTCTCCATATACTCTAGTCATGTTCCTACATTATATACATTCGATATATATATGTATTACATATGTATATCTGCATATGAGTACATTTCAATCAATACTTCCGTCTGCAGCTAGGAATTGAGATCAATGGGATAATAATGTCTCTATTTTCTCGGAAACGATAACGATATGTGATAAAAAAAAAAAAAAAAAAGTTGACCCTCTTCCTCTCCTATCAACGTCATTCAAATTTTTTAATTTATCTACAAAGTTATTGGAATTATTAGTGTGCGAACTAATAATTTTTTTTTCATAGAAATCCAATTTTCTACATCGGAAGTTATAGTCTCAAAGTTCGTATAATATACGATAACGAGCGATAGTATATTTTTTTGTTTACTGAAAAAAAAAAGAGAAAACAAAAACGGGGCGTCAACTTTAATACCGAATGTGGACGTTTCGGTATAATTTTTCGAAAAGCCGAAAAGCGACAATCGCTCGAATTATAAATAAACGAAAGATCGGTGAACTTGATCGTTCGATGCTTTATACTATTTATAAAAAAGAAAAGAAAAAGAAAGAAGTTCCGAATCTATATTTACGCGGTTCATTGATTCGCATATATATTTTTGTATACATAGGAAAGCGCGAAGATAGAAAAGAGATGGAGAGAAGAGCAGCGAGTTTAAACGAAGCTAAAGTTGATATCAGTGTTTAAAAATAGCGTGCCGAAGCTCGATACAAGGTGAGGAAAATACGGCGGCAGATCAACTGCTCATAGACCAGTCTATTTCAACACCTGTACACCTAGAGTTCTCTAAGGATAATTTCCTGCAAAGTTTATCCTTAACCTAGGCCAACCACGCACGGCTATAATTCAAGGGTTGCAGGTACGTTCACCCCGAACGCGAGGACGATAAACCAAACCCGCACCTTTGTCTCTTCTCTTTATTCGATATTAATTTCCCGTGTCTAGCCGAATCGGTTTTTCAACCCTCAGATATAATGATAACCTTCGCGCAGGACTGTGGAAGGAGCGAAAAAATAATGCATCAAAGAAATTGGGTAAAATTTCGTCAAAGTTTTTTTTTTTTTTTTTTTTTACAAAACAAGAATGATAACCGTGAATAACGTAGAATATCGGTTGAAAAAAAAGGAAGAAAAAAATTAATTAATAAATAATAATTGAACGCTTAAATTTTAAATTGATTATACATACAAAAGTATTCGTTGATCGTAGAAAATAGTAGACTAAAAATTATTCTCTATACTCCGTATACACGCGACGCTACGGTATCTGTGATTTTTTTAATTAAAATTCTTCAGCTGATGGAAAATAAGAAGAATTATAATATATTGTATCTAAGGGTTCACGTAGTTCAAATCGTGTAATAAAATTAGCACATCCGGATAAATTATTAAGTCTGCAGCATCAGCAGAAGATGACTAACGAGCCCGAAGGATAATAGAAGAGAAGTAAAGTCGGAGGATATAAAGTTGAGTATCGACCCTGTGCACGGTGGCAGCGAGCAGATGATATCCGTGAGTCATACATGGATGACTGATTCGGTAAACATGCAAGACTTTTTTTTTCATACTTATTTACTTAATCATCCAGAGATTTATAATTTCGGCAAATCTTTGCGCGTGATTTTCGCGTTTTTTTTTTCTCCCTCCCAACCGCAAGCTGTACTGATTTTGGCCGATAATACTTGATAAAGAAAAAAAAAAAAAAAAAAAAGGAAAAATCAAATCGCAAAAGATACGCAACCGCGATAATTAAACGATCGAGAAATTATATGTACATATATATTAAATTATGTAATATTTGTATCAATAATATGAATATTATAATGAGATGTATGTGTAGTGATAGGAACGACGTTAGATGGAATTTAACTGTACGAAATATTTTTCCATTGATATTTAAATTTTTCATGTTTGTGAGGAGAAAATACCTATGGTACTTCGCAGCTGTAGTTCTATCGAGAATTCCAACTGTTGAATGGAAGGGAGAAGAGAAAAAAAAAAAGAGAGAAAAATTATAATAAATTGAAAATAAAATCGTCCACGTGCGAATCTTTGCAAGTTTGGTATTCTCGCTTCTGATGATATAGCGACAATAGAAATATATGGATTTCAGTCACATACTACAGGAGTTCCTCTGAAACCATCGCGGGCAGGTATCTACATATAGCTGTGACCCAGCATTCGAATTCCAACGTTCGAAAAAATGGAATAACAAAAAAATTAAAAAAAAAAAAAAAAAACACCTGCGGGAGATAAAATAAACCAAAACGAACAAACGTACAGGTATATGACGTGCGTGTAGGTATATAACATGTACATATAATGGAAGAATTTTCTGAGAAATTTGGATAACGATAAGCCGCGTGGCTGATTCGAACTGCAGACTACCGGATAGATACAAGGTATAGCCTTATACTCCTCCTATCTATCTCGGAATGACAAACGAAAATTCTACCTAGCAACGAACGACGATATCATAAGTGCCGGAGAAAAGAATTACGATAAATATTTCTGCTTTATTTCACCTTATTTTTTTTTCTCCTTTTTGTTGTCTAGAAAAGAATTTGCCGACTACCTGAAACTCACGATCAGCGAGACACGACGACAGTCTTCTTCGACATTTTCTTTCTTTTTTTTTCAATTTATTTATTCGAAAGAATCGTGACAATTACATCGGTTATAAAACATTTCCAAAATTGGATTTCGAGGACAACGAGTATAAAACGTAACGGCAATGGGTGTGCGTGATTTTTTACTTCATTTTTGCTCCGAATGAAAAATTCTGCTTTCAAAGTTTTCTCCGTGTGATGTTTTTTTTTTTTTCTCATATTTCTGATTTTTTAACCTGCCACATTTACAAATGTTGAGAAACGTCGAGGTCATCGGACGTATAATATACGTGATCGTCCCCAAAATGTTACGTGATAATTTTTGAACCGCCTATATACGCCCACAATAAATGTATAATCACCTACTAAAGATTCGTGATTAATAAATTAAATTCACGGACGATCAAAACGAAGAGAACGAAAAAATTCATACTAACTCAATTGCATAGAAAGAAAAGCAAAGCATTAAATTAAATATTTCTGATCCGTAGTTCTGTTTGTACAGCTAATGGGGATCCTATGCGTACGATTCGAGGCAGACGAAAGGAAGGAAAAAGAAAAAAAAAAGGAAAAAAGATTGTGGGACAAAAAAAAGTAATGAAAAAACTTAATGGACAAATTACAGAAACAGCCTCCGTGTTGTACTCTATTTATAGAAAATAGAGTAGGCAGTTGTTTCTCTAGGATGTGCAAGTGTGTGGTTTTTTTTTCTTTCTTTCACTTTTAACCGATAAAAATGAGAGAAGACAATGTATAAAAAAGCAACAGCTGCTACACGCGTTCCTTATCTTATCAATTTTATCATCGTGTATGGATATATGTATACACATATACCGGGGAAAACCGATAGACTTTTCTTTTTGTTCCATTTCTTTTCTTTTTTTTTTCATTACTAAAATTTATCTTTCTACACGACAGACGACGCGGAGAGCACATATAGTAATGTTACCAGCTGACTTTGACAGAAAATATCTCGTCGTCTGCCCCATTCTAGGATCTTGTGGTATGCAACTAATTGACGTACAGAGCCAAACAATTCTCGGGAATTGGGAGAAGAAATTTAGTGGCAAAATTTTATTTACGGTAAATTTTTGATAGAAAGTGAAAAAGGGAAATGATGGATAAATTTTTTACAAAGAAAACTCTGCGTCTGATTTGTAAAATAAAACAAGCCTTCAATTTTTCGATGATTGAAAATTTTCTGTTCAACTTTCCAGACTCGAGACTAATTGCGGCAAGATGTCGAATGAAAGCTTTTTCATTTTTAAATTCGTTTCCGTAGCTGAAAAAATCACGCAGATTAAGGGGAAAATTGTAGAGCGAGCAATCCCGCGAGCACGGAAAGTTGCGTGAAAAGAGATGAGAGAAAAATAAAAATAAAGAACTTGGACGAGCGTCGTCGCCACGAAGGCATAAAGAGACTTCCACTCCGTCGGCTATCTGTCAAGCTGACAGCGCGTTCAACTCGGCGAGCATGCGATCAAAACCGAGAGAAACATAAAAAGAGAAAAAAGAAACTCGGTGTATAAAGTAAGCGAGACGGGGTATAAAGTAGTGACGTTTAACTCATCCACCCGCCTCTTCTATTCCATTTAAATATGAAATGTCAGATGTATTATTATTTTTGGTCAAAGTTTTAAATGAAATATATTTGAAATCAAAGCCGATCTCGTGCGCATAAATTCTCGACTCATTATACATCCGGGAAACAATAGAGCGAAGCAAAATGTGAAAAGGATGTTAATTCAATGAGCAATATGTCGTTCTTAGGATTGGAATTGAACGAAATTCCTCCTCGTAAAATGACGAGGATTTTTGAGGGGCGAAGGAGGAGATGAGGAGGAAAAATAAAAGAAAATATAAATGAGTAGAACGAATAAACTGGAGGCAGTCTTTTCGTAGTCATCATCGTCGTCTTCGTATTCCTTCTGTCGGCGATTCTCACGTCTTGGATTTTTTCGAGGGGGAACCAAACGAAATATCGGTACGACTGGGCGGAGCCCTCGAACAAAGACGCTCTTGGCATGGCCAGGCCCGTTTGGTGTTGTACGCATTGCGTAAATAACGAAAAATAAATTCCTGAGAAATGAGCACCTTATCGACACGATATTTTGATAACAGTATTAAAGAACTCGACTGTAATGACCTTGCCGTAATTTTTCACCTGTGCGACATTCTGTTACGGTGAGTCGTTGCATGTCGTATGAAAAAAAAATTATGCGATAATTAACGATTACGCATCGATATACGACACGACTAATTTCAGGTATATCCGCTTCTTGGGAACCTAGGCAAATTCCAAAGAATTCAACGAAAAGAAAAACCCAAAGTGAAATACAACTAAAGGAAGGGAAGAGACGAGCCTTATGTTTTTTCAGTCTCATTATTACCGTAATGACTGTAATTGGTTAGCTTCGTATGTTTGAAAAATCGAACCAACCGACCAACCAACGAACGGACGTTCCTGTTTTTCGAATACAACTGTAAATATATTCCTCTCTGACGCATCCGGAAGACGACTGTCATTGGGAATTTTGTAAAAATCGTCCTCTCTCCGATGGCCTAGACGGTAGAAGTAATTTTTGCTAGAATGTGGAAAGACACTTATCTGAACGAACGCCGCGTTATCAAAATACGTTTTTCAAACCAGTTTCGCCGGTATCTCATTTCAAGTATCAACTAAGCGAACGTATTCCGGCAGCACCTTGCATATTTTGATGTTGTTTTTTCTTCTGCTTATTTTTTGACAAAATTCTGACACTGGAGATGGGGAATTAATGTTATATGCATAGAAATTTGACGAAAGAAATATCAGGGTGATGAAAATTCTTGCGTAAATGACACTCACGTAAATGAGTCCGGAGTAGTAACGATCTTTGAGGTTATGAAGTACGGATGCTTCGTTGAGACAGGTCAACTCGGCCATGTCCTCGACCTTGTCAAATTTAGGGGGATTCATCTTTTGGATGTCATCTTTAGCGACCAATACTCGTTTCCCGGTTTCGGCGACTTCGACTTCAACTTCGTCGCCCCTTTCTCCCTTTATACCGGCGGCAACGAACCCTTGGGATTCGTGTGGTACCCATACGAGTTTCTTCTGTGTCCATTCTGCCTGTGTGGCTGGGTCGTTGAAGCTGTTTCTATCCACGGAAAGATATTTCAGCTCGGGATCAGACCGGTCCACCCTGGAGTCGCCGTCCGCCATCTTTGTTTAGCGCGACAATGCGCTGAGAACGCTTTTTAGTGCGAAAATACACTCGAAAAGGAATATACGAATGGTAACCTTAATTAACTAATAACACGTATTTATTCCTGGACCCGGTAAACTAAAAAACACTTTAAATTAAACCGTCGATATTTTTGAATTTTATAAGACGGTTAGAAACAACTCCCTTAAAATACACACGGTCCACGACGAAAACCTCCGAACTCCGCCGTTGCCACACCACTTCTGAGCCGTTCTGAGCTCTAGGCCTCTGCCCCAACTTATTCACTTCAATTCTATGCCGTACGTACGCCGTATGCCGTGTGCGCTCGTATGCTAAACTGCGCGGTTTGTGCTGCGCTATAATATCATCAAGCGCCTTCGAAATGCCTTTTCGAATCACTATACGACATACGCGCGGTCTCGGAGCCCACCGCAAGACCGTCGCTTTAGTTTAATTGTGTTCGTGAGCGTCTGAAAACCATTGATGTATGTGTCCGTAGATTAAACCGGTGTATATTTTTCTCGACTTTCGATTGTTCAGACCTCTCGAATATCGCCGGTTAAAATCGCAGCGTTCGCTTTTTTTACAACTTTTTGTCTAGAATCCTCAACGATATTCGTTTGTTTCTCTTCTTCTGACAGTGAAATAGACGCGCAAAACAATTTTAGGTTAGATTATAGCCCATCCCGAAGGGCCAACAATTATACACATGACCAGTCAGCTGTCGCTTTTGTTTCGATTAATCGCCGGCACTTGTCAAAAGACTATCGACACTGGTCTCTTCTGTCGTCACGTGTTTCTTTTTGATTATTACCGGAGAACGATTGACGGTTCTAATTGTCAGGGTATAATTAAATACTTTCTCTTTTTCAAATTTCAAAAACGATACTGCATACGAACGAATATTGTTGCTTTCCTCATTTTACAGGGACGAACTTACAATTTCTGCTTTCAAAAATTGCAATGTAACGCTTGAGGTGGGTTAACGGGCCGGCTTACGCACACAATTAAACAACGTAAACTCAAAAGTTTAAACTGTCAGCCACTCCCGAAAGTTAAACTCATTGTTAGCCGGTCGAAGTTCAGAGTGCGCTGATCTCAGTGCTGAATATTTTTAAATGAGAAATTTTATTAAATTATCATAATAACTCCCGTTTATATTCAAAGAAGACATTCTCGTCGGTCATCCTGTTTCTCTATATAGTCTATTAACGTAACTTGCAATGCACTTTCTGTGTTATAAAAAATAAATCTCTGTCTAATTCATCAGAGTTTCGTTGAAGTTTAAAATATTTCTTCGTCGGATTTCACTCGTTAAAAAGAAAGCACCGCATTGCTGGCCGATGACGGATCATCATCACGCACTTATTACGCACGCTCATATAATATCGTTTAAGATTACTCGGAACAGTATTTTTCAAATCTCAAGCATCCGGAAGTCTTGGAAACTGCATTCTTTGAAGTAGCGGAAACCCATAAAATACAAAATATTTATATTATCTAAGTATTTCTTGGGCGTCACAATAAAATTGAACTAAATAAATTGTATATGGATATGTAGGACTGTCTGATACATGCGAAAGAATTAATGAATCGTATTAGATTTCTTTGGGGTATAATAAAGTGAAATAAACGTGTACGTCTTAACCTGGTTTCTAGTACTTAAATCTCGTGACTCACGGCCCATTCCCAAATATGGAAGATATGTCCGTTTATTTTTATGACGCAACGCCGACAACGTGTATAATTCAGAGTTTCAGACCCTTTTTGGACTCCCGCAGCACTCGTACGTTTTGCTTTTACAACCATTGCGATAATTTTTAAACACGAGTACCGAATGCTGATTATCTCTGCTATAAATTATTCGCATAAACTAAATTCGGGCTTCTCTCTTATTCTAAAACAAAACAGAAAAGAAAATTAAATAAATGAAAAAAAATCGACGACCAAGCCTGTCTCAACGGCGCCAATAAGTTGTTGGTTAATTTTTCTGCAATGCATAATGAGGCCGTTCGCATTTGTCTTAAACAAACAGCATTTAATCATGCATGGCTTTTACGTGGTATGACGAATAAGCTACCTTATTTGGGCAAGCTAAGCTCCCCCAGCGAATGTTATGAAATCTTTTAACTGAGAAAGTAATGTCTCACGATCAGACACGTCTCAAATATATATGTTCTTAGAATATAGGCGGCCTTTAATCTTATACGACTATAATTCCTTTTTTTTCTTCTTCTACATATGCCTACATGGCATTGCAGTTGGCAAAATTTAGTGCAAATAAGAATTCATTTTATCAGGCTCTATTTAAGGATAACTTTTCTCTATTTTATTGAGCGCATGAAACAGTTATATGGTATGTATACGCGTTTAAGCAGATCCTCCAACGGATCTGTTTACACGATGCAATATTTTTACCTTGCCCAAGAATAATAATCTTGGCTTCACCATATGATGGGAGTATAAATTAGACTGTCTTTTCTTTCAAGATTGCTCATAATGGCGGTTATAAATATGCTATGACCGAATGGTTCTTCTTGAGATTGATCATGTATAGTTTTCAAGTATAAAACGATTCTTTCTGGTTGAATAGCTTGTGGAGATGAGATGAGTCGATCTGAATGGAATCTCGTATGACAATGTTATCGACTGTTATAAAGAAGTTCAAATCTACGCGCTTTCGTCGATGGCAGACGACGCTCACAGGCTGGCCAATCGCGGTTATGTCGTATTATATGTATAATGGCGGCTACGATATTTGATTTTGAATTTCAAACCTCT
The DNA here is from genome assembly GCA_963978495.1 of Athalia circularis. Lineage (NCBI taxonomy): Eukaryota > Metazoa > Arthropoda > Insecta > Hymenoptera > Athaliidae > Athalia > Athalia circularis. The sequence goes on from OZ021702.1 coordinate 1,213,621, forward strand.
AAAATATTGCGACTCACCCATCGCGGTTTTCGTCATTCAAATAATCCGTACAATTAATTCGCCAACAAGTCGCTCTCCCGTACCATTTTATCTTAAATCCAAGGTAACTCATTCTGTGCCAAAGATAACGCGAAATAAAGAAAATCCGCTCCCGCACCTATGACATTACCAGATGAAAGAAATTTCCGTTACGACCTGCTCATTATTATTACTAGTATTTGTTTATTCTTTTTTCCAAATTATCATGGCTTGTTGAGAGTTACAACCAAAGTGAACATATGTCATTCGATTTTCGAAATTGTCTGAATTTAATGCAGGATTAGTTTTTTCGCATTTTATACCTTGATCGAGTTGAATCAATTTCAATTATTTGCAATATTAGCTGATAAAAAAATAAGGTTTTCCGAAATTGAAAGCGTCAAGAACTGCGAAGAATGTAAAAAATTGGGGACGTATAAAATACTTCGTGCAAAAGATAATCTTTCTCGAATAAAAGCCAATGATAATCTGAGACTGGACTACTGAGGATGCAGCGAGCCACCGAATGACCTTTACGCACATACCCGCGGATCGTGGAACATCGGACGGATCACATTCAATTGCGCATCTCCGCTCATAGTACTCAAGTGATAAGAATACGCCCAGTAGTGTCCGTATTTGCCTAGCGTAAGTAATTCGAAGGGTTCAAGAATACTTCATTGATGATTTCAAAAACCGCAAAAATCTCATTTCATCTCCAGTCGTCCAATTTATAACTTTACCGAATTTAAATCCGATAAAATTCTGCTATCTTGTAGCAAAGTTATCACGAATTGCGTGAACGACCTCGCTTTTGCAAACGATCTGTTTGATAGATTATCACTTATGTGAAGCAAATTATCATTTTAATGTTTCGCATCCATCCACGCTATATATTATGTACAGTCCATCGATCATACAGATTTTAAATAGTCTCTGTCGAAGACATTTCAGCTCTGCAGGCACTCTCCGAATCGACTCAAATCAAGGCAAGAAAATAATGGCTTACGGGGGAAGTGCTGGTGATCAAATTCATGCGTATGCGTCTAAGAAAAATGTAAGTAAATTTTGAGGATACGAAGATAGATTTCCCTCATCTAATCGTAAATTTACTATATCTATAGGCCACTATCGTCGATCTACGAAGTGACACAATTTCTAGGCCCTCTCCGGCCATGAAACAGGCTATGTTTAATGCGGTACTTGGAGATGACGTTTATGAAGAAGATCCCACAGTCAAGTGTAGGTTCTTATAGTTCCATCGAAATAAGGTGGAAAAAACCTAATTTTTGATTAAGAATTTGCGGTTAAACATTTTTTGACTGTGAGGCTGAAATATGTTTTTCTTCATTCGACAGTACTCGAGGAAAAGGCCGCCTCTCTTTTAGACAAAGAAGCTGCCTTATTCGTAACTTCTGGAACAATGGGAAACCTAATAGCAAGTGAGCATACATGAATATCTAAAATAATAATAATAATAATAATAATCATTGATCGTAAAATCTGTCGCATCACAGTTTGAAATTTATCCTTTCCAAGTAATGAACCACTGCAACGTCCGAGGCTGCGAAGCTTACTGCGGGGATCAGTCGCACACGTTTCTTCACGAGCAAGGTGGAGCAGCGCAATTAGCTGGCGTGACACTTTGTACTTTACCGAATAATCGGGATGGTACTTTTGACCTAAAAACGCTCGAAGGGCGCATGCGTTCTGATCGACTACACGAACCGATTTCAAAGCTGGTGATAATTGAAAATACGATCAACGGAAAAATCCTTCCGCAATCCTGGATCGACGAGGTAGCCGTATTCGTAAAAAAGTATGATCTTAAACTACACATGGACGGTGCGCGGCTTTGGAACGCTTCTGTCGGATCTGGTATCCCGGCAAAAGAGATCGTGCGTGCTTGCGATTCCGTCACTTTTTGTCTGAGCAAGGGATTGGGCGCACCAGTTGGCTCGGTTCTTTGCGGTAGTAAAGCGTTCATCCAACAAGCCAGGAGAGTCCGAAAAGTACTTGGTGGAGGCATGAGACAAGTCGGTGTGTTGGCCGCGGCCGGATTAGTCGCTCTGGAGCAGACGGTACCAATTTTAAAGGACGATCACCGAAGGACATTTTGGATTGCGGAGAATATAAACAATTTGCGATCTAAGGTCTTCAGCGTTGACTTGGAGACTACGAAGACCAACATGATTATGGTGAATGTTGTTTCCGAGGAAATAACTGCCATCACTTTCGTTGACAGATTAGAAGTGGTGTTGGACGACGTTGAAGATGACAAAACCATCGTGAGAGGCTTGCAGCTTACATCACGTCTGGCCAGATTCGTTTTCTATTATGAAATTGACGATGAGGCGGCCGAAAAAGCCCTACGAAAAATTTGCTACGTCATTAAGAAACTTGATACTAAATTGTGAGCAGGTGAAGATTTGTTTCAGGGCGGTTACGGCTGAGGCTGACCGCCTCGTCTATAGTAGCCAATCTTTTGTGGCTGGCAGGTGGGGTCTGAAAGCCCAGAAATATCGCTAAATTTACATCAGCTCTGTTTCAATAAAAATACCAAGGCTGTTAGATCGCATGACTCGCTCTAATAAAAGAATAACTAAATTTATAAAATCACCCGGAATTTCAATAGATTCTAAGCTCGGCTATAAATGTCACTCCACAAAGTGTACCGAGGCCAAAAATTTAACTCGAGATCACTGATGCATCAAAAATGATGCTTTCGAAAAATAGATGATTGGAATATGTTAAAATACAACGTTATGTGAAATCTGAAATGCTTAATCCTGTTTTCCAACCGAAAAAAGTGAAGAAATGGCAGGAAGTACAAAAGAAGCTTGAGAACCGAACAAAGTGAAGAATTATATGAACGAATCCGCTGATATTATTCTTCTTTTATTAGATCACCGGTCTTACGTACAGTTACGATCTTTGCCACGTTTTTCTTCGAGATAAATATGAATTGGAGTAGGAAACTGGATATAAAATGGTGGTAAATACTTCAGAGAATGGTAAAGGATCTTCTCCAAAGTTGTGGATTTATTCGTAGATCCATTTTTCAGCCCAGGAAGCCCAGTCGATGACTTCTTTCTTGGCCTCATCTCCAAACCACAGTTTGATCTCCTTATTGGCTGATTCCACAGAGTCTGATCCGTGGATGATGTTGCGGCCTACCTGAATGCAGTAGTCACCACGGATTGTTCCTGGTGCTGAGTCCTTGGGGTTTGTCTCACCAAGCATAACACGGCCAGTCTTCACTGCATCCAGACCTTCCCAGACCTAGTTGGCAAATAACATTTGGTATTCAATGTAGAACTGTTATTCATTTTCTTGAATTTTCTGAGTAATCATACGATGAAAATTTACCATGGGGACAACGGCGCCAGAGGCCATGTATTTGACAAGACCAGGGAAGAAAGGCCTGGCGGATAGATCGGCGTAGTGCTGTTTCAGGAGATCCTCAGAGGCCTGAAAAAAATTTCATCAATTTTTGTTATCAATTTTACTAAAAACCAACATAAAAAAACGTCTTTCAATGAGATCACGAAACATTTTTCATTTATGATTGTAGGATAAAACAGATGTAGAGTGACTTAGGAAAAACGTAATCAGTTCTATTTAAAAAAAACTTTGATACGATTCGACGACCTCCGTCCATTGTTCAAGGTCAATGGTTTAATCCATTGCTTGCAGTATTCTAAATCGAATTAACTATCATGTTCAACCTTGTTGCTACTAATTGAATTAAGAACTTAAGACCTCTGTGCTGCATTAGCCTCGATATCAAGTAACATTTTGACCTAATATCCAATTTTATTGAATTGAATGCATGTATTTATAACGTTATACAAAGATCAACGGGTTGCGCCCACGTCATGAGATTCAACTTCATTTTTTCTTTTTCTCAATTATGGTTGCACTTAATCTCTTCCAGCTGTCAAGGACGAATGAACATATATTGGACGTTCTGACCGGAAAAGAAATAAGGAATACCGAAAATCAGGGCTTCTGGATCTATTAATTAAATGACTGCGAATTAAAAAATTCGAATAGAGTTTTGGCCAGACGCCCTCTGGTTACTGTAGAAAAGCCGGGAGCACGTGTTCGTTATGATAATGGCCGCAGTGGCTGGCATTTAACGTTCGAAACTCACCCAGACCATCTTGAGGGCGACAAGTTTGAAGCCTTTTTCTTCAAATCTCTGGATGATCTTACCGACGAGCCCACGCTGGACACCGTCGGGCTTGATCATGATGAAAGTGCGTTCCTTGTTGCTCATTTTGCAGGTAAAAACGGATTAGACAATAAGGACGAGCAAATAAGACCAAGCGACACCGGTAGGCCACGGGCGAGTGAGAACGGGATGACGGCTAACAGATCCGTTGCGAGGGGAACATCGTCACGCAAGGCCGTACCAATTTGCACCTTAAATTCACAAATAGGTCAAGATAATATTTTTTTTATCAAACAATTCCTTAAATTATTAATTGATAGAAATTGTTTCAAATTAACTGATATCGAATGAGTAGAATCTCAAACTATATCATGACAGCGAGGAAATTAATGAAATTAATTACGAGTGGGTAGTGAAAAGAAGTTGAGCAATGGCGGGTTCCATTTGACCGTCTTTGACGATCTTTAGGACTTTTATTTCTTGCTAGAGAATGAAAAGAAAATAAGAAGTACCATAGTGGTTAACTACGCCCCTGAAGTCTCTACCGGAAATCAGCAGGTTCAATATTTGTTGGATGTGACGTTGTGCGTCGCAGGCGTCGCAGGTGATCCGAAGTTAAAGTCTTGAACCCAGACTCGCTACATCGATTTTCCATCTCGACATAATTTTCTAGTCGATTATTAAACAGCCTGAATACTCAGGGTAAGAGCTACAAAATAATCAAGGTACGCTTCGTGGAATAAATAATAAATTTATAACGTTTTTTAAAATTATCTGACCGGTGTAGTGGGTTAATTCAAAATGGCCGCGGCATGGCGATCGTGTTCGTGTTAAAGCCGATGAAGTTCTCCTGTGAGATATATTGTTTTGTTTTATCAATTGGCTTGTTAACGAAGGTGAAGATTGAGCCGTAAACTATCTGTGGGATCAAATTGATGATCCAACTGTATCCGAATCTCAGACACATGACGAGCTTTCAACCATAAGACTGAAACGACACGGCGAAAAAATTACCAGATTTTCGCAGTATTGGAGCACCTTTCAGGGATAAAGGATTTTATTAAAAATACCCGATGCAGGCGCAGCAGCAACAAGGACACCAGCAAATCGCCGGGGCAAATGTCATCCTCAAAATGAACGAGATTCAGCAGTTGTCGACAGTTGGTGAGTGGCTCAAATTTTTTCCTCCTAGTAATCCAGCACTAATTGTTCGAGTAGCCAAAGTCTTTTATCTTTTAATTTCCATTTGCCAGAACACTTGACATCTCACCGTTTTCTCCGTCGCATGTAATAGTAATCGTCGTAAAAAAAAATTGTACAAAACGCTTCGTCAAATGAAGCAGAGTCGTAATTATTCATGGCAAAAAATTGCAGTTCCTCCGTCGAATATGATTATCTAGCGCGACTGAGAGACTTTTATTAGGTCAGTTTAATATTTCCAGTGACACCAGATCATAAACGTTTTTCTATGATAAATTTTTCAAAACACCTGTAATGCGAATTTAGGCGTATTTGTGCGTGTACATTGTATTGCTGACAATGATTGCGCAAAAAAATCAACCTCAATGTCCTTCAATCCTCGTTCGTAAAAATAAATATTTCTTGCACATTTTCTCGATCATTCCATAGAGATAGATTTAATTGGATCGATGTCCACTAGTTTACCATGTGACTAACTATTTACAGTAGTACACTTGTATCTTCGCTTCATTATCAATTTAATTCAAATTCAAGATGGCTTCCTTCTTCGCTACATCGCGCGATAATTTTGCTCACAATTATTATTCACGCGATTGAAAACATTGGATAAAAATAAAAAATTTTAATAAAATTACCTACATCTACTCTCACCGGCCATCTCTTGATTCACATGAGAGTGGTCAGTTTTCGAGAACATACAAATTTATAGCCGATAGGATTCAAAATGACAAATCAAATTACCGCTCCGTCCTTTTTCGATTTATCTGGCAGGTGCTAAGTACCGATCTGGATGATTATAACGAATGATCTGAGCCCCTCAGTTTGGCCGTAAAATCGTGAAGGAGATTGTTATTCCTCACCGAACGATCATCGGCCACGACCTCTTTTTTCACGCTTATCAACCGTCGATCGCTTCCCATTCGATTTCTTCGAATACATTGAGTGAGGTTGTGACATTGAACTTGAAAACTATGATCCGCGCAATCTGAAACGTCTTATTGAGTGGGTTTACGGCACCCGTGTACTGGAAAATACTGAGCTTGCATTTTTCCATTCGGTTAGTTTCCGATTATTCCAGAAAAAAACAATTATTCATTTTATGAAAAATATAAATTATACTGGTGAAGATAATTGTCCACCATAATCTGTCTTTATTCTACAGTATTCAAAATAACACTCTGATTGCGTTAGAGTTATGAGCCAACTCATTTTTGCAGACAGTTATAAATGTGCCGAAAAAAATACGAATCTAGAACGGAGTTCGTTGCTCCATGCTATTCTGCGGGTAATTATTGAGACAAAGAGAAGGAAAAAACGTTCGCGTATTCGATACGCTTGGTTGACGTGTGTCAGGTGAAGGATAGTTCTGTAAAATTTACTCATATATATTATTTGCTATTTTTTTTTTTTACGGATCGTCATTCACAAAGCGCGTTTACGAAGATCTTGAGAATCAGCATCGATGCGTATTAATAATATCTAGACGTCAATAACGGATAAAAACAGTCTAAAATCCAACATGAGAAATTTTTAATTGCGATTTCTCTTATGAAGATTAGATTGCGAATTGAATGTCGTCTAGTTGGTGACATAATCCGCAAACGTAATCGGGCCGCGAATTCTTTATTTTATTTCGACTTCTCCGCCTATAGGCTTCCTACTCTAAAACCTTTCCGTACTCTTTTTTTATCCTCGATTTTTTTTTTCGCCGGGAAAATTCCGTTCAAAACGGTTGAGCCGGTAGGCTGGTCGCTGTCAAAACCGATGGAATATTCCACTGGGTACCCATGCCATCTGCTCTCCGGGGGCCGGGAAAGGGAGTGGGGACTTCCCTTCGTCGGGTTACCGATTCCCGGCCAACAAAGTCTGCAATTTTTCAAGGCCCGGTAGTTTATCGCTATTTAAATATTTCCAACCAAATCTTGCATCACACGTCTCATAATTTTACTGCTATTCCTTCTCATGATAATGGATTGAGAGATGGAGAAAATTTCACACCCCGAAGACTCTTCTAAGGTCGTTGGAGATGTGATTAAAGGCAGCTCAACGCCTCTGCACAGCATGATCTCTTGAGACTCGATTTTTTAAACCCTGATTAATGTTTGGTATGAACGAAACGTAGGAACTGGTTATGAATTTCAAATAAATTTTTTCTCTAATTGTAAGATCCCCGAACACTTTACACGGCTAGATTCGGCCCTGTTTCTATCCCCTCTATCGGTTCAGACTCTCCCCTACTTTACGCTTCGGCCCCACCGCGCTGGTTGTGGGGATGCATTTAGTAGTAGAAAGAAGTTAGAACCCTCCGCGAAAGTTACTGCTCCTTCGTTAATTTGCTATCGTCGTAAATAATTTCTTTGCTGTTGCTGTTTTTTCCGGTTTTATCAATCGTGTTTGACCGTGCCGCGTGACGCGTTTAAGATAAAACAAACATCTAAAGATGATGAGCAGTCAAGTGCAGGAGAGTGTCAATCTCTATGCTGAACCTAAATTACAGACCGTCAGTGTTAATAATGGTGTTCAAAATTTGCAAACTATTCATCACCATCCTAGTCTACAAAACGGACAGAATCTCATGGTGGTTACTCAAGATGCACAAGGCAAGGAGGTTCTTGCTATTGCCGATGAACAGGCGATCATTAATATCACCCTTGATTCCTATTGTTCGTATTGTTTTATTCTCATAATATGGACGTCACTCTCCAATCACCACAAATCAAGACTTGTTGATTCCGACTGTCATAATTTTTTGTCATAAAAAATGTCCTACTTTTTACCTCATTTTTTAACGTTCTGCTTGATTTATAGTCACGCTCTAATTATTGAAAAAAATACTGGGTTTCTTGAAAGTTGTGCAGTGGTTTGTCCTAGCCTTTTGTCTCATTGAAAAGTGGCTTGGAGGAGTTGCTTTGAAATTTATTAATGGAAACTTTATTTGTTTCATTGTTACAGGGCTACTAGAGCTGGCACACAGAGAATACCAGGCCGGAGATTATGAAAATGCAGAAAGACATTGTATGCAGTTATGGAGACAAGAAACCAACAATACCGGAGTTTTGCTTCTCCTGTCTTCCATACACTTCCAATGCCGGAGGCTCGATAAGTATGTACTACACGGTGCTCCACGATTAATCCAAATAATTTAATCGCTACTTTAGTATCTTTGTAGTATTTTAAATAGCTACCTCAAAGTTTTTATTTTTCTCATACTTGTATCAAGTTGGAATATTTCATTGAGCAAGGACCTTTTTGTTTTTAAGGTCAGCCCACTTCAGCACACTGGCAATAAAGCAAAATCCATTACTCGCCGAAGCATACAGCAACCTGGGTAATGTGTTCAAAGAACGTGGTCAGCTGCAGGAGGCTTTAGAAAACTATCGTCACGCCGTCAGGCTGAAACCAGACTTCATCGATGGCTACATCAACCTGGCAGCTGCTCTTGTTGCCGCTGGTGATATGGAACAGGCGGTACAGGCATACGTTACCGCCTTACAATACAATCCTGTAAGTATATTTTCTGAAGAAGTGTCAGGGAATTGGATTTTTTTTTAATACTTTTCACCGCTATTGAAATGTCAACAAATTTATTACAAATAATTATGAAAAAAATAAAATGCTTGAGCTCACTTCAACATGTTTGTCCAATTTCTTTCAGGATCTCTACTGTGTGCGCAGTGATCTTGGTAATCTTTTGAAAGCATTAGCAAGACTTGACGAGGCCAAGGTAAGTTGACGTTCAAACCCTGCGTAAGTTTAGACACTAATCCTACACGTCATACTTGATATGTGTCTGTACTTCTGTTGAAAGGTATCAAAGATTATGCAAAATTTCAATCCATCTAAAATTCCGAGATTATTAAATTGACAAATTTTGCTTTTTCGCGGCTAATAAACTATGAATTATATTTTCGCAATACCTAACCCGATAAAATTATCAATTGAGAAATCTTGCTCTGATTTTGATACATTCAATGTGGTGCAAACCCATATGTGTGTCGTGTGTCCTGGCTAGTGTAGTTCTGAGGAATGTGTAGAGCGAATGTTTGTGTATGTAGCTCATGCAGAAGGCTGTCTTTTTTTGTCAAGCTAAAAAAATTTGCGCGGCGCGCGATCTGCTATCAAAATAAAAATATGTACTTTTTCCATTGTCTTGTTTCAGCATTAACGTTTTGATTGCAGACGAAATATTGTTGTGTACTCTTGCTTTTGGGAATTTTGGGTTTACCATGTTTGACAAAGTGAAATATTATAGATAAGCTTTGATTCTCGACGAAATTTGAAAATTTATCATACTTTTAATTAACAGTGAATACAGATTGAACGGATAACATTATTGTGTCAGACATGGTTGATGGGTTTAGGTTTGTGAAGTTGTTGGAGGAGGCGCGGAAACAACATCAACAATGCGCGAAATTGATGCAATGCCATTAATTACGATCATTCAGAATGGTGTTACAACAATTAATTTAATATCCATTTGTTGACCCTGTCAAAGTGTATCACGTCGCTACTGTATTACTTATCAATTATTCTAAATGGAAGGACATCATGAGGTTGTAACGGATATTAATTAAAAATTTTAGGTAAACGAATCAATGTGTAGCATCAAAATAGGGTCAGCAGCCTGCGCGCGCGTAGTTTGTAAGTTTGTCCTAGAATTTGGTTTCCATGATTTATTTATTTTTTTTTGTACAGCGCTTTTTCATCTATACACGGTAGTTGATTTCAGCTGCTTGTACTGGCGCGAGAATACTTGATCAGGTAATTCAACGGCTACTTTTGCATCACGAACTGAAACATGTTTTTTTTCTTTCCCAAAAATATATCCATTGAGGTATTTTTACAAGACACATAAATAAACGTGCGAAGATGTGTGATGCAAGATACAGTTGTGTTGGTCAAGTAATCTGCTGCGGCGCGGCGCTTGCGATCTTCGATAACTAATCTGCGATCTGAATTGAAAGTATGCTTCACTAGTGCGAATACGTGTCATAGTTCGCTTCAATTGCAACGGTCACAGGAACCGTAAGTTTATTTTGAAGATACTTAATTTACCTTTTGAACATACCATTTCAACTCAGAGCGCTGCGGCAATAAGGGACGTTTTCTGCAACTTTAATCGCCATTCCAAAGAACTCACTAGCGTCTCATTCTTCCACTCTCATTCTCGATCAGCCACATTTCATTCGCGCACTAAAAAATCCAGAAGTTCTCAATTAACGATAGAACAGTTATCTAATTGATCAAAGATTATCTTCATTCCGTTTTGGGATCAAAATTCATTCAGAGAATTTTTGCAAGTTTCGAGGCATATTTTCCTTGTTTATGTTGAACGGAAGTAGATATTTTCAAATAGTAAGTGCACTGGTAAAATCAGTATAATTGGGATAAACTTAGCACATGCATAATATTGGTACACATTAGAGTTCAAAAAGTCTTTATAGAACCTCTTTCTGTTGTTTAATTAATTTTCCCACGTGGCTGATGAGTATCACGAACCTGTGTTGCTAACGCAACTAAGCGACTAAAAAGTTGAGGTAATGTAGTGGTGAAAAGAGATTAACGCAGCTGTCTTGTTGTTGTGGATGGAATGAACAGCTCTAGGAGGGGAGATTGGAGCTATGCAAATGGTCGGTATCCGTGCTGGTTTCTTCGTCAAAGGGTGAAAATCTGAATCTGGTTATTCAGTAACACACTCTCAGTCTATGTTTATTATGAGAGATTTCGACCCATACCTACCATCAACCTACCGAAGGGTACACTGAAGGTAAAGTAGTTCCCGCGGCCGGTCTCTATCCCATCCTCGAATATTCCATCGACAAAGCCTTGTACTCAAGTAGACTAGTTGCTAATATTTTTCTTCGCTCATTCGTTTATTTTCATTTTTCAGGACAATTCATACCAACATGATGAATCCGTCCACTCGAAAATCTATCGCAAAGCCCAAATCCGGACGTTATTGTCTCAAATTATGTACATAGATGAAACTGTCAATCATGTATTACGATGAATGAAGGAGTTATCGTGGGAAGCTGAGAAATCTATAAAAAAAACTCTTCACTTGGGTACCGGCAGTCTCGTTCCATTCACACATAAATGTCCTGTCAGGAAGCCTTACCTCTTTAGAGACCGAGCCAACTGAAAATCCTGTTTTATTTATTTTTAGGCACGGATTATAATGTTTTTAATGCTGCCCACCTCTCAGCGCGCGCGACTCATACTCATGCTTGTACCCTGAAGCGTCATTGTGTTAGATGAATTATTTTGGCGGGAAAAGTGGATGAAAACTTGCTAAGGATTGAGTAAAACATGGCTTAAGATTAATTCCAAACACACTTGTGATCTATGATTTTTTCAGATAATTTACTAACCGAATAGTTTTTGATTTACTTGATTTGCATATTACAAAATTTTTTTCATTTCAATGTCTGGTAATTAGTACTCTTGCAATCGGACTACTCTCTTCAAGTTTATTCTCCAAGAAACGGCTCAGCATATTTGCCTCGTTTGATTAAACACGAAATAAAAATCGAAATTCACTATTCACATCGCCAATTTCTACCGCAATGATAAAATGCGAATTGATCAGTACCAGGGTGCCAATTATTCCACCGGACGCATTTCGGAGAATTTTTAGCACCGCTCCATGACGCTTCAAGCGCGTTGTATACCTCTCACTAATTTCTGTAGCTTTTTTTATAGAAACATTTGTAGTTTTCAACAAAGCCTCTCGTTTCTCTGAACAAGCCGTCGGCATGTGTGATAATACTTGTCACCACTTATACCATTGCCTCTTCAGAGAATTGCAGACTTCTAATGAAACATATTTCTGTTTTAGGTTGGTCTAGACCTGTAGTCACAACTCGAATAATGAATAATACAGATATAATTGTCACAATCGTGAGACACGCTTGGAGTTAACGCTGCTAGCGACACTGGAAAAACTTTTATTTATTATCGCGTGTCTTTTACCTATTTTATTTTATTAACGAAACGAATCCTTGGTTGCTTATACCCTCGAAGGTTCCAAGCGTGTGAACTGAGTGTGACGATGCTACTCCTCCTTTGTGTAGAGTTGTATCAAAACATATACATAATGTGTTCATCATTGGGATATTGATTTTCTGAGGCTTCTTAAACTGTTTCGTACTAGCCAAAATTCTGTACCGTTAGTCTCACAAATTTTTGTTTCTCAGATGGTTCTTTTTCCTCCGATTTGTCTTACGTAATTTTTTTGCTAATGGATCACGCGATGAGGAGTCGGTCACGTTCTCTTGAACTTCAGGAACCAGTCGAGCATATCTGAAACCATAAAGCCACGATGAATCTTGAACATCTTCTGCATCGACAAGCCTCGGTAGAGTGTAAATAAATCCTCGCACGGTGGCTGCATGATTACAGTATTTTGCTCGGCTGTTGAATTTGACAAAATTTATGACTTTTGGCCAGTTCGATTCCGAAGCTGCTGCGCGGCAGAGAGAGGTTGGGCAATAGCGCGGCGCATCCATGTCAGAATCGCGAATATCGTTCACTCACATCATGCTCTTTGACTTTAGGCGTGCTATCTGAAGGCCATAGAAACACGACCAGACTTTGCCGTTGCGTGGAGCAATCTTGGATGCGTTTTCAATGCTCAAGGAGAAATATGGCTCGCTATACACCATTTCGAGAAGGCCGTTGCTCTGGATCCCAATTTTTTGGACGCCTATATCAATCTGGGAAACGTATTGAAGGAGGCGAGAATATTTGACAGGTAAGGGGTTGTTTACATTTTTTGAAATAAGCATCAAAGAAATTTTATCTTCCAACGAAATCAACTGCGTGGTAACTCGTCAGAGGTGTAATACTTTTTGTCCCTCATCCACAACCAGCAGTTTTATATTCATGAATACAATCGCGCCTCTGGGAACTGAATTTCCGAGATTTTTAAATCTCATGAGATATATTAATGCAGATTTTTCGAATAGACTACAAAATAGGGGAATTCAAAATCCGCTTAGGAAGGAGTGAAAAGAATTTCTCTTTTCGTGCCGTCGCTATTCTCATTCGTGGCTACCAAATTATCTTTAAATTGAATGAAAATCCGGAATAAGTAGGTAACGAATTGCGTTAGTATAAATAAAATTCATCTAACGAAATTCTGAATGCAGTATTCGCAATAAAACACATCGCATGACGGAAGTTGTGGTCGTGTCATTTCGAAGTGGGGAAAGTAAATCACAAAAAAGTTTTGGGATCTGAGGTAAAAGGAGGCAACAATTGTGTCGTGTTGGAGGATCATCGACGGACTTCTCTCTCGTGGGGAAAAATGCGATGAAAATAAAAGCGAAAGATGAACGTATCACGCAACCCTAGAACAAAGAAAAAGAGAGAGGGAGCGAAAAAGTGTAGAAAAGATAAATATTAGGTCTACCAACAAGCTTCTTTTTGAGAGACAATTTCAAGGAGCTGTCGACGGACTTTGGAGGAAAGCCGCTATCGTGCATGGAATATGTAACGTCCTCCAGACACGTGATGTCTCTGTTGCTTTCAGTTCTGCTCTCTTCTTTTTTTTTTTTTTTCTACTTGTACAACTGTACGACTGCAAAATACTTTGGACGATCTCGTAGCGTCCGTATTATATCTACGATGCATGGTCGGAATAATGAAAAGTAAACGTAGTCCGACAGGACTGCAGTACTTCATTTCAGATTTGTTGTAATGCGAATTGCGTAAATTTAATGGTACTGTCGTTGCAGATCATGCTAAAATCGCGGCGATCGCATATGGAATATAAAACGAATTCAAGATCGGTGTGAACCGGAAAACCCTCAGAGGTAAAATGAAACTCATGGAACATCCGAAACTATTAAGGCTAGCTTGTTCGGTTTATATTGTTTTCATGTTTTCTCTGAAAATTGTAGTATGAGATATCTCTGGAATCGATGATTACTTTTCCTGAAATGATCAGGCGTTTTCGGTCGAACGATTAACTGGATATCGCAATATCCCATCGGCCGCTTTCAGACTCGCGTAATTGGCAAAATAATCCCTATAAAAAAAATAAGAATAGCTAATGAATTATTCAGTCGACGTAGTGTAGAGGCCCATTTGATAAAATACACGTAGGTATATACAGCTAGATATGTGCGCCATAAACTCGGGGCAATGAAATAACAATCGGGAAATCACGATTACTACGCGAAACGAGAACGGCCTGCGTGTATAGGAAAGGAAAATGGCAGGGAGATAAAATAATTTCATAAACCATGACGACGAATTTTCCGTGATACCTTTTATCTACCCTGGTTTCCTTCATGAATATATTCCACGTACCCATATGTAATTTTATACACCTATCTGTGTACTCTGCATATAATTTTCTTATTTCTGAAAGCTTTTGTTATACTCTCGTATTTCTACAGGCAATGAATGTAGGTTGTGAAGTAATCTAAAACTTAGAAAATCTTCAGTAAATGAGCGTTTCCATTCGATGCACATTTGAATTTCCATCAGTTCGAAGGGATTTGGAATTCTTATCTCGATTCTATCGGTACGCGGCATTCATCGTCACCGTGGATGAAACTGTAGAAATATCTGTGAAACTATCGGACCGCGAGATCAGCATTTTAGGCTTCAATTCTTTCGGATTAAGTTGGAAAAACGAGGCGCCAGTTCTCGCGAATATCTTATATACTTATACCGGTTCAATATCATATCGCGTGTCAATCGACTACCACACTGGCGCCCGTGGTCTGTGGATCGAATAAAAAAATATAAATAAGAACAAAAAAAAAGAAAAGAAAAATTTTACGCTACACATCAAATATCCGATCCCTGAGACATACCTATGTCTCTCTCACTCCGGTGAGAATTATTCCCCCCGCCCCTCAAAGAAAGAAGAGCGAAAAAAAAGTCTCGTCTGTATAAGATACTCGTTTCTTGCCAAAATAGGTTCTTGAACGGTTGATTTGGGGAAACACTTTTTTGTCTTTCGGCAACCGCTGGTGAAATTCCATTTACCTATGGAGTATTTAAAATACGCTATATGGAACGTTACAGCTCATGTTTTTCGAGAGTTTACGTCGACTAGACGAGTCGGCAAATACGTTTCCAATTTTATCGCGCAGTTAAGGGTAGTTTTCTCTCTCTCTCTCTCTCTCTTTCTCTCCACCCCGAGGGGCAGTTTGTCAATCGCTGTACTCCGTAGTGTGAAGTACCCAGAGTCCCGTACGTATATAATACGCTCAGTTCAGGTTTATTGGAAAACCCAAAGCACTTGAGTTTAACCGAGATCAAACGAGATTGAAATTCTACAGCGGAAATTTCGGGACTGTATAATAATAATTGAACGGCGGTTGTTGTTTGATTGTACGTTTATGAATTTTAATCGCCGCTGCATCCGTTCACTCTTAATTTTTTTTTTAACGATATTAATCGAACGCTATACGTGCGTGGGTATTATGAAGATCGTCTAAGAATTTTATTAGATTTAAAAATAGCTAGCAATCAGACCGGAGAGGATATATTGCGTCGAAAAAGTAGAAAGTTTTAGGGAGGAGACTAAGAGGGTTGAAAAACGATGAACGGATATTCCGCGACTGCCTTCTTCTCATCCCTTATATATACTCGAAGCTAAAGCAAGAGAAGAGGAACGTCGTCGTCGCGACGGTGGTCGCCGGTTTGCCGATATACAGGGCGATTCAAACGTGACGAATCAAATATCCAAGACGCGACGATGTGAGAATCGAAAAATTTTCATGACTCACTCAGAAAAAATGTTTCGCTTATCGAGGCGACAACGAAATTGTTTGTTGAATCAGTTTTTTGACAAAAAAATGTTGTCCAAATTTTACAACTACATTTAATTTTCTTCTTTTTTTTCGAGTCACAGCAAAATTCCAATTCATTTTTTTAATCTTTTCATTTCTGAATCTCCGATGAATATAGATTTTTATTACCTATAATACTTTTTTTTTTAGCCCTTTTTCCAAAGAAAGTAACAAGTCGGTATAATTAATTTTGAATGGCTCTGTACTCCGTGCAGCTTACCGTCGACGTTTATGACCCAGCAGAGTCGTAGCAAGGGCGATACTCTCAAATCAATAACGCAGATCTCCTTCTCAGTTCTCCGGGTCGCAGATGCTGCGGGGCGGGGGGGGGGGAAGGGAGATATAACGAAAATTTCGCAGGCAAAACTTTGTCCCTCTACTTCCAACTTATACGTACATAACCCATTATACATATCTACCTATACTTATACAAAGTATATGTATGTGGTTCGACCGTTTTATTACCGTCAACAACCCCCTTAGCGCGCGGTCTTTTCTTTCTCCCTCTCTCTCTGTATTTTTCTAGTATTTTCGTGACGTGGAAGTGAGTTGCCAGGGCATTATACAAGTTCGCGAAAATTCACTCGTGGCCAAAAAAATCGTTTCCAAAGTTTCGATGGAAACGATCTGTCTAAGGGTGATGACGAATTGCTCGTCATTCGTATATTCGTATAAGGAGGTCAAGATTTGCCCGTGAATTCAAGTTGATTGATTCGCTGTTCGAGTTACGTCGACTTGCAGAGTGAAAAAAGTCAAGTTTCTTCCAAAATTCATTGCGCGGCTATTTTCAGAGGAGCTTTCGGTCTTGTAATTTTATTTTCTAGAAGATTTGAAACCGTGATTTTTTTTTTAGTGAGGTATACCTGTTACACCTATACTCATATACACCGAAAGCTATTATGCCAAGAAACTAAGAGGCGAAAAGCACTTTTGGCGCAGTGTAAGTTGGGCGTTTGATTCACCGGAGTCGAAGGGAGTAGCAGGTATCTAATATATTTACAACATGGAGAGCTGGCAACAGCAACAAAACGGTAGCAAAGAGGAGAGAGTCTTGAGGCGGTCGGAACGAACATTAGTTGGCAAAATTCCATCCAACTTCCTCGGACACCGACCGAACGAGCAGCTCTGCGTCAAATTTTCTCCAAATTATTTGACATTGAATTATGAAGGTTTTCTTGGAATCAATCTCTTCGTAGCCTGCTGAAATTGAACCCCCTCGTGGACATCGATCACCGTTGAATAATTGAATGGCAAATTCGATGGCGATATCGCATGATAATCGATGAGTCGTATGGGTATTTTTCCACGAAACACGAGCGTCTCTTCGTCAAGCTGAAAGCCACACCCACGAAATATACCCTTAAAGTCGGGTGCGTCGAACCTGCGAGATGATCCTGACGCGGAATAACTTTGGGATAATACGGGGAGTTCGTATATACTTATTATACCTACATAGGTATACATATTACTTATATTCACGAAACAGACGACGCGGTAACCGGAGCTGTGGGTAAAGCTAAGAAAGATACAGCCATGCGCTCCTTATATACTAAAATCCTATGCAGCCTCATCCGTTTAGGGATGATTTATACGAACCGCGTGAAGGGAGAATACATTTGGCTAGTTTACGAGCTGAAACCCAATGAAGGACGAGAAGTTGGTCGAGCTGGAATTAAACTCGGATCTCAGACCGTAAGGAAGTTTCCACCAGGAGTTGTCTCTTCCTGCAGGTTCGTGAAAAATTAGGAAAGTTAGCCCCTTGAAACGATTAATATTATTCTCCTCAATTCTCCGTCTCGTTCTCTCGATGCTTTATTGTAAAGGGTGTTCCATTTTACTTGGTTAAACTGCCAAATAACTCAAAAAATTAACGTCTGATCGATCGGTTACGATAAAAAAAAAAATATCACGAGGACAAAAGTTGCAGCTTCTTTCTCCCCTGCACGAGATAATTTCTTGAAATTTATACGTTTCGTACAGAGAAGCGCGTAACAACAAGTCCATTTATTATCGCATTATATTTTCCTCGGCCGTCACTTCTTCGGAAAATATATCGCCGGGGTTTATGTCAAGGCCACGCGCGTGGGAAATGGAGGACGAGTCTAATAACCAACCTCTCGGAAATTACCGGTCTAATAGCAACGTCCTTGCTGCTGCTGCTGCTTTTGCTTCTAGCGTTAAGTTGAAAGTTCTCTGTAGCGACGAAGAGCTAAAGGAGCACGCGCGACCAGCGTCGGGATGCTCGTTTCGCGATGTATAATTTTGCACTTACACATGCATTGTAACTTCATTCTACGAACTATGAAGCTTTCATCATAATAATACGCGAGGCGCGATGAGAAAACTTTTTACAAAGTTTCGAAAAGCGTCGTTCGTGCTTTATTTCGTTCCACCTGCAGTTACAGCGAAATTCTCAGAGGTTATCCGTTGAGAAAAACGGAAGTAGGGAAATAAAAAAAAATACGAACTCCATCGTCTTCGGACTAAAACTGCCGTTAGTCCATCCTCAAGGTTTTTCGGTACTCAACCTAATCGTCTTCGTCTTCTGGATTAAAATTTTTTGTAATTTCTGATCGCGCTGGAACTAAAAGCTTTTTTTCTTGTTCTTTTTTTGCTTATTTATTTCATAGCTTCGTATACGCAAGGTTATCGGGATACCCGTCAAGATAATAAAAAAACCACCCAACCCTATACAGGATTCCTTCACCCCAATTTTATTTCCCTTTCTAAAGAATTTTCTCACGATGTTTACGCGTCTAGCGAGAAAATTGAAGTGAAAGCTAAACTGTAATCCCAAAAAAGAATCGCGACGACCGACGCAGCTGAAAATTTTCCCTGATCTTATATATTTTCACCGCACTATATGCATTGTGACCAACAACAATTGATTTTCCAAAAGATTTATCACCTCTCATTCTGAAATCTGAGATTTTATGATTTTCTAAATGTCATAAAAGCTTCGAGGACTAAATCTACTTTACCTTATTAGACCAGCTCGGTCCTCAATATTATATAACGTCTGACTAATTTTTACAAAGTACTGTCGCTTAAACGTCGAATCCATCTCAATTAGGTCGAAGAGCGAAATTTGAATGATCGATTTTCGAGATCTATAGTGAAGTGTAGAAAACATTGATGTAACGTGGGGTAATGATGATACCTATATCGTGTTATTTTAGACTCCGTACATGAAAACTTCGGCGAGGAGAAAAAGAGGCGAAAAAAAATTTTTCAGGTCATGTAATATATGCCTATGCTATGCATGTATAATATACGGATTTCTGAAGCGTAAAAAATGTAAAAGAATATTGCTGTGTGCGGATAAAAAATTTATTAATCTAGTGGAAATAATCTCGGGGAGGTTATGTAATATTGATATTAAGTTTTTTTTTTTGTTGCCAGCGGTTTATACGAGGAGGATATAAGACGAGATAAAGAAGTACTATGTAAAGTAGAAGAAAATGAAAGAAAAATGAGAAAAGCCACGATGGTTTTTATACGCTCTATACGGATATAAGGCTTTTGAAAACGGATATTATTATATATAATGCTGTACATATAGATCTATATGTCTATATTGTACGAAGCTTTGAAAAGAGATGCATGAAAACCTTTACCCGCATTCAGGTTCTTTTTGAACCTTGTGGAATCCTCTAAAAGGGGGCCAATTTTTCGTTTATACAAAATTGAAGGGTTCAGAAAAAAATTAAAAAAAAAAGGCCGTACAGAGATATATGGAGTAGGGTATATACAACTGTTTCTTATCCCGCGAACTTCTACCTCTATTTATTTATATTACGTACATAATATATGATATAGATGTATAGTATATACCTCAAACTTCGTGTATTTCTACATCAAAAAGCTCTGCTGGGACGCGCACATCAACTATACGTGATATTTATTATCGCCTTTTTTCCGCTTGGAATTTTACATATAGATATGTACGAAATATTTCCGACATTTTTTCTCTTTTCTTTCTGCAAATTTATGCCGATAATGAAGCGTGTGTTATTTTTTTTTTATTTGCTCAAGTCACATGCTTTAGTTATTTTATTTATCACTTAAAACTCGATCTAAATTCTCTTCATTTATTTTTTAAATTTTTGAACTTTTTTGTTTGATTAGAGGAATAGAATGCGATAAATTAATTGCACAGTTTGATCAATTGTCGCTTCGATTACATACAGTGGGCGATAATTTTAAAGTCTGTGCCAAATTATAACTGGGCGATTTATAACTGCAGCTTTTCTCTATGTGGCTTTTACATTTTATGCTCGTTGGGAGCTCGCAGTTGCCCGACAGTTTATAAAAATTTGACCAAAATCAAAAAAGAAAGGAACAGAAAAGTAGAAAAAATAATAAACTCATATCTCGACTGCACGGAAAATTCCCTAGACTTCTTTCCTTTTGTCTTTTTATATTGGATTTAATCTTCGAACAGCCCCTGCAGTTTAGCTGTGTACATAAAAAATATCCTTCAGGGAAATATACAGACGGGAGGAAAAAGAAAGGTTCTACTCTACTGCAAGCAAAAGGAAAAGCAGAAAAAAAAAGTTAAACTTTCCATGAAAAGTAATTTTACGGTGAAAAAAAAAAGAAAAATTAGTTTTCCACGCAGCTATAGTTATACGTTGTTAGGCTGAATTATGAAAAAAAATTCTGCCGTATAAATTGAGTTTTAAGCGATTGACTTTTCGTCTCTCATATTCTACTTAGGCACATTAAAGAAAGAAGAATTTTAATCACTCCTTTTGGATTTATGTGGAATATGAAATATACAATTATGGTTTCGTTTGGTTATAACATAAGCTGTGGTGGATTAATTTTCTGTATAATTAATCCTTGGGGATTATAAAAAAGAAAATCAAACGATGTGTACAGTTTAAAAAGTTGGAATTAAAGTATGCTAAAATTGGAATTAAGATTGAAAAAAAAAAGTAAAAAAGAAACGACGTAATTAATTAAATCTTTTTAAGGTGATTCGTCTGTTTGATATTGTGATTATAAATATTAAACTTTCTACGGTAGATATGCGAGAAAAATTCTGTCTTTATTTACGTAATTTTCAACGTTCCAAATTTTATAATTGATATATATATATGTATAGGTACATACTTGATACCCGCGTTCCCTTGTCGTCATAATTTAGAGAGAAAAAAAATTTTCATTCGAAACTTTTGCTGAATAATTTCTCATCGTTTAGTTGAAATTTTTAACTCGCCCGGGAAAAGAATTCCGTTCCGATATACCTATGTAAACATATAATTGGCGTATAATTTGTTGTGTTATTTCGAAAAAAAAAAAGAAAAAAAAAAATTATAATGTAATATCGCGATACGTGTAATATAAAAAGGGACGCCATTTACGCGTGGCACTTGTGCTGAGAGGATATAAAGTACCCGGATAAATGTGCAGATAAATTTTCAACGAACAATAGTTCGAAGTGACCTCGTATTTTGCACTTTACGTACACATAGCGTCACCTGATGTCTCCAGGGAAACGAAATCCTGTACTTGCTAAATTTATAACTCGTGAAGCGAACAAGTTCCGCACGGATTTTTCTATTTCTCGCTTTTGGTTTTCGTGTTTCATTCTTTTTTCTCTTTTCGTTTCTCTTCTCCCTTCCGCAGGCGTGGGAAAAATTCCGAAACCTAATATGCTGCATACAGTCGAGGGAGAGAAAAAGGTCGGAATTCGCGACACTTTACAATAGTTACATACAGTTTCACCCCTTGTAATTTAAATTCCTCGTATATAAGCCGGTAATGTCTAGATATTCGAGCATGTAGGTGCAAGGTAAATAAATTCAAAGGTTAAAGGTACCCCCTGTTTTTAATTAAGCGCAACGACGCGTACGCCTGAACCCCAAATCTCAACGATTTATGGCTGGTGGACATGTGGATATGGCTCGCGCCTTCCAGACTGCAACCCCGCATACGTGGCGTAGATTCTTTACTTTCTTTCCCTTCTTTTTTTCTTACCCCCCTTTTTTTTCCTATCTTTTTTTCTTTTCTGTCCGAAGAATTCGGCCAAGTTTTATTATTTGTTTGTCAAGGTCGTCCCGCGAAATAAAAGTTACAAGATTTTCAAACTTGATACACAATTACATCTATACGCGATCAATGCAGACCGGAAAACAAACAAGACATGTAACAAAGTGCTGCGAAGGAGAAAAGTGAAAGATCTCTTCGAGGGTTTCTTGTTTATTTATTTTTATTTATTCTTTTTTCTATTTTTCCACGCCGATAAATCGTATATACGGGACTCCATTTTTATGATTGACAGAATTCGTCAGAAGGGGTAACCGCAAGAAGAAAAAAAATGATAATAAAACTTGGCAGATAAGGTTAGGATATTTTATCGATCGAAAGTTATTATAAACGAATGAAACTCACGTTGAAAACGTAGGTATTCGAGTTCGTGATATTTACCGCGATGACGTGTCCCAAAACATTACCAATTTTAATATCATCATAAGGACTTGAATTATATATGGATTAAAAAAATACACGCGAAAATTTACGCCCACGATATACTCGCCATTTAATCAGCAAAAAATGTCCACCTCGGTCGTGTTTATCGCGAATTTTTTAACGACGTAAAGTTTTTTTTCTTTGTAGTCTTCTTTTCTTCAATTTTCTGTATAAATCAAAATAAATTCAGAAAACTGGAAGAAATTATGTTGTAAAAATGTTGAAGTGAAAGAAAAATTCGTGTCCATCGTATGTTTGATGTAATTTAAGATTAAAGGGAAACTTGAGTCGGTCAGTTGAAATTTCATACGGCGACTCGGACAATATTTGATTTTTCGAGATATAAAAAAATCTCTTGAAGTTTCCTACGCCGATGGTCGAGACGGTCGTGAAAATAGATCGCTTGATTTCGCGGCATCTAAGGATCTCGTCGAATTAACTCTTGAAGAAGAATTCGCTCGGATCGAGTGCTAGAAATTTCTTCCGAATAACTTCGCGCCCTCGATTACGCGATCAAAAACCGGCTAACACTCCAAATCGAACTTTAATCTACTTTATTTTACTTATTCGCGTTCCATCCCCAAAATTCCATCATCCGCATATATCTACACATATATATTTGCAATACTACTGACTAAACTCGATTCTGGGACTTTGAGCCGATTACCAAAATCGCCGTCTGAACCAACTGGATAAGCAAAATTAGTATATTAATCTGATCTACCAGCTGAACCCGAACCCAAACCGCTGTTCGAACTTCCTGCAGGATCGTGACGGGGATCCAGATGAGCCATTTCACCTCTGTATTCCTTCATTCAAACTCGAGCGACACGAATCAATTGTAAAAGGACATCCTTTCCAAGTCCCCTGAATTTGTCCTTATTCGAGCCCTCCTTTTTTTCCTTCCTTCTTTCTTTTTTTTTTTCTGCCTTCTCCACCGCAATACGTGCACGAACTGAGATATATTTCGCCAATCGTAAGCTCTATAGTTCGGTATAAGCTAAATTACACCGAGTCTTCGAATCTGATCTTCTCATTGTCTGTTTCAGCTGATTTTCGGTAATTTATTTTTTGCTCTGCATTCGCGTTATTATTATTATTGCTGTTGTAGAGATTTTAAATTCAACTCGTATAGCAAGTGTATATAGAGAGTCGTAAAAATGTACATTCTTACTTTCATATATGGGGTAAACAAAAAAAGAAAAAAAAAGTAGTGCTCTTCGAGCTTTCAATAAAAGCTCGCTCACCTCGAGTCAGGATTTGGAAAGAAAAAATGTATGAGATTAATTTCGGTGGAAAATGGGATGGATGGAACTCTGTGTAGAAGGATGAGATTAATTTCTAACGTTTCGAGATTAACCTTATTAGCTTCTTATGACATAAAAGGCGCATGAGCGTACTTGGGAACTCTGAATGGGACGCGCGTAATCTTTTGAATCAATATCGGGACACGATATACATATATGCGCCTCGCTATATATAGTACACGATATGATGCCCTTCGCAATAACCTGGATTTCAACATGTAAACGCATCGCCACATATGCACTCCACCCTTTTCCAACTTATCGTACGGCTGACAACCTCATCTACATTTTACAGCCCAGTTTAAAAAAACAAAACAAAAAAATATACAAACAAATCACCGATCTGTATACCTACTAGTAAAATTCATTATTCGGGCAAAGAAAAACCAGAAAATCAAATGGCAACAGATTTTTTTATTATTTTTTCTTTTTCTTTTTTTTCCAGTTCGAGTATAAAATAACGTGGATGAACGAAATGGTATTATATGACACACGCTAGCTTAATTGGCAGAGGCGAAATTTTGGTTCGGTATTAATTTACACGTTGCGTTGAAAAGGCGGGGAGAAAAAAAATGTAAAGCTTTCACATGAAAAGTGAAAAGTGAAAAGCCATTTTTCTTCCGTTGAAACTGCGTACGGTATTTTAATTTGACATTGAACGACACGGAGGATTACGCTACAGTATGTGGGTGTACGTTACATTATTTTCTCCTCGAAAGCTTGCGGATAATTTTATTTTTTTAATGTTTTTTTTCTCTTGTTTTTGTTCAATCGATACGGACAAAACTTTCAATCACAGAGAGTTCGTAATGGGAAATATAGTATGACTTTTCAAGGGCGTTCTATGATAGAAAATTAAGCTTATTGCTCATTGATTGAATTTCAAAATCAATAACAATAACGATACTAATTGGTATCATGCGAGCTTTTTGTATTAGCTAAAGTACAATCTGGCATGCTTATAAATAACCATCCGATGTATAAAAAGGAAAAATGAATAACCGAACCAGGCAAGCTGGTCATGCCCCACGTCAAACAACTTGACGTGTTTATTCGAATCAAATAACACTCGACAAACACGCAAAACTTAATGAAAGTAGCTTAATACCTACTCCATAATACGAAACTGGTGAACACGTGAATTTGGATTTTCACACGCGAGGTTAAATCAACTTGATCCTAATTCTAGTTTATATTTATAAATCAACACAGGTGTAGATAATCGGAGGATCAAATTCTTGCTAATTTTTTTGTTCTTCCATTTTTTCTTCTTATCTGAATTCAGAAATTAACGATCAATCGTCTGAAAAAAAATTCTAATGGACACGACCATCGAAAGTTCTTTTTATTTTTCTTCTTATTACAAATTCAATGCATGAGATAGAAAAAGTATATACAAAACGTTGTTGAAATCAATGGGAGAGGATGAAAAAAAAAACAAACAAAAAAATAATAATCGAACATTTGAAATCAGCTGGGGGAAGTAAAACGCGTATCCACGGAAACAAAATTCGGATGCATCCCCCATTTCCCATTGGGCGAACTTTTAGCTCTTGCGTTAGGCGGGGTGAAAATAAAAGTAAAAAAAAAAAAAAAGTAAAATATAAAGAAAGAAAAAGAAAAACACGCTTAACATCCACCACCGACGGATTGCCTAGCAACCGTTCAACCCCCTCCATACTTCTCTCTTCGCGTCGACGGCGAGCGTCGCGACGCACCATCGCCGTCGCCACTGCCGCCCCGACGGCCGTCTAACCAGTAGTTTAGTTCGTAGCCTCCGCAACACGCTGTCTATCTTACTATCTATCCTTCGATGAAACATTCATTTTTATTATTATACTATTTATATTTTATCATTTCTATCTATCGCTCTAAAACGCACCGCACTTGGAAACTATTTTCCTATTCTATCGCTTCGAGTCGACTATGATACACGCCGATTTCATCATTTGTATCGACGATTAAATATTATTACGAATTCATAACGTATTTTACGTAAAGTTGACAATTTTTCCAACAACTTTTCTAATCTAACTTTCTTTTTTTTTTCAATTCTAATTTTAATTTTCTCTTTTATTCTCTAACATTTGCTGCATCTTTCGGAATTTTATTCTTTACATACACACGTATGATATCTTGTGATCGAATCGTACCTTAAAATTTATTAATTTCAATTTTTAATTCAGCGACTTGCAGGTGACCCATGTTGCTTTTTTTTTTCTTTGACTATTTCGAGATTATGCTCTTATGACTGTTGGAAAAAAAAAATATTCTGCCGTACGAAATAATTTTTAAATACTTAAAAAATTTTCTTCATAAATATCTTCACCGTTTTTTTTTTTCCACCGTTATTCGGAGATTTTATTCAAAAACTAATAGATAATAATAATGATTACAATAACGAAAAAATGGGGAATGGGAAATGATGAATTTCGCAAATATGATATCATCGCGTTTGTATAAACGAATATAATTGAATCAATTTCGCGTACCAATTTTCCGAATTGTCACGCAGCGATGGATCGTGTTACGTATAATTATTCAAATTATAATCAAGACGGTTCTTTACATTTTGTGCGTATTGGTCGAATGTAATGGTGTAATTTTGTTGAATAATTAACATTTTCCTGGTGAACGTAGTATGTATATGATAAAACAATCTCTAAAGCGTAACTGGCTGCGCCGTTGATTGCTGGTTAATGAGTAATTTGAAATTTGAAATTATACGCGTTGTAATTATATCGTTGGGTAAAGATCGGGTGTTGTTTAATTGGAACAGTGCGCGCGACATTGAATCGCTGATGGAATATCGGAAAACCGAATGAAATATAATCGAAAGAAACAATAAAAACATTAAAAAGAATAAACGGAGGATAACGAAAAACTAAATAAATAATACCGTGTCTAACTTTTATTCTTTAATTTAGAAAGCTGATCGTGAATTCGAACAAAGTGCGATTATGGAGAGAGAAAAAAAACACACATACACAATATGAATGTATGATATATAGATAGCAACTACGAAGACTGACTATAAGAAAAAAGTGACAAGAATAAAAATAAAAACGGAGTATTGGAGGGCTGGAAAAAATAAATAAATAATACAAAATTGAAGGTGACAAATTTTCAATGAAATATTTTGAAAAAGAACTTGGAATATGTATGAAACTCGTGGCGACGTTGAGAAATGGAGATAATAATTATTTAAGGGTTTGTTTTTTCTGTACGTGATTTTACCCAAGAGACTGACCCCTAGACTTCAAAAGCTCAAGATATAATAAATATATTATGAAAAATTAAGTCAGTAAAAAAGACAAAACAAAAGAAAAGAATTATCGCAATCGAGTAAATTTGAGATAAGAATGTATGACGATCCTATGAGATTTAATTTAAATAAATGTTTTATACGTAGAAAAAAAGGAATAGAAAATAAATAAAATGAAATAAACAAAAATATTAAATCTTATGTAACTTATATTGATATAAATATATGGATGATTGGACGGTATACGTGAAGGTTGAAGTGTGAAGGACTTATAAAATCAATTCCATAGACAAATGTAACAGTTTTTGTTACAAAGAAAATAGAAAAAAAAAACAGAAGGTACATGATAATAAATAAGCAAACGTTTTCTCATATATGCAATGGATGAGGAATGGAGTACCAGTGTGTTATAGTCTATACGGTGATTTCACCTTCAACTACGGTTGCACCATCGTTTCGTCTTCAATTGGAAAGCACAATCTCCCGTCCAACACCCCCCGGATGCATTGCCTGGATAAAAGCCTGGATTAAGAGGTTGCCAAATTCGATTATCCCAGAATATCTGTGTCGCTAGAGCTACTCAATTCTAACGTAAAATTATTCATAGAATCAACGTCCCGTCGTGGTTTTTTTTTTTCTTTCTTTCTCGCTTTCCTTTATTTTTTTTATTTTCTCACGATGACGAAACGAAAGAAAAAGAAGAAATGTATATACATATTCTTATACGTATAGATGCGAGGCGGAATTGAATAACTTTTCCAGGTCGTTCGGCGATAAATTAATGGGCTGGTTAATACGAGGTTTCAAATCACAGGAGAAGAAGAAGCGCACAAACTCTTTGTACAAATAAAGGATCGAAATCGACTCTCGAAAGATCTTCGAGCTGATACTCGTGGCAATCTTGATGAAAACCTTGAATAAGGGATATATGAATAAGGGATCGATTTTCCCTGAAATATTTAAAAGCTTTGGATCGTTTTCTAAGTTCCAACATGAATTATCAAAGTTCTGACTCACTCTCCGCGGTACTTGGACGCGACGATTCGCGATTTTCTACCCATCCTGTGTTTCGTTTTACATTCTATTTTTATTCCGTGCCACTTATCTTATCATTAAATTGCGTCAGTTGCCATAGAACATTTATTGCCATGCAGTTGATTTCGGAATATTTGAAAGCGTGTAATCACTAGCTAATTTTTATAATCATAAAGTTCAATTTATAAATGTGTTTATTTTTTAGAGCTGTTGCTGCTTACCTGCGCGCATTAAATCTCAGCCCCAACAATGCAGTTGTACATGGAAATTTGGCCTGCGTTTACTATGAGCAGGGGTGAGTTGCTGCAGTTAATGCATAATTGAAAAAACCAAATGACAAGCGATTCAATTGGCGAATGTGCTTCTATTTCTTTAGTGCCCTTCGGTAGATCTTCAATTTATTGTTTCCTTGATTTTCAGACTCATCGACCTGGCGATCGATACTTATCGTCGAGCTATTGAGCTCCAGCCAAACTTTCCAGATGCTTATTGCAATCTGGCTAACGCACTTAAAGAAAAGGGACAAGTTGTTGAGGCTGAAGAATGCTATAATACAGCGCTACGTCTTTGTCCCACCCACGCAGACTCCCTTAACAATCTGGTAAGTTCGAATGAGAAACAGAGGGATAAGATTTAGCTTCCCATTTACCTTGCGAGGTCTAATCCTAAGCCGGAAGCTGAACTCTCAAACGAAATAATTCGGAGGGAATGAGAGATGACAAAGCATTTCTAAAATACAGTTATAAAAGTGATGCAATCCCAGTGCTCAAAGATCAACGGTCCGCACGGCAACTGACTCCGCAGTAGAATCACCTTCAACTATTCCAATTTTCTAATTCATCAATTAACAACTTGGTTTTACAGTTGGCCACTAACTTTGCTCCAACTAACCTGGTGGTTCACCACGTTATCTGTCGAGCCTTGCGAGATTATGTCGCTTATCTTTTTCGTTGGGAGGAACTTATTTCTATTGACCATAGCCGGCAATTCGCGATCTCGTAAAATATAGATGACGCAGATATCGACGGGAAAAAGTTTTGTTCGGATGAAAAATCAGGAATTAGTTTTCCCCAAACCGCTGTTTTAAGTGTTGAGCCGTGACCAGGCAACGTCGTGACTTGCGCCGTGAAAAATACGGGGTTTACGAGTTCTGATTTCAGCTAGTCTTTTTATAGATCCTTGTAATAAAAGTCCGACTTGCACACCGCCAATTATCAAAATCGCAACACGGCATTAAAAAATTGCCGCGCTGTACTCGCGAATGCATGAAAAAGATATTGGTATTTAAACTGTACAATACATAAATAACATTCCATACAAAATTCAAAGAGGCCCAGTAGACGAAATGCATCATAACGCGAAATGGGATGGCTACAATATCATGACTCATATGGTACCAACTCTAAGTTGTTTTTTTTTTTTTTTTGCTGACGCAGTAAAGATTTCATTTAAGCTTCGGAATAATATACCTGTTGATACGCATAACTTAATAATTTTTCATTCTTGATACCCCCAACATAAACGATTTCCTATATTTTTGTTCGCAGGCCAACATAAAACGAGAACAGGGCTACATAGAGGAAGCTACTCGTTTGTATTTGAAAGCCCTAGAAGTTTTCCCAGAATTTGCCGCAGCTCACAGCAACTTAGCATCCGTTTTGCAGCAACAAGGAAAACTAAACGAAGCACTGATGCATTATAAAGAGGCGATCCGCATCCAGCCAACTTTTGCCGATGCTTACTCAAACATGGGAAACACGTTGAAGGAAATGCAAGATATTCAGGGCGCCCTTCAATGCTATACCAGAGCGATTCAGATCAATCCGGCATTTGCCGATGCACATTCAAACTTGGCCTCTATTCACAAAGACTCTGGAAACATTCCCGAGGCCATACAGTCGTACAGAACCGCTCTGAAATTGAAACCAGATTTTCCCGATGCTTACTGCAATCTGGCCCATTGCCTGCAGATTGTCTGCGATTGGACGGACTACGAAGCGAGAATGAAGAAGCTAGTCTCTATAGTCGCTGAACAACTGGACAAAAATAGATTGCCCAGTGTTCATCCGCATCATTCCATGCTCTATCCTCTGAGTCACGAATTTAGAAAGGCTATCGCTGCTAGACACGCTAACTTGTGCATTGAAAAGGTAAATTCACTTTTTTCATTTATTCTCACTCAATAAAATCGCATTACTCATCACACCTTATTTCAGATCCACGTCTTGCACAAACAGCCATACAAATATCCAAGGGAGGTGGGATCCCGCTTGAAGATCGGTTACGTTTCGTCAGACTTTGGAAACCATCCGACGAGTCATTTGATGCAATCCATTCCTGGGCTTCACGATAACACGAATGTAGAGGTCTTCTGTTACGCTCTCAGT
This sequence comes from Athalia circularis, assembly GCA_963978495.1. Lineage (NCBI taxonomy): Eukaryota > Metazoa > Arthropoda > Insecta > Hymenoptera > Athaliidae > Athalia > Athalia circularis. Next base: position 1,244,298 of record OZ021702.1, read on the forward strand.
GTCGACGATGGAACAGCTTTTCGTGCAAAGATTGCCAGGGAGGCGGAACACTTCATAGATCTGTCACAGATTCCTTGCAATGGAAAGGCTGCTGACCGCATCAACTCCGACGGTGTTCATATTCTCGTTAACATGAACGGATACACCAAAGGGGCCAGAAATGAAATATTCGCCCTCAGACCAGCACCGGTACAAGTAATGTGGCTCGGGTATCCTGGAACTTCCGGTGCCAGCTTCATGGATTATCTAATCACTGACGAAGTTACTTCTCCGCTGGAACTCGCCAGCCAGTACAGCGAAAAACTTGCATACATGCCGCATACATATTTCATCGGAGATCACAGGTAGGCTTTCGATTTTCGGTAGATTATAAATCGGCAGAATCGAATGAACTGCGAATGGTAACACTTCGTTTGCTTACTTCATAGGCAAATGTTCCCGCATCTAAAGGAGCGTCTTATTCTGACGGATAAACTGAACGCGAAAGGTAAAGTTGCCGATAATGTGGCTGTCATTAATGCAACTGATCTTTCTCCGATGATGGAGAGTACCCTTATCAAAGAGATCAGAGAAGTCATAGTCCCGGATTCTAAGAAACCATTAGAAATATCAATGAAAGTAGCTGAGCTCCCGACAACCACTCCGATAGAGACAATGATCGCCTCTGGCCAATGTCAGATGTCCGTTAACGGCGTCGTCGTCCAGAATGGTATGGCTACCACACAGGTGAACAACAAAACAGCCACGGGAGAAGAAGTTCCCCAGAACATTGTGATCACAACCAGACAACAGTACGGTCTGCCCGAGGACGCAGTCGTATATTGCAATTTTAATCAACTCTATAAAATTGACCCTCTCACGCTTCATATGTGGGCTTACGTAAGTGCGATCTTGAGTTTTTACCCGCTGTCGATCGATTAAATTTCCATGGTCCTGGTTTCAGCAGAAAATAACAAAGATCGTTTATTCTACAGATTTTGAAGCATGTGCCAAACTCCGTTCTCTGGCTTCTGCGTTTCCCCGCCGTCGGAGAGCCGAATCTACAAGCTACCGCTCAACAACTTGGCCTTGCTCCCGGTAGAATTCTTTTCAGTAATGTCGCCGCAAAGGAGGAACATGTCAGACGTGGACAACTCGCCGACGTTTGTCTCGATACTCCACTGTGCAATGGACACACGACCAGCATGGATGTTTTGTGGACTGGAACACCAGTTGTTACACTTCCCGGTGAAACTTTGGCATCGAGAGTAGCTGCCAGCCAACTTAACACATTAGGAGCACCTGAGCTTGTCGCCAGAACACGTCAGGAGTACCAGGATATTGCTGTTCGACTAGGAACGGATAGAGAATTGTAAGTAAAAATAATTTTCATCGTCGTGTCATTGTTGCCGAATTGCCTTTGTGAAATTGCGCGATACGTTCGATTTTTTGGGTTTCGTTTGATATCGTCCATGTGTTTTTTCGATCTTTTTCTAGCTTGAAAGCGGTTCGTGCCAAGGTATGGAAGGCTCGATCGGACAGTCCGTTATTTAACTGCAAAATGTATGCACAAGGTATGGAAATGCTCTACGCGCGAATGTGGGAGCGTTATGCTCGTGGAGAAAAACCGGACCACGTAGCAGCCATCGAGAAATCCGAGAGTCAGAATCAGATGTCTGACTAATCTTAATCTGCCAGGTACTAGTTCTTTGCATTGATCTCTAAACTAATGATCCCTAAATCCGTCTGCAGTCAGGGTTACTCCAAGCGTATCGAGTAGCCACCTTTGAAAGCTTTGCTTCTACTTAACGCTGTCCTGGTCGTATCGATAATCATTATTCGTTGGCCACAATTTTGTATGATAGTGTGACGAGGTTAGATTAGCTTTTAGGACTTAATTTATGATAAATGATTATGAATTTGGTTGTGTAGATCCAACAACGAGCAGTAACAACTATACGTTATTATAACTGCTCAAAACGTCTGTATGTATGAAACACAAAAAAAAAAAGAAAAAAAACACAGGAACTGATTTTGCCTAATATTCAATTGACGCAAGTACGAGCCTGGTACTTTTACTTTCCAGCTCCATCTTCACTCATATTAAATAATACTTAACCTGCAAATGAATTTACCTACGTTATAAAAAAAATATCAATGCTATTCGCATACGTGATTCTTCGAGGCTTGATGTGATTTTCATTTCACTGATAGTCTTGTCATTTTACTAGACTAAACCATACATAACTACCTAATAGCAAAGTATCTGTGAATTTTCAATGTGATCCTATCGAAGCCTACGCCTCAGTTATCGAAGCTAATCAACTATGATTGTATGATATTGGTCGACTATCGATATACCAAACCTGTAAATAGTTGAAATATATTATTATTATTATTATTATTATTATTATTATTATTATTATTATTATTATTATTAAAATCATTATTATTATTACTATCATTATTATTACGATGGTTATCATTAATAGTAGTAATATTATTATGATTATTATTAGTAGTATCATCATTATTATTTCAATCTGATAGTTTATAGAATGAATCGGAAGTTCGAAAGCGTGAGCGGAGGTATGAAGCATTGTAATACATGGTACATCATACATACTGATAAGTGAGTCGAAAAAAAATATAAACGGTGTAAAATCTAATCGTTGATATTTCCACTGAATCCGCCTATATTTCTGCGCTTAGGTGTATCCCACGGCACATTATAATTTCAATTAATCGCATCATTAACAACGCTCTAAACTCACAGAGTTGTTTCACATGATCGTGATGTAAACGCGTTGCTCAACTATATTTAATATACGTAATATAGGTTCATACGTGTCAACGAAAAAAAAAAAAAAAAAACAAACAAAAAATTCCCTGCGCTTAACTGCATGGATTTTTTTTCAATTAAAAATTTTTTTTTTTGAACGCGTCAATTATTAAACAACCGTGAATTTAAATTGCGAAATTGAATTGAAAGTTAATAAGTAAGCCTCGAGCTAATTTTATACGCGAGTTGTTTCAATCTAAACTGGATCCTGACAACCCACCATGAAATTATATAGGGCATTGGACATGATACGAGTGAGCGGCGCATTAATTAGATTCAATTGTCTAGAGTTACATAGTGTTCTGGTAATTTAATGCGGTATAAGGTTCTACAACGGGGCTGCATTCCCAATCGTACTTTACTCACTTACTTAGTATTCGATGTCCTGCGAGTGTAGAATTTTATTTTATTTATTTTTTTTTTCTTGCTCGATTGCAATTCAAATACGTTGGAAAAAGGTGTCGGCAGAAATGAAAAAAAAAAATATTCGTATCCGTTCTCATTTAACGAACGGAAAATTTACGATTTTTACGATCTTCTTCACCCGTCCGAATAGAAAATAAAAATCCCATATTAATGATTTTAAGTACGACATTTAACGAGCGTTTATAGAGAATACATTATAGCTGTGGGCCAATTTCTAACCGAAGGAATCGGAAGTATAATTTAGTCTTTGAAATCTGAATGAAATTCAAAGAAAAAAAAAACACGCAACATCTTTCAATAATTCTGATTTTGCTTCGCTGCGCACGCTCCCATTTATCAATAAAGTACGCCGCATTCTCTCTCTCGCTCTATATACCTTTTATCCCTTTGCGGAATTTCTCCCTAGGGAAAACAAAGGAGAAAACGGTTCGCGGTAAGGCTGCTGCGAAATTCTTTATATGTAGATACGCTTGTATAGATGCGTGAGAGACGTATCTGCTTATCTCTCACTCGAATTTACTAATTTCGTTGTACAAATCAACATCTCTAGAACAGAGCTATTATTAAGGCGAGTTGTGGTTACAGCGAACACAAAGGGATATAATAAACACGGGGGCAACTTTCAGGATAACGAGATTCGAAGACTCCGCACAAAACTTTGGTAATGTGCGAAGTTGAAAATTTCCGTCTCTGGGCGCAGGGGAGCGACCTTCAGTAGCGAAACGACGTTGCGTTTTCTGCATAAAACAAAAAAAACAACAATTATGAAAATCTGATTCCGTGCGCATTTTAAGATTTTCCATTACGGCAGACGGTTTTTTCTCATTTGTTATCCCAGAGTTTATCCCGACAGAAAAAATCGTATGTTGACATTATTTGTGAATAATTAATTGGACGGTGAAACTTAAAAAAAAAAGTCATCTTTAAAGCTACAAGTCCATCAGACAAAAAAAAATAACAATTAAATTAATAAGAAAAAATTATTCTTCTACAAGTGAGTTGGCGACCTCTTTCTTTAGGCAATAGCTGCATGCATGGTAAATAAAAACTCACATTACATATGTATGTAGAATTTTAATTCGTTCCGCTGTGAGCCGTTCGTCGGTTTTTCGAGCGAGTGGCATGAGAAGTTTGAGTACATAAAACGTATAGACACGTATTCAAAACATATATTCATATAGGTTTAATAAATCCTGCATCAGTAGCAACGGATCAGGTTTTCCCGTTAAGCCAAATCTGAACGCTTCTCGGTTCTTTCTACAAGCTCGAGGCGTTCTTTATATACACGGTGTAGATTTTCTCAGCTATGAAACGAAACGAAACGAAACGAAATGAAACGAACGACGTCGCATAATTATTTAACGGAAGCGCTAGACAAAGAGCCAGACAGGGGAATATTGTAGCCCGAAAGTGAGACGCTAAAAAAGATTCGTGGGGCCCGAATAGCGCCCGGTCTAAAGAACGCGCGGTGAGCCAACCGGCCAATCAACAACGCTCCAGGGACGCCGCATCCAGCGTGCCCAACTCTTCACTGACTTGGCCTTTCCACGTGTATGACCTGTGCTACCAAAGAATGAACAAATTACACCTGCGGGTGGCATTTTTATATCAACGTCGGTAGCGTATGACGTACACCAGGTAAATAATGAATTATTGCAGGTTTTTTACCCTTTGGAAATTAAAAAAGAAAAAAAACGGAGACGCGATCACATGGGAAAAAAAGGAAATATGCGCGACACGCGACGTCCGTGACGACGTTCCGTTTTGCGTCTTGCGCCGTCGCATATCATGGGATTTCGTATACTATAACAAGTTGCGTATATTTTGATGATAATGTGTGGAGCTCAAAAGTGCGCTGCTCGGGGTGACCTTCAAGGGCGAGAAGGCGTGGGAAAGTTCCTCGCTTCTTTATAGCGAACAAACAGAGAACAGATAATTTTTTGAACCAAAATTAGAGGAACGTATAAATGTATACGTAAGTTTCCACGTTCTGTTGGTAATGATTCGTTGTATTTTTCTTTTTTTTCTTTATTTATTTTTCATGAAATTTACGTCACACCCGTATGGCATATCGGGGGAGAGGAAAATTTCAAAGGATCGTTGTAATGGAATTTACCGCAAGATATTTTCCGCCCAAAATGACAGTTTTTTTAGTCGAGGTTTCCATAGATCGTTAAAAAAAAAATTATATAATAAATACCGTAATAATTAATGTGTATATTCTGCGAGGAGAGATGCTGGATCTTTATGGCACACATATGTATTAACGGGCACAGTAGTGCAGCGAATATCTCGCGGCGTTGAAATTCCCACAGGAAAAGAAGTAAAGGGGGGAGGGAAAGAGTTGAGGGAACGCATGGAGAATGGATTTCCCGAAAACTGTGTAAAAAATAATTCATCAGACGCTCACTGAATAAACTAACTGTAAGTATAGAATATTTATATATACGATATATTTATATGTAGCGTTATGTGATACGTATAATCTGATGGAATAGTGTAGGATAGGAAATTTCGTTGTAATTCAATTATAGATGATTTAATTTAAGATTAGAATGAAAAAAATAATAAAATAGATTTTTTTTCTATCAACTTGTTCACGATGGAAATTGAACACGCATAATGCGTATAAGTAAAATCTGCAGCTGGTGTATCGCAGGTGTCGTAAAAATGGAGAAAAAAAGGCGCCGATCGATATATCGACCTTACAAGTTTTGTTTTTTTGAAAACGAGGTCAACGTTTAGCTTATTGTTTTATTCATCCGCCTTGTTTTTAGCTTTTATACACATGTATGTATATCGCCGACTTTCCCGAAACAGATGACGAATTTATTGTTTTATATCGTAGGTATATATACGTATTTTATACATATCTATATATATGATGATTATTGGTGAGATTTGCTCGCGCATGCTGCAAGATCGCGGTACATTATACGAAGGGGTCAACGGGCCGTCGTGACCTCCTATTGGATTCGAGCTGAAACTGGTTCCATTTACATCTGGCCGGAAAGCGCGGAGGCATATTTAGTGACCGGTCTAATTATCTGACAAAACTTTTTATATTATGCCTATATAAATATACAAGCTCTCTTCGAGTCCGTCCGTACCGTGTGATATGGGAAATGAGGCAGAGGATATTACATAAGTTTTTATAATATCTTTTTTCAGAAGAGTAGCGAAGAGTATTTTTTTTTTCTTATCGCTTCGGAGGACGCTGTTTAAATTTAAAATGGTGGCTCGTTTTAGGTACGTCAGACTTTTGGAACTGAACCAGCAGTAGGACCCGCGTGAAAATATCCAACCCTTCGTTGCTATACGTTGATGTGCGACAAACCAACTCTGCGGGGAAAGGACTACTGCGGATTTTACGTGAAAGGAAAGCGAAAAATCCGGGAAACGATTTTCCCCCACCACTGGTCAGGCTGCGTCACTGATTTTTCTCTCTCTCTACCTTTCTTTCTTTTTCTTCTTATTTTTCTTTCCTTTTTCTTTCTAGTTCCCGTACATCCATTCCTCCGACGCTTCCGCGCGGCTCCTGAAGGATCGTAAATCTTGTAGACGTTCGAAGGTTGGGGAGGTTCGCCTCGGGCCTAGTGGACCGTATCCGGCATTGGCGGCTTTCGGATCCACCCTCTTCAGTTTCGGGTACTAATATGCGATATAGAAAATAACCGGCCGACGCCTTTTTACCTGGAAAGCTACGAAACCATTGGGTCCCGAATAAAACCAAAACGACTTATAACCGGCGTCCTCTTTTGCCGAGGACATGGCGCAACCGGACAAACCTATACCACAAATTTAGGTATAAGCGAAATATGGTGTATTCATTTTACATCGAGATCTGAGAACCAGAAAGTCGTATCCCACCAACAGAGTTCTTGTAACCACCGCGATCGTAGCTACCTGCGATGAACAGAGAAGAAAATTTATAAAAATAATTTGTCTTGAACAAAAATGCAAAAAGGTCGAATCTAATTTTTCACTAATTCGGTTCAATTTTGCAAAGACATAGGCCTTCATGGCGCTCCGTACCTACACCCAGAACCAAAAAACTATAAATTACTTACTTCCTTCTGTTTCTTAGTCCTTGATATAAATTTGGATGCTTCATAGAAAACTCAGGTATACATCAGACGGGAGGCTGTCGGCAGCTATATAACTTTGACTCATAAGAGCCCGCCCTGTTTCGTCTAACCAATCCCAACCTTAGAATGGTTGTTTTCCATGTAAAAATACCTGCGGATGTATAGAATCGTTAAAAAAATTCTGCATCGGATGGTTACCGATTCGTGAAATATGTAGGTATAGGTCGATCAACGTATAATAAAGTTTTTTTTATACGAGCAGCAGGTCGACAAAGAGACTGAAACGATACATGATGAAACTAAAAAACCTAAGTATAGCCAACCATAAATTTACGTTCATTATATATTATATACACACCTATACCTAGAACGTAACCAAAATTCTAGAAATTACGAAACGTGCTACGTTTAAATTCATCATTTCTGACTTTAAGTATATTTCCACGGCTTGGTGTGGTTAATTTGGTGCTAATTCATGAGAAATTATGACCACCATATTATTTTTATTTTTTTGTTTTTGTTAAAGCGCCATTTTGATCGAGTGTATCACGATAACACGATAAGTTGCTAATTATTATGAGGAAATATTTGAATGTGGCGCATATAGTAAAAAATATAGAAAAAGTAAAAAAAAGAAAAAACAATCAACGGTGAACGATCAACCTTATGCTCGCAACTATAATAATCGTATACACCTATATCTATATCACATTTATATGCCTACACGGAACTGACGTATATTAATTATCATCGTGTTATACGCGGTAGAAATACCTGATATTTTAGTTGTCTGCGTGACATGCGATGCGATGCGTGCCACTCGTCGTTTAGGAAGAACGAACGATAACCGAAAAGCGTTAACCGAAATTAGTTGTTTCCTCGGAATTAACTATATACTTGGAGTAATTCTAGTCGTATAGCTATGGTATATATATAAACGTCTGCGTGCAGGTGATAAGTATATATTTATATAGATATACATACACTTGTTTACGCATACGAATATAAATTGACATAAAAAGTAAATAAATGAAGCTTGAAAAAACATGCGAAAAGAAACAGTTCTCATAGCATTTCAATAATTCAGTCACATTTGAAAAGGGTTGTCTTCTTCAAGCGTTTCTTTTTTAAGAAAACTAAAAATCGATTTTTAATTAGTTGTGATAAATATTGTCAATAACAATACACGTTTATTGTATTGGAATAAATCCATCGCTCGTACTTTTACTCTCGTTGAAAATTGGAAGAATTATAAGAAGCGCAGCACCTCGGTGCGTTCTACTTGAATATACCTATGAAGGTGTTCTGTGAAATGTGGATATCGATTGGTAGGGAAACTACTGCAGGGGGTAACTCGGTCGAAACTACCCGGTTACTCGTTCGCGTTTCTCTGCAGCAGCATACCTACTCCTATCCGTGTGCAGCGGCGACGAACAAACACGAGGTGGTGGTTCTTGTAACCCGGTATAGTGGTTGCGGCTATGGTGGTAGTGGTGGTGGTGGTGGTGGTGGTGGTGCGGGATCCTTGACATAAATAATCAGGAGTAGAGCATCGCGACGCGGCACGGCGCCCGTAGTCATGACGACGCCATTGATCGCGAGAAGCCTTCTCTCAAAAGCTGCAGACCCCGCAAAGCCCGATCTTTCTATATAATCGCGTTCTAGTTTTCCGCGAAGTGCCCTAGAAGATATTATTCTATACATGTACACGTTGTACATACCCATATACATACGTACATTATACGTATACGTACACATCTTCAAATTATGCCGGTACACATCCACCCAAATTTTTAAAAAAATTTATTTTTCATTTTCCACATTTCAAACTGTTTTTTTTTTTTTTAATTCATTATACATGCCTATAATAATTGAAAAACAATATCGCTTCCATTAAACCTTTTTTATTTTTCCCATTTTCCACCGCGACCTAGTTAATAATAGTTTTCTCATGTACCTACATAATTACATTTGAATCATTGTCTGCAATATACATTTCGTTACATGAAGAAAGGTTTTCAAAAATAGAGAAGAAAATAATTCACAAAAAGTTCTCAGGTTTTATGAATAGTTCTAATGACAATTGTACAATGTTTACCTTTCAAATTATACAATAGTAAAACTTTTGTCTTCATTATCAATCTGTACGTATCTCACTATAAATGAAAAACCAATTTTGTTTAGGTATAGAAAAAGAAAGAAGAGAAAATAGGTAATCGCTCCGTATCTTCAGGAAAATCTAACGCGCTTCTCCATGGGATTCTGATAATTTATAATCAGTACCGTAATATGATAGTGAAAATAAATCGTTTGAATTTAAAAGGATTTAAATCTGGCTCCAAGTTGGTTCTCATTACCGCCACTACGTGGCGTGACAGTAGCGCGAAGCGAGCTAACGCGCCGCTTTTGTTTTCTCGCAAGAAAAGAAAAACGTTCCGTGTCAATTCTTATAGCGAACGATCGAACATTTATCGGGCTCCAATTAATAGTGAAATTGTTGTCAGTTTTCACATTTGTACGTGTGCTTATTTTGTGTACCTGTGATGTCTGCGCCATAGTGATATCCTTCTGTTGTGTCTGTTATCATTCGCGGCGTGTATCCCGTGTGGCGGGTCATGTTTTGGTCGTTTTTTTCTCCGGTTCAGGCTGTCCGCCATTTTGATGGCGTGTGTGATTATCACAGAAGTGATTACGTACCTATCATTTCGGTCTCCCACTCGAAGGAAATTCGCTTGCGAATATCATGGCAAGGAAAATCGTAAGTTATGCATATACATATAGCATACATAGAATATAAATATGTATATATATATTGCGACTCCACACGTATAAAATCATATTTACAAACTGCATCGCGCTGTAGTTTCTTTCCGGTTCTCCAAGATCGGTAATAACTCACGCTAACCCTCCAGCTGTATCTAATTGTAAATTACACATACCTTTTACTCTTTACATAAACCATATACATAGGCACCTATATGCCTATCTATACAGACTATTATAGCGATTTCGCAGTGAATCAATCTTGCATATACGAAACCTGAGTACAACTTTATTCTATAGTGCCACCTAAATAAGCTCCCCGGAGCTCAACGTGTCAGCCCAGTAGACGTTGAATAATTTACGTAAATAAATACATACATGTATCTACGTACCCATTTACTGTGTATACGATACATGGCACATACTGCTCTGACGTAGTTGTATTCTCTGAAAATCATAAAAAGGGAACCAGGGAAATTAGCAATTAATCAAAAACTTTCCCTCTTTTTTCATTTTTTTTTATTCGTACAGCCACGACGACGAAAAAATTTTCAACAGGTATAATATCTGTATGGTAAAATTATCTACTCGATATCTCTTCGTAACCTAATTTCTCCCGTTGGTTTCGGCTGCTCCCCCCCTTCCTCTTTTTCATTTACCCTCTAGAATAGGCACATACGTAGAAGCCCCTGATATGTAAGCTGCGCGTTGGCTCTCTTGGCCTCGCCCCAGTTCCTCCCCTATATGTGTGGCGCTGCACACCATATTACCCTGCAGGATAAAGCTCGTCCTCGACGCGGTGCCATCGAGCCCATTCCCTAGCTCTCCCTCTCCCTCTTCCTCTTCCTCGCTTCAACCCTCATAATCCACCCCCAACTCCACCCCTAGAGCGTCCCATTTGCGGAGTTCTGTTTCACGTAACCCACTGCTGCTGCATCGAATTTGCAAACGTAAATTGCACGCGCAATACATGCAATGGTAATAAACAATTTCAGAATCACGAGGCATTCTCTAATTGTTACGACGATATAGGTATATCTGATCTGCGGTGTTGGACTTCGACTCGTTATAATTAATGATTTGAAAAGCTTCTTTTTTTTTTTGGAACGACGTAATACGTGCGTACACACCTAGCATTGTATAGTATAAAAAAGTGGAACGTCTAACGGAAATTTCATTCGAATAGCGTTATAATGTTATACCGCTAGGGCCACGTGTCACTCGAGGTTTTATATCAACATATGTAACTATATATCTATATAATGACACACAGTGTGCCCGAAAATACAACTTACGGATTACACGCAAAGAAACTATAGCCAATTTCGTAGCACATATTATTTTATGTACTCGCATCTATCATATTTATTTCACTATTTATGTATCTATGTAACAGTGCGTCTCTTCTTCGATCCATAATAAGAGAATTACGCGTTCTCACGGGCGGAAGTGACTAAAAAAAAAAGTGACGTCATCTGTGTGTATCACATACGTTAATATTTACCACATGAAGAAGGAAGGCAAGGCTATATAGATTATTCATAATAAAGTATATAAATATCGTAGGAAAGTAGAAAATTTATTTTCGTTAGGTATACGCGTTGCATATCATCGTATCATCTTTTGGAAACTGTTTTTTTTTTTTATTTTGAAATCGGACGTGAAATTTTTTACCGGTGGAAAAAAATAGCTTCGCGCAACAAATCTCGTATATGTGTTTTTCTTTTTCTTTGATTTTTTTTCTTTTTTCGTTACCTCTTTTTTTCGTTTTCTTCGCGTTGACTGGGATATGAGGAAAAAAAAAGACGACTTTCGGCCCGCTCGCGTTTCGCCTACTTTTTACGAACAGTTTATACAGCTTATAATAGATGCACGAAATGTCCAACGTTGGTAGTAATAGTCGGTCGTTGAAAGTAGGCAGGTAGATACGTAAGCTCGCTCATGTGTTTCCTGTACATATGCAGGAGCTGGAAGAGTGAGGAGAGGCGTTCCCTTTTTTGGCAGTTTATATGGGACTTCCTTCGTCCCTCCCCAGGGAGGAGGGCGAGCCTCGACCGGCCCCGAAAAATAACCGTTACCATCATCCGGGTTCGCGTTGTTCACGAGTAGTTCGTGCATAAGAAGAGCGACGACAATATAATGTAGCGCCTCGACGTTCGATGAACTCGGCATTCGAATTTTGAAATTGAAAAATCGATCGATGCCACGAAGGTCACAGCGGAGGGGAGCGCTGCCGTCCCCATTAGTCACGTAACCTCTGATCGTCCTCATTAACATACCGAAAAAAAAATTTTCGCCAAAATTTCGTCACTCGCGCTTTAGTTAGTTGTAGAAAACCGAGCTAACCATTATTATACATGGAACCAAGTAGGTATACGACAAAAGGTCTTACGTAACGATATTCGACCCTACCGTATATTGTATATTAACCGACTACATCAACAACCAAAGAACGAGCAACGCGACCTCCAAGAACTGATTGCGACTGGAGAACGGTCGACCGCCTCATGTGCCATGATCCTGGCGAAGAAATTGCTCGAGGCATCGCGGAGGCTGATATAATTAAAGAAGTGAACGATCAACTGCTACGTCTTCTCCCAGGTTTATATTAATATTATTAATACCTACGATCGCAGCAGCGTAACGAATATATTTGCACTATAACTATGGGTTTTATATGTCGTAACGCAACATTGTTCTCTTATCTTATTATTATATTCTCTTTTTTTTTTTTTCTTTTTTTTTTTTGTAAGCTTTGCATATGCGATTTATATATACATGTATGTATTAATATACGCGAGTCTCATGTATGCGGAGATAAGTTATCAACTAGATGCACCGGCGGTCCGTTTATATATAATATATATCATATGTGCAATACCTCAACGATGATGCACCAACAGTATATATAAGCTATATAGTTCGATTTTTGAAAAATAGAAAATCATTCCGATCAAAATCAAATTGCAGTCGAGTTTGTATAATTAACGATTTTCGAAATTCGGGGGTGAAATTTTGTCCATAATATAATATAGGTATAAAAACAAAAAGATGTATAATACAATAACCTACGTAACGCCGTTTGAAAATATTTTTTTTTTAAACCGAATTACAATAATTAGCCCCGCGCACAGTAATCACGTCCTATATGTGAGCGCAAATTATGGCTCGCTAATTTATGTTTCCTTACAGAATAATAACATTATAACGAGTATATACCGATCGCTATTTCCCGTCGTTATTATTACAGCGATCCTTATTCCCCCCCCCCCAACCCAAATATAATATTCTCTCGCCGTTTCTTCGTTTGCTCGTTCCGCCGTCTTAATCGTGGTTTTGCACTCCCCGCGTTAAGGAGGTTAAGTAGGGTACATGTAGGCGCCCCGGCGCCATCATCAGCTCCGGAACGACGCCGCGGAGCGTCGCGGAGGCGCCACTTTTCTATTAAATTTAATTAGCCGCCAATATATTTGGGGGGAGGGGGGATTTCGAGCCCACCACTTTCGAAGTTTCGTTTCTGTTTGTGATATTATTTTTTTGTTCTCAATCAATTCGAGCAGGTAATTTCATTTTGTTTTCCTCCATTTTTGGAATGAAATGAGTTGGAAAATTTTTTTTTTGGATCTTCGCTGTAATTTTTCTGCACGAAGTTTTTGCTGCGCATCTGCAGTGTCGACCGAATTATATTGCAATGGCGGGTTGTACCCAATTGTCTTGCCGCGAAAAAGTTTTACGGAACCCCCGCGACCCCGCCACTGGCAATCTTTGGTCTAACCAAATTAAAAAACTTTCTATAATGCACGTTCCACTTGTACGTAATATAAAAAAAACAATGAAATGAAAAAAAAAAAAACAGAAATGAAATGCTGCAGGGAAATTATAGCAACCGAATGAAAGAATTCCGTATATTATACATATTGTCGGCGGCTCATTTATTTAGGTGCATAGTAAATTAAAGTTTTCGCTTAAAGTTTCAAAGATTTATTCTATCATATATAACCATACCTAAGTAGCGATGATTTCAACGGAAATATTTTCTCAAAAAAATTGTTCCGCAGTTTTTGAAAAACCCGGTAAAATATATAATCGGAAAAAGAAGACAAAAAAAACAACTGTCGCAGTATGCAATATATATTATTATACATAATACATAGACCTTGTGTAAAACACATGCGGTGAAGTTTATAACTTTATATATAAATAGTATAACGTATGTAGTTATTACATTATATATACCTACCTATACTGCATCTTCACTCGCGAAGGCCGCGCTATTTTATAACGCCCGTTGCTTAAAAATCTTTTCTGCACATTTTTTCGCGATCTCATCTGCAGGCGCTTACATATTTATACCCACATAATATACTTACTAAAATATTTATGTATGAAAATTATGTCAGCGCGGAAATATATGAGTTATATATTCCTTAAATATATATTCGTAATACGCGGGTATGTATAAGAGCAGCTGAGCCTTTAATCTCCGAAAATTTTGGGAACAACAATCAATCCTTTGATCGCGATTACACGTACCTTACATTGTACGCGAGAGAGAGAGAAAGAGAGAGAGAGAGAGAGAGAGAGGGAGAAGCTCGGCTGAGCAGAGGAAAGCAAATCGTACGTACATAGACGTAGGTATATGATATTTATATTCCGTATAAACGAGCACTCTGCGATCGAAGTAGGTATTTGAAGGAGAATATAATAAAGCGTGGCTGGCTTGGCAGCTCAAGGCTGGAGCGCGAGTTAATACCGAAGCGAAGCATATTATACGTACGATACACGTTTCGTTGCGTAACATCGACGTACGTTCTGTGTTACTCGGCTGCGTGCATATATGCGTGCGTAACTACCTATAACATAATCCAACAATCGCGGTACGCGCGTATAACAGATAAAAAAGAAACGAAAAAGAAGGAGAAAAAAAGTAAAAAGTTATGTACAAATAAATATAAACGCATGTAGCTAATAAGCGGTTTATCGCAAACACGCGGAATTACCGATGTACGACATATATTATCTATATATTAATTATTTGCGAAATAGGATTAGGATAGAAAATTTATACCGATTTAGCGATCATTAACGCAACTTGATTATAATTAGTTCGGAATGATGTATAGAGATCATGTTTAGCTATAATTTTCTCGTCTGTATGGAGTTCAGCGGCTGATTGTGAGTTATAAAAAACAGGAAATCGAAAAATTAGCGGAATTCGGAACTGCAGATAAACATTAATTCGAATGCACCGCATTTTGGGACGTGCGATTTATCAGAAATTGGTATCGTTCGTCTAAAAATGTATACCTATACTTGCAGTACACCTGATACAAGCCTCGAATTTTTAAAAACAATTGACCGCGGTCGCGTTATGCTGACATCATTATATAGGTATTAAAACACGTATACATATAACCTGCATGGTATTTACTGCAGTGACTCGGAGAAAATAGAATGAAAACGAAATTGAAGACAAAGAAAAAAGAAAAACTGTTGGTTTTCGAAACGTGACTTGAAATTAAACAGGTCGACGAATTCTATAATATTTCTTCGTTATTATTATTAATATGTACCTAACTATATTTTTATTTTAAACTATATATAGAATAATATAAAGACCTTATTGTCTAATTATTACAGCTATATGGGCACGGCAAAAAGATATTTTGATTTTTCACCCCGAAATCGATGAATCCCGATGTTCGTCAATGTATCAGTTACGGGGTTACTAATTATTTGAAATCGGTTAGAGAGCGGTTTAGGTGAATTTTAATTCTCAGTACCGATGATCATCATATTACGCCCGACGATCAAATGCAGCTCCGGATTTCCCGACCGCTGCAGATGAAATCGCTTCGTCAATTATTAGACTTCGGATCTACAATCCTAGGTATATACGTTATAATTATAATTACCCTGTACGTAACTATCCTTGAAAACAATATAGTAGCATTATCACCGGTGGATCTGATTGCAAAATCGGTATATACGGGTATCATAATAATAATGGTGTGTAAATAAACTGGCATAGTGCAAGATATTTAACGACGCAAGGACACGGAAAAAGAAAAAAATAAAGAATACAGATAAGTTATATATAGTATAATCATGAAACACGATGCAAAATTATATATATATAATTAATCCCTGATCGGATTAATTATAATATTGCATTCGATTGTTCTTCATATTTTTCTTTATTTTTGTTTATCACGTCGAGATAATTTTTTTTCGATTATAATATATATAGATTCTGATATAGTTTTCTGCCGATTGTGAGAGAAATATAAAGCCGTTATTGATTACGATTTATACGTTCGCAAGGGCGGTTTAGATGTTATAAGGTATGTATAGCGCAGAACAAAATTCTCCAATTAACAAGTTCCGGTCCGCGAACGGCCGTCGACCGGAACTCGTTATTCGCTTGGGGCGCTATACTTTGTCCGATCATATATTATATCACTCTGTGTACGGTAAATCGCCGCGCATTCTATTATACCATATACTCCCCCTATATATAGGTATGCATATACGATATAGCCCATGTACAACACCATAGAGGGATTAAAATACGCGGCTTATGTGATCGATCGAAGAACGCGGAGGTTTTCAATTCAATTTAATTTCTTCTTTCCTTTTTCTTTTTCACATCAGAATTTTATTTCTACAACATATACATTAGAAAAGTATATAGAAATTATTTACGTGCAGCGACGCCGACACACCCCATCGTATATTATATAACTTCGCGAACCTAGATTATTTTTGCACTTTGTATGCCTCTACCATATGATGCGCATCGTGTACAGAGTCATTTGTTGGAATGCAATTTCTCTAATGGACGTCGCGTCACGTCACGTCACGTCTCTAACAAATATAGTACCCACTGTGCTTATTTTCAAATATAAAAAGATAAAAAAACTTTTTTCGGCCGAAGGGGCGGGGGGAGGGATGGCAAGGGGTGGGTACGTCTTTATCTGCTTCACAGCGCTAATTATTATTATTATATGTTTTTTGTTCTATTCACAAATAATTGCAGTGTTCGCTCGCTATATATAGTTTACGAAATATAATTTCGTTGGTAAGTCCGTTCTTGTATTTTTTATACACTTGAATTTTTGTTTTTTTTTTTTTGGGGGGGATTTTATCTATTTATTAATCCTTTTTGACGTGCGCAAGAAATTCGTTCATCTGCACGTATTACCGCGGTATATGGAATATGGGTAGGATATACAAAAGTCCGCCGGGTTCAGTGATGCGGGAGATAATAGGAGGCGGCGTATCGCACCTGCAGATGTAACATTGTCGCCTTTATTCTTTGGCAACACGTATTAGGTACTATAGCCGCATATACCTATATACGATGGGTGGTTTCTTATTATATACTAATTTACCTTTATTTATTCCGCGCGGTGCGGCGGCACAGGTTTATATATACCTATATATTATGTGCGTTGTCGTGGTTATTCGAGGAGACGCGAGAAATTTGACTCCAAATTATTTTATATATCGGTACATACAATTTTACAGTATATTATCAGGCGTACATGTATATTTTAGTCCGCGTGCATATATAGCACGAATTTTTTTCAATTTGTCATCGCTTTATAGTAGTTAGTATCCAGCTATATATGATATAGGAATTATATATAAAGGACTAGAAAATGTTATATTCGTAGGATGAGTTCATTTATTTTGCATATCATGACGTCATCGCGCGGTATAACGGCGGCGGTTATGTACGGTGGTTTTTTTTTTTATTTTTTTTAATATGTTCTTCCTTGTCACGTTTCGCGGTTCCATTCTCCTTCGAGTTCTTCCCCTTATCTTCCGCCTGTAGATTTCTCGCTTGGTATAAACTCCTCGTTTTTTCACACATATATAGTAGATATATCTGTATATATAGGTATGCTGCAGTTAGCGCGAAATGTCGTTGCGGATTCCATGTGAAAGAGCTTTGTACGAGCGTAGGTATATAGGTGGGTATATATATAGGTATACGGAGAACGTAGACTCGTGAATTTAACGCGCAGGGGTCTAGAAGTTTCTTTTCTTCAACCTTACGCGGTTCCCATGCCCCGGCGCAAACCTGCTGCCCAGAGCTCTTTCGGTCTCTTCTTCTCTTCCTAGAAGAGAGTCTGGCTACGGGGGCCTTTTTCGCCCATATATACACCTATAACTCCACTATACTATCCCGCACATTTTCGCTCATCCCGCGCGGCAGCGGCAGCAGCGCTCGAAATTCTCCCCCCCACTTCCCTCCAGCCTCGTAACACCGATCGTCTAGGTTATGCCCATCCAGATAATTCACCGGTTTATCCGCGGTATAGTCTTTCATTTGTCGTTCCAACTCGTACTGTACGCTAACCATAATATATAACGTACGTACCATGAACTCGACTCTCTCGCGCTTTATAATAGTTGTTCTTCATGCGCTGTATCTGCAGTTCCTCTGTAGATCCGCGGAGATCGCTTACGTAAGAACAAAACGACTGCGGTGCGGTTATAATATTCAAAGGATCAAGGTAAACCGGTGGTATATAGTTATATAGGCGTACAGTAGATAGGTATATTATTCTGCTGCCGCTGGTTGCAACGACGAGACCCTCTCTCTTTTCTCATTCGCTTTTTTATATTCTCTATGTTTCTTCTCTTCCTTCTTTCCCTTCTATACATACCGACGCGGAGGAACTTCTCGAAAATCTCTTCCCTTCCATCCCTGTTCCCTCCCCCTGCCCCTCCCCTTCGCCCTGCCCCCCTCCCCTCAACCCTTTCCACGCCCCTCCTCCCTCGCATTTTCGAGCACCGTTTTTTAAACGCATATATATCACATATTATAAAAGCTGGTGCTCTATGATCCGTCTATCTTTACATACCGCATTATAAACTGCACATTCGCCAAATTTTTACGTAATAATTATTTATTTTGTTTCTTTACTTTTTTGCGAGAAGATCTTATGAAGGTATATATACGTGTGTATTTTTTTTGGAAACGTATATACATAGGTTTGTATATATTACTGACGCTAACGATAAATGAAGATCGTTAAGAACTCCTCGGACGATACGTGGGACCTAAAGATAACTTTTCAAAGTTCGCTTCGGCAGTGGGCCAATTTCATCCATCAACCCGTTAGAAAAAATCGAGATACTTACAGGTATGTTGCCTATGTGTGTATGTATAAAAGGTATTTTTCTTGCAGAACTCTAACGGACTGCAATACTATATAAAGCGTCGAGTTTCAGATATCATATCGCTCGTATGGTTTGTATAAGTTTTGTTGTATATATATATATACACGCTTTCATCCGGTGTCGATCTGACACTGTGTATAATTTTGGTCCACCACCAGCAACGGCAGCAGCAGCAGTTAACCTTGTGACGACTACGCGGCGGAGGCGTCGTTTTTCCCCCCCACCTATATATATATATATATAACATTCTCCTCTGCAGCAAAAGCCGACGCGGTCGGGTCGTTCCATCAGCAATTTTTAACAACACATACACACACGCGTACTATATGTGCATGTGCGTGTGCATGTGTGTATACTATGTATCTTCCGATGCGGTTCCTTTCCTGCATTGCTGTTCAGATGAATACGTCGTTTTCTTATTTTTATACACCGCACCCGGTCTGCATCCAACGGTCCGTATAACCACGTCGAGCAGCGCGTTATATTCAACGACTTGAAAAGGTATAACCTACTACATATGTGCATATACGCTGCAACGGCATACATCGCCGTGTATCCGAGGTTATGGTTTTTATCCAAATATGGAAAAGGATGATACACACAGTAGCTGGCGGGGTTTGTCGAGCCGCGTTGTATATGATGCACATGTTTCAACAATTTATTTATTTTTTCCTTCAGCTATAATGTATGTGTGTAAACATTGTATCGATCGAACTATATATATTATATATACAAAGAAGAATAGAAATGCACGCGGGTATGTATTTATTTATTAGCTACACGAAATAAGGGTGATTGAGCGGCTTTTTAATATATTGCGGGAGAACATAAAGCGCGCGCTTATTTGTCCCACACGCGACTTGAAACGGTCGCCATTTTATTGCGGGCGAGTCAATTAAGGTTACTAGGCCGCGAACGCGCCCTATAATTCGTCCTACTTCTGCCACGGCCCTTCAGTTCGCCCTACTTTTACGCCCTATACGTATATACCGTGAGCGTCCGGTGAAAGTGGTTGCGATCCGCGCATGCGTCGAAATTTACGAATCTCTCGATTTCCGAGCGAGCCCGAGCCTCGCTGAAGTCAGCGTAGCCTGCACTGGCGTAGGCGTCTCGTTGTGAGATGTCAACTACGAGGACTCAAAAAGCTACCGTCGAATCTGCGTGACATCTGACAACGAGACGCCTACGCCGGTGGCTACGCCGAGTCCAGCAAGGCTCGGGCTTGCTCGTAGGCCGAGAAATTCGAATATTTCGACGCATGCGCGGATCGCAACCACTTTCACCGGACGCTCACGGTATATACAGCGAAACGACGACGACGCGACGCGACGCCGCGACGCTTCTGTTATATTATTCGCTTCTCCGTAAGCAACTATATAGCTATAGATATATATGGTTGTACGTATAATATTCTATGATATGTTCATATACGGGGTGTACAGTTATTACGAACGCGATTTCACACGCTGCACCCACGTTCGCATTTTTTCAATTCAACGTTTTCGATTCTATAACTCAAACTATACAGATACGGTATATCGTAATGTCAGCTAATTATATGAAACGACTTCCGGTCCAAGTATATATATACGTGGCAATTCTTTTTTATACATAATGTATGTATACTCAGAGATATATATAATTATGTATAAAATGTGCAGCACTGTAATTAAGTTATTAGTTTCGTCGTATATTACGTATAATATGTATAAAGTCGAGTCCTTTGAAGATCTGCAACGGCCATAAGGTGGTGAGGTTTGTACACGCGATTTGGTCATGTCCTTGGCGCATCCTTGCCTCGCGGTTATTCGCTCGTCGGTATAGTTTGCCGAATACATGGGTCGAATACCTATATAGGCGCGGATCGTATAGACGGGGGTCGTGAATCGCGTACGGAACGGAACGGAACGGAACGAAATGGAACGGGATGGGACGAGCTGAAAGCTTCACCCCCACGTTCGTGAGACCTGGGCACAAATAACCAAACAGTTGAGCGCGGCACCCGGCCAGGGCGTGGCTTACGCACCCCCGCGTATCACGGTAACGCGACGCCATCTTGAATATCTGGGCCGAGTGAGGGCGAAAGTTGGCCGAGGGGTTGGCGGAAGGGCGGGGGGAGGGGACCGAGGTCGAATCTAGGAGAGCTGCTGCTCCTTTTCGGCAATCAAAAGGTCCTCGACGCTCTCCCCCCGCCCCCGCCCTTCTCATTCGCTCACCCTTCCCCCGCCTCCCTTTCGCCCCTTCTCTTTCATTATATAGTAACCTCCTTCGTTCTCGGTATACGTCGTCATCAACGACGCAGAAATTTTTAGTCACAAAACCGGATTATTACAGACGATTTGATACACGTGTATGTATAAGGATATCTATACAACACGTACCACATTAATATGGTATACATGTAAAAAAAAGTATATAAACCATTGCTACATAGGTATATATAGGTATATACGATCGGAATTTTTTTTACAATTTCTATGTAATACGGTAAAAATTATTTCTCATTTTTCCGCGGTATAAATTTTTGCACAGGTGATTGTATTATGCTTTTCGATGCGCAGGATTCTTTTTACACCTGTAGATTTTTTTTTTAAAAACCGAACGTTTTCTTTCTCTTTCTTTTTTTTTCCCAATACTGCAAAAGTGCTGCAGTGATTATATACACCGTGTATGTAATTCTTTGGACCGCGTATATAGAGAAAAAAAAAAAAAATTTTTTGCCCTCGTCGTCGTATAGCTTCTATATAACTGAAATCCTCGCGTTTTATCCTTTCTTTTGGAGCTCCTGCTCCTGCCGCTGCTGCTAACCGAGTCAAAGCGGAAAATTACCTGACCATTCGCGAATCATCTCCTGTACCTATAGATGCAGCAGTCAAAAGAAAGGAGAATTACTCGCGTCTCTCATACATACATGTATACCGTCATCGATCTTTTTAACCCGAACGAACGACTCACGCTAATTGCGAGTAAAAAAGTTCAATAAAACCAAACAACAAATAAAAAACATTCAGAGTCATTAATAATTCTTTTAAACCACAAGTGTATGTATATATGCGAGTATATATAAACAAAAAATTCACACCTTTCATTAAACATGTATACGTACCTATATATATCTACGAACAACGACGAATAAGGACTCAAAAAATGTTTCTCAGAATTTTTCGATATTTTTTTATCTCTCCATTTCATTTTATTTTATAAGTTTCTTGTATCTTTTTTCCTATCTGATGTGTTTGTTGTTTGAAAAAATTTTACCCTTGCGGATTGAAAAAAATAAAATAAATAGATAAATGAAAAGAAGTCAAGTATAAAAAAGGATGAGAATAAAATAATACTTTTCGTTGAGAATTTTCCTAGCTAAACTATGACAAAGCTTCTAATATATATTCCTATCTCTAAGGTTGCAAAGCGACGTCGCCGTCACGTCATCCTGTACATATATATATAGGTATAATAATGCTACATGTGTATATATAAGAGCTCGCGATCGGAGCGGCGGCCCTCGCAAAAGTCTTGGGCATCGTATGTACAGTGTATACGTACATGTATTTATGTACATGTATGTGTGTGTGTATGCATATAGTTATACATTCTCGTACACCACGGGTTACGTGATCGCAATCCAAAGTAGGTATCAGCCTTAAGGAAGAACTCCCACACCCGCGGGTATCTATACAGTGGAGAGAGAGAAGAAAAGAGCAGAACCTACTCGTCCACTATACACATATATACGTATACATATATAGATACTGCTGCGTCGACGCTATAATACGTTGAGGAATTTTTCGCGATTCTCCCCGTGCTTTTGCCTTTGAGTATATATATATATATCCTACCCACTGTCGCAGTTTTTTATTTTTATTTTTGTTTCTTTGAAAAAAAAACTTTGCTTTTCCTCTACTATATCCCGCCCTGCAGATCTCCCTGTCGTCGTCATCGTGAAACGAACGCGAACTTCGAACGTATAATATTAGATATACTCTATTATAGGATAGGTAGTATATTATATTATATATTTATATGTTACGCGGTTTAATCCGCAGGATATATAATTTTTGTCAAACACCCGGTATACCTGTAATACTAGAAATTTTTTTTGCACGGGTTCTTTATTTATCGTATATCTGCAGAGATTCTTGTATTATATTATGTTCATTATAACAGGTAGGTTATATATACTACCTGTATATGACTTACACGAAATGAACTCGTAGATATATATATGTATATTAATTATGTACATAGCAATTGTATAATCTATGCCCATGAAAATCTCTTATCATTGCCGAAGGCTGCAGCAATATGTGAAATATGTAATACGCGGAACATATAATGTGAAGTGCTTTGTACATAATTAAAACCGTTCAGGTATGTATGAATATGTAGATATATAATGAGTAGGTACATAACACTATTCGCGATTCGTAATATGATATATTTTGAAAAAAGAGAAAAAAAACTCCAAAAAAATTATACAACATAATCTAACGGTAAATATGTGCTCATGTAATGGATGAGGAAGTGCATATTATCACGCGTTTATATATATACATATATAGGAACACCACTCATGGTATATATGACTATAACATATGCCAAACAGTGTAAATAGATGTCGCATAAAAATCATACAGTACCTAATAAACCACAGATGAATTACAATCGGCGTCTGTATAATCGCATGATGTATACGTTATGCCATATACTGGGTGCGAATATTTTTTAGAAATTTTTCTTTTCTATCCCACATAGCACATGGAATATATAGGTGTATACGCGCGTGTATACCATATACATAAATGCAAATGTGATATTCTCATCCTCCATTTTTTTTTATGTTTCTCGCTCCCGCGCTCGCGCCTTTGCGTATACAGTAGGTATATTCGTAACCGCGAAACGCGACGACGCTCCAGTCGCCAGCTATACGATCGAGGCAAAAGTGACGTCATCGAACCAAGTGGCGATTTTTTTATTTTTTTTTTCAATTTTATTTTATTTTCTTGCGACGCCGGCCCGCGAAGTTCACCCGGGTAAAAAACGCGAGCCGGTCTCGTACGTCCCGTGGTTTATAGTTTCTTTATTACATTTTTGAATTTGTTTTCCCCCCCCCCTTCTTTTTTTTTTTTTTACATACATTTTATCGGTCTTTCTTCTTTCCGCGATCCAAAACCTGATGCTGCACGAGCTGTCAAATAACGCAAAATCTCTCTACTCATATATATGAACGTTATACTTATAGGTGCCTATGTACATTTTGAGTTTAATTGTATGAGTTTTACGTACAGACATCGTAGTTGCGGATCGTAAATGATGATCGTATAACATTGATCGGGAGATCTCGTAGCTATTTAGCCGCGAGGCGGATCGAGGCCCCGATTCAAAATGTCCGCCGCACCGCGCCGCGCGCTCGTTCCCAACGATCGCGCAATAATGATAATAATAATATCCCTCCTCGCAGAAACTATATATAGTTATTACAATCACGCGATCACATATGTACCATACTCGAATAGTATTATATACATATAAATATACCCAATAAACTTGCATGTTATAATTTATATTCCTATAACATATATATAATACAGCTGAAAATATACATGTGTAAATTTAGCGGCAAAAAGAACAACAAAAAAATCCGATTGTGAAATATGGAAAATATTAGGGCGTTATACAGTGTAACCTACAGATATACAATGTTTCCGGTATATTTTTATACCTATTCCTGTTGAACATTTTTTTTTTTTATATGCGGCAAGTGCGGAAAAATTCGGGTCAAATTGTCATGTCTCACTGAATTCCATGCGATCTATTAATTCACTCGTGATTTTTACACCGCCTGTGTAATTTTTAGCGAAATTTAAGGCGGGATATAGGAACATATGTGCAGTAGATATATACATATACATAATGCTATACATAACGCCTGTCGTCGCTGTAGTGGAGATATAAAATGCTGCGGTACAAGTATTTGTATGTATATATACACATATATTTATAACGCTGTGCACCGGGAAATTAATTAAGGCCGTATATAGCTGGTCTTTATCTCTGCAGCTTCCCCCCCCCCCTTCTCCCTCGTTCCTCCGCTGCTAGTTTGTGGAAAAGAGAAGCACACATATAATATAAACGTATATATACCGGTCACTCGCGCTCGCAGTTCGGGCTGGTCTGCGGATAACTAGAATCATAAACTTCGTCGCTGAGTCATATTTCCCCGAATTAGTTTGCCGCCATTTTTGATATATTTTACACATATGTATATGTCTATGTGGGAGTATATATACCGCCACATGTATAAAATATATGCGGTACGCGATAGTTGAAGAAGATTTTTATATTTTCGTCATTTTTAAATCTATTGCAGCAATATGAAATTATTATCTATAATATATAGACAATATCGCGATTATACGTTTGAATGTGGCATGTAATACACGTTATAACGTCGTAGAATAGAGTTCTTTTTTTTCTTCTTTTTTTTCAATTGTCTCGTATTGCAGATATTATAGGTACAGCTGTTTAATTAGTTTTTTTTTTTCTTTATTTTTTTTTTCAACAGACTTCTCGATGCAATTTAATGTATTTATAGGATCCGCAGATACACTTGATTTTCAGGGTTAGTTAGGCTTACGCGTCAATTATGGGCTCGTATGCAGCCATCTTTATATTTTTGTTCAGAATTATTTGTACGGCACAAATGAGAAAAAAAAAAAAGAGCGCTACAGTTTCATATTTCACGTGTACTATATACTTGAAATTAGGAAGTTCCTCATTTTAGTACCTATATTATTCATAAAACGAAAAGGAAATAATTTGCGACATCATATTCTACTCGACTTGTACATATATGTATACAACTACAGTATATACCATACCTATGTATAATGAGAACATTAGCCCGGCCGCGCCAATCGCAATTGCAATTTGCACTTTTACTATAAATTTCCACGTGATGCAGGCGACGACGCTTATAAACGCATTTACCTAATATAAACCGCACACATGTGCGTATATACAGGGTGTCGCACATACAATATATAACTCAGAAAGGAAGAGTTGTGTGAAATATTCTTTGTTGGAAAATATTTTTAAACAAAATTTCCGTATAGGTACTCATGTCAATTAGCTGCGAATCAACATTTGTAAATTTTTATTCAATAGAATTTATCGACAGCGTCCGTTAAAATTTTCCAAACTAATCTGATCCGCGATCCTTTCGAACGGGACACCCTGTACGTGAGTCGGTATGCCTGTATAAGTATAAAGAATCTTCAACCGTTACCACAGCTGCTGCTGTTGCTGCTGCTAGCTGTGCAAGCGGTAAAAAAATTTGCACGAGCTGTTGCGCTGCACCAATATATGTATATATATATGTGTGTATGTACAGTACATAGATATACTAAATAGATGTATGTGTCAGTGTATATATATGTATATGTGCCGCGGTGATGCAGGGATCGAGTAAAGGTCGAGGACGTTTGGCATGCCTTTCAATTGAACGCTATCGCGTTCGCTAATTATTTTCCATCACGCGAATTATTATTATAAATATAAACGTTGTATGAATATCTTTATACATATATATATATACCCTGGGGCTTTTCTACGAAATGTATAAGCTCAATTTTTATCTACAAATTCTGATATGTAATGTTGCAACATTGATATATTTGAAGCTTTCATTAGATATACGTCTTGGAAAAATAGAGAATTTGTTTGAAAAAAGAAAAAAAACAAATGAAGGTAATGAAGAATGAAAAATAAAACAAGCGCGTTTCATTCTCGAGATACGAGACCTCTGGTTAGGATATCAGCTGCCGCGCTGACTCTGCAGCGCCGGCCACGACTTCCCCGTGTTGCCTGATAAGGCTTCGTCACATAAAAAATCCTATGGTACAAGTAGGTGTGGGTGGGGTATATGACTACACGATTATACTCAAGTGTATAGATACCGGGAGAGAAATTTGAAAAAAAAAAAAAAAAAACAGAAAAAAGAAACGGATATTTTAAATTTAAGCTCATAAAGATTGAAAGCGTACAACGGCGTTGCAGGGTTTTCAAAACTGTGCAAAAATAGATAAAACAATAAAAAATGAACGAAATAATTTTTAACGGAATTGCAAAATTCTATTAAATCGTGTGTGCGCGTCGGCGCGGTTTTCAGCTGATGTGTGTAATAATTATATATATATAGGTATATGCATAAATGAAGTGTAAAATTTCATAAATGCGTGTGCGGATTAATTCAGTTTTGACCTCGAGTGCGTTATACATAGCTTCGTGGCTTGTGACGCTCTATATGTATATAATACATACGTATTGCACGTACATATGTATACGCATATATGCTGAGGTCGGCTGCTGGAAATATTCGATTTCGTACGTGCCGCGTGGCAAAGATGGCCGCGCGTCGCTTGAGCCCCCGAGAAAATGGCGGTTTAGTGCACGCACACGTTCGCCAAAAAAAAAAAAAACACAAAAAAAAACAAAAAAACAAAAATGAAAGAAATATTCCATCCACCAACTCTCCGGTAGGATCTCCAGGGGAGGGGGAGGGGAGTAGGGATAGCGACATCAGACTCGAGACTTGGAAGTTTCGCGAACTCCGAGCGGCGAGCTATAAGATTATATATATTATATTATATTATATTATACCTATACACACATACACCTATATGTGTGTACAGATAAAACGAGATTGCGCGTTATAATGTTCATCCGCGTTCGCAAATTTTTACCACGCGCGCGGGAAAATTATATCCTATAATATATATTATATACGTTATACATATATACGCGGGGTTATGTAGGTACGATTCTTTTTTTTTTTACATGCTTTTCTTTTTTTCTTTTCAATTCATTTTTTGAATAAAAGAAAATGAATGAAAAAAAAATTGAAAAAAAAAAACGTTACAAGGCAACCGGGTATTTCGTCTATAAGTATATATATAGATTTCTATGTACTCTGGTTATATACTACAGCTGTATACACCGCGTGCGGATGTGGTAATAACGAGTTACGACCGCCGGCTGGTTCGTCCAGTGGGCACATAAGTCGATGGCTAATGGGCGTATTATATTCTATGCAATAATTTCTATACATCATGTATCACATATCTATACACGTATGTATATATCTATATCACGTATATACGCGTGCAGATTTAATTTTTCAAAATAAATTCGTTCCTTTTTTTTCATTTCATTTCATTTTTTTCATTAGACAATTTTTAGTCAACGATTTCTATATACTATAGGTTGATAAAATAATTCTGACAGAACGCGTCGTTGCTATAAAATATATTATTTTCTGTATAATAAGATGTATAAATAATATCGGCGATGATTATTATATTGTGTTAACGCGCGCGCAACATGAAATATTACTTTTACTCTCAAACAGCTATGTAGATAATGTATAGTATATAATATATATAACGTGAACAACGCGGCGAGTTTTGTTACGAAAGTAAGCGGTGTGGTGCAGCGCGAGTATTAGAAAGTACAGAGAGGTTATACAGCTTATGGTGTACGCGGTTATAGGTATATAGATTTGTATATACCATCAAATATAAAGCCGCGGCGAGCGAGAGAACGTCGTTTCTTTTCTGTTTTTTTTTCTTCTCCTCACGGTATACGAACGTCGTGATTTTTTAATGCGGCATTAATAAATAATATATATAACAATAATTTCTGTTATCTATTATTAATTTCCTTTTTTCTTCTTTAAATCCGAATATATGAATCGTGAATAATTTGCGTGAACATGATATTAAATGATACACCAATAATCCTGTATATTGGCTGAATTTCGCAAAATAAAAATTAATTTTTTTTTTCAATTTCGTAGGATCTTTGTCCGCATTAATATTTTTTCTCTTTTTTTGTTTCTGAAGTTGGCCATAACCCGCTGCAGTGTAATTCCATGATCCCAGAGCCCTTTTTAAAACTGACAGCTAAGGGAACACAGTTTTCACTGCTGAGTCTGGCCGCGATATAAAAAGTCGCAGGTTTGAAAGAAAAAAAAAATAAAAAAAATAACAAAATATCCTTCTTCGTCTTCCATCGTTGCGCACCATAATTATTCGACGTACGATATGATGAAAAAAAAACAATGTTGTTTCGCTTGAATTTTTATTTGAATTGTCTTTTTTTTCCGATCTTCGTTTGAAAATTTTTCTTTCATACCTCGCACACGTCGCAACAATTTAAATTGTGCGGATCGAAGCGCGCGATATCGTGAGAAGAATTGTCATTGTGTCGATAGGAGAGAGAAAAAGACTGACTGCTAAATGCAGAGCCAAGCCAGTTTCTCACCCCCACTGACCCAGCGACGAAATATCATAGCTGGTTTGATTGGAGAAATAATCTTTTCGGTTTTTTTGTTCTTTGATAATGTTTTAATACTTTCTCGTGTTATGTTTCTTCTGTTTCTTTCGTTCGTTCTTCTCATCATTTTCCTTCGCGATCGTATAGATATATGTGTGCATCGTTTCGATCCTGACGACGCTGCTGTTGCTGACGACTCTATACGTGCGACCAGTAAAATGCTAGATCATACACTAGTCGGGCTAGAGACACGGCTAGCCACGGCCCGGTCACGTGATTATGATTGCGTCACAGTTGCCCCACACCACAAGCTTAACAGCCGCCATCTTTACCCAGTAAAAGAACAGCGGCGGCGGCGGTGGCGGCGAATGTATAATACGAGAAAAATAACGATTCTCCGATAAAATGAGAAGAAAAACAAAAATCAACGAACGTTTGAAAAATTCATTCATCAAAACTCGGTACGTATACAATGTGTTGGTGAATCAATTAGTCGGTTAAAATTCTTGATCACATACCCAGAGTATATGAAATACAACGTTGTTACGATAGGCGTGTTGAATTACACTGAAATTAGGCCACGTGAGCACATACGAATTTCAGATATTTAGAAACTCACGGTGTAAAGTGCAGATCGTATCTTCTTTTCGGCACACAGCGCGACGAATATTTCCGGTTTAAAATTTTCTTTCAGTTTTTTTTCTTTTTCTTTTTTTTTTAACAATATCACGAAATACCTGCACGTAGGTATACGTACGGTGATATATGGGTCAAAATCGAACGGACGACGATATCGACGATTCATTTCTACGAAAGAATGTAGGAAAAAAAAATCATGTTTCAGAGAAAAAGCGACCGTATGTAACAACATAATAGTAATAGAAGAGAGAAAATTTTGTCGACTCATAGTGGAAAGATATCGAATAAAAAGACTCGCGGAGTAAACGGGGGTGGGGGTGGGGGGAGAAAGAAAAAAAAAAAAAAAACTTGTTGGTAATCGGTGTGACCCAGTTGAAATTCAAGATGGCGTCAAGTTGAGATGTGAACAATGCGGAAGTACCGTTGAGAAGTATTCTTCTCCTCTTGGTTCTACACGCGGCACATGATGGTTTCGTTTCTTTTTTTTTTTTTTTGTCCTTTTTTAGTTTTATTTTTTTTTTACTCTTATACGGAAATTATCGAACAATGATTTTCCCGTTGACGACAACGACGACGACGACGATTTTAGATTTCATCCCTTGCTTCGGAATATCGTATCGAGTAAATATTTTCTCGATAAAACCGCGGATATTATTCGTGAATAATAGTAACGTCGATATAGCGTGTAAAATCGCACTTTTATGTAAAACGTTGTTGTTCCCCAGCAGTAGTCAGTAGTTTTTAATTAAGAAAATAGTTTATTCCATTATCACAATATCGTATAGCGCGTAACTTGTTTTCTTTTTTTTCGAAATTAGTTGAAGTTTAGTAGCAGGTGTTCACCGTTTCGTGTCTAAAACACATATGAAAACTATTTTACTCTTTTTCTTTCTCTTCATATCGATGTGTAGCTTCGTCGTATTCTTCTCCTTCATCTTCTTCTTCTTCTTTTTCTTTTTTTTTTTACTATATGCGTTAATGTTAAAATAGTTTAAATAAAGAAGACAAAAAAAAGTAATATCAAACAGAAGTGCGCGGAATATACTCCGGGAAGTTTGATCGTGATAGAAAAAAGATGTTTCGGATTCCGCGGACTTTTCTTTTATTTTCTAAACTTAACTCGACTTGTTCGGGGGCCTCCGGGGTAACGGAGTACCGACCCCCTGGGCGAGCAGCGGCGAACGAGGATGTGGTCGCCCGCGTAGCCACCGCCGCACTCCGTTCGACCCCCACCAAAGGGAAAATTTCTGATCCCTGCGCACTCGCGCACAATATCGCACTCTCTCATTGGTCCACCACCACCACTCTTCACTTCCTGGTTGGCTCACCCGCGGTCACATGATTTCCCGCAACGAACGCCGACGACGGCCGAACGGCGACTGGCCGTACCACGCGCCGAATACACGCTACTTATGCCCTCGCCTTTACGACTTTTACGACTTACGCGACGGACTTGCGGACTTTTAGGTACGAAAAACTACGAAGAAGGGAGAGAAGATTTTTTCAAGGTAGGGGAACCGACCAATCAACTCACTGTGCTACCTCGTACCTCTCGTTCATTTTGTATCCGCGAATCAGAAAGCAGAAAAAAAAAAAAACAGTTTTTGCTTTTTTTTTTTCTTCTCAGTTCTTCCGCGAGGACGGAACGAGACGCGTAGCACTGGTTCAAAAAGTTTTAAAAAAATAACGATCGCGTCCGCGAATGGAACGAATATTTTTTCCTCGAACAGGTGCACGTAGTTCGAACTCCGGAAAGCAAGTGCCGAGGTTGTTCCGAATCGCAGAGGGTTCTACCAATATACGGCTCTCATCGCCCACCGCCAATAGGATTGCAGCGATCAACAAAACGCCCCCCACCCCCTACCCCTCCCCCCGCCCCCACTACTCGCGGCTCTTCGTCGTCCTCAGTTTCCTTCCCCTACTCGGAGGCTCCCGCCCTTCGACGTTCTCTTTTTGCTTCTTTTTTCTCCACCGGTGACCCCGGAATCCAACCCCTCCCACTTTGGTCGCCATACGTACGAATTTTCCTCATCTTCCCTCTCTCTCTTTGTCTCTCTCTCTCTCTCTCTCTCTCTCTCTATTGGATGATCCACCCACACATGCCGTTTACTACACACACCGATGTATGCGTATATTATATTTTATACACGGACGAATCGTACCAGGCTACCGTTGTTAAACACTGCGCGATGTCGCGGGTGAGAATCGGTCAGACGTCGACGACGACGAGGACGAGGACGAGGACGAGAGCGGACGCGCACTCACATGCATGTAACACGAAAAATACCATAAGAACACGAACCCAACCTCTGACCTATTTTTCTATCGATTTCCCATTTGAAACTAGGACGACAAAATGGCCGCCGCAATTTCCGCCACTCCCATCAAACGGCGCGCACGTCGATTTCGTAATCATCTATTAAAACGCCCAGCGGCAGCATCAGAATTCAGCATCACGTCGACCATCAACGCCACTCTATACTCTATGCCCCGTACTATAGTGTGGTCCGTATAATCTATTGCTCTATGAGGCCGAGGGCACGGCAGGCAACTAGGTTGCAGTGTAGTTAAAAGCTTCTATGCTGGGCTCGGCTCTGCAGCGCGTGACACGCATACGACAATGTATATTATCATGTTTCTAATCACGTGTGTATTACATACATAGGTATATGTATATGCCTATACATCTGTACATGCGGTATGGCAACGCCTCGAGAGCTAACCAATCCCTTTGATACAAAGTTTATACGTCTACCGTACGTAGATTGCGAGAGACTTTTTGTTGGGTCGAAAATCCACCGGTTGCGTATTTCGTAGGTAAATGACGAAGTTTTCGATATCGCGTATATATGTACGCAAAACCGGCGAGCATTTTTTGAAGAATAACAAAAAAAATTATCATCACTCACGATTAATTGCTGTGCGGTGTATGTTATTCGCGACTTACGCTATGCAGTATATGCCACGTACCTGTTTCGTGATAAAATATGATTCGGAAATCCTCCAACTTTCTCAGAAGACGAAGAAGAAGAAGATGTGGGAGTGGAAGAGAGGAAGGAGTTTCGAAGATTAGAAGAAGTCTGGAAAAAACGATGGGAAAAAAATAGTTTCCGCGAGGGGAGGAGCTACCGGGACGTAGAGAAGCGCGTCCTATTTTAGCGTTCGGTATATTCCGAGAGAATTCCCGATCCCGCACGAAGCGATTAGGTAGTAAAGTAGGTCGTTCGGAGCCGCACGTGTCGTCCTTGACTCACATAACGTCTAGCGCGGCGCATGCGCGCGTCGCGCTGCCGCATTGCCGGTCTCCACGGTTCTTTGTTCTTCTATCGAGAGTGTGTAAAGACACGCGAGGGACTGTACGTGTACCTACGATACACTCTACAACCTCTTTCACACGCACGTGAAAGAATTGACAAAAATTAACACGATTCGTTCGCGCTATAGGTATGATGTATCGTGGATTCGATGTATGCATATTTCGAACATTCGTTTCATATTTACGCTTCGAATCCCGAGCAAAACTCGTTACGACCGTCCAATTTAATTATACCTACTTATATTCGACAACATCATTACTCGATTAATTATTAATTTATTATAACCAAATAATATGCAATTAATTTACTCATTCTCATCGGGATTTGATTATACGATATAAAATAATTGTTGGAATTATTAGTAATTATTTTCACTCCGCATATTTTCGACGAATCATTTTTTCTTTTTTGCTTTCGCTTTTGCTTTTCTCGTTTTCGCGCGCGTTTATTTTTTTTTCAAATACATATGTATCATATGCCTTGTCTGCGGCAAATGTATATCGTATACGTGTATATATATGTATACAGTTGTTTAAATATTTATCGTTCTGCAGACGTTTCCACGAATAGGTAGGAAAAGGCAAAAATATATTTCAATAAAATTAAAACGACTCGCGGGTTTCTGCCGGCGCTGTTTTTTTTTTTTTTTTTTTTTCTTCATTGCATTTTTCAAAAATTTTAGGATACGAGCGCAACAATTTTGTCGAGACTGTAAATATGTAGGCATATTACACACAGGTATATAAATATTTTACTACGTTTCTCACGCGACACGCGGTCAGCCGAAACCTAGTCCCATTGTACGCGCTGCAACTAGACCTATATATAGAAGCACCATTACAATGTTCTTTGTTAACACCGTGTATATGTAGCGCGACTAGTCGCGTTTCATTGGCGTAGAATACGAGTTGAATTTTTCAAATTTATTCGAGAAAAAAGAAATGAAATAAAATCAAATAAAATCACACTGCGAATATTATCACCAAAAAATTGAACAAAAAAAATCGTCCGCAGACAGCTATCTGTACCTATTTACGCTATGATACAGGAGCTTCATTTTAGGTTTCCTTGTACACACAAATAACCGCGCAACTAAATTTTTGTCAATGAAAAAAAAACAAAGGAAAAATTCGCAGACGAATAGAAAAAATGGAAATAACGTTCGGTGAATCTTGTGAATTTAATACTCCTTTTCTCGTAACTGATGGATCGACTTTTAATTCCAGCGGCGTATCCAACCGATGATAAAGAATTCAGGCAGCGCGGTACAGGTCGTATAGACACCATGAAAGTATTGATCGCGGGTACCGGAAGACCAAGTGACAGACGCCACTGCGGGCTATTTAAACGTCAATTGGGTCAGCCTAGAGCTGGTATATAAGTTCGTTGAGCAACGCGCTTCGCTCTGTTTTATGTAAGTCATGTTATACACATGCATACATATAGATCTATACGTACATGTGCACATCGCATCGCGCCGAGTTGCCCTGACACCAAATAATATATACAACTGTATAGATACTGGGGCGGGGGCCGAACGGCGCGTCTGTTTCAATAGATAAAAACCGAAGAAAATATGGTGGGAGGTAAACTATTTTCATTTTTCCTCCCTCTCCCTCCCATTTATGTCCCCCGTTTTTCGAATATCTCAGTTTCCCTATTTTTCTGTTTCTTTTTTTTGTTACTTCTTTTTTTTTTTTTGGCGGGTTTTACGAACACTTGATTAAGAATCCGTATATGATCGTTGGACCCGGAACTATCGCGTCGATGCAAGCTGCGGTATATATTATATGTATAAATAGTTTGAGACAAAAGAAAAAAAATGTAAGAAAAAATTAAAAGTAATAATAATTCGAATAAGTAACAGACTGAAATAATTAAAAAAAAACACAAGAAAAGAAAAGAAAAATGTGTGAGCAGTCAATCATTTAACCGTCTGTAGTAATGAGGAAGAGAGAGGGAAAAGAATAGGAGAGAAAAAAGTAGAAGAATACGACGATATTGAATTATTCATAAACCTGCGCCGTATAACCTTTCGAAAACTGAAGTTTATAATTTTGTAATTAAGTCGAAGTAAATATCTATATATATATATGAATATAGTGTGGCAATAAGAAGTACCTACTTGAATTAATTTTTCTGAATGAGTCAAAGGAGGATAAGGCCAGTTTGGCGCGTTCGATGTAAAAAGAAAGAGAGAAAAAAAAACATTTTGAAATAAAAAAAAGTAATTTATAATGACTGCGGTAAAATATAAAAAAATAGGTGCGGGGTGGAAGCGAATTGAGTTTAAATTTGAAAGTTTTTGGAACGCGGAATCCTGGGAAAACGCGGTCCACCTGCAACGACGTATGGAAATACAATCTGATTGGTCTTGAATTAACTGTGCGCAGAGTATAAAGACGATTAAAAAAAAAAATAAAAAGCAAAGAGAACAAAATGAAAGGTAAAAAAGGAGAGCATAAAATAGTATTCACATTCGAGTTCACTGATCCGGAAAGTTGATTAGCTATGTACCTATATAATACCTATTCGCGTATTGCAACTAATGCTCTCTTTTTTTTTCCATTTTTTTTTTCTTCAATTTCATTTTCATTTATCATTTATCATTTTTTTATCTTCTCACTTCGATCAAGCGCATAAATATAGATGTATATATATATTATATACAAAGTCAGGCAAAGTCTTTTTTTATATTCCGGTTTTCCTTTTTTTTTTCTCCTTCTCTCAAATTATATTTTAATTGCCATTAGAGTGGGTCGAATCTTTGACTATCTGGTATTTGGATTGGCGGGTCGCGTAGCCCGCGCTACTTTCTACAGGAAATAAGTTAATAACGGCTCACGGTGTTTCAGATCGAGTATGCGTATTGCAACACTTACTATATACACATACAGTTTATTTCATACGCTGCAAGAATAATTCTTTTCTCTTCTCTTCTCTTCCGATAGTTTTCGAACGTTAACTCGTATCAAACCTACTTTTTCAGTTAATGTGGACGCGGTTAACGCGTATTAGAGGTATATATTATACTTCACGTACATCGTACATGAATATCCCGAAGGTATATACGGTTGTAGTAACGTGCGCAGGAAACTACGCAATCAAATTGTGGTTCCCTACTTCCGGTGGTGGTCGAACGCGCTCGCGTCGACTTTTACCATAGTAGGTACCTACGTAGAAAATATACAATGCAACGTTATACGGGACTGTACGCAACCCGCGGTTGATATAACCGAAGAGCTAACAGCAATAAAGCTGCACCGATTATCGCGTATTTTAAGGAATATAAATAATTATCAAACAATTTTATAATCACACGTTTTCTTTTTTTTTTTCTTTTCGTTCAGATTTTTTTCCAATTTTTATTCATCCCTAAATCCTTCGGATATATTTTAGAATTAAATTTCAGTAAGAAAGCGCTAATTAGAATGATTAGTTAATTTTTTAATTATTCAGTTTCTATAAACCAATAACGTATAATATATCTTGATATTAGTATATTTAAAAAAAATTATGTAAACGCTTAACGTTGTGTTTATATTAATTTATATTATAATATTTTGTATCCGTAACGTTATTAGCCCCCACCCCCCTCGGCCCACTCTCGATATATATTGCTTTAATGGCCACGTGCTTTAGATAAGACCCGTAACGTTCTTATCTGAGAAGTTAATTATATAACGCGGCATCGAGCCGGATAGAGGGTGAAATATAAGGAAAGAAGAAAAAAAAATAGTAAAATTTCAAAAAATAAAAATATCAAATAGGTAACAATAATCGTAGATGAAGAAACCGAGTGGATAGGTATGTTGTATGATATTCTACGAACGATAAGAAAGTAGGAAATTTTATTTTGAATTTTTTTTTTTGAATTTATTTAATTGTAACTGATAAAAAAAGAAAAAAACACATGCGCTTCGTATCATAATGCGCTGGTCGATTGTGTTTTATAATAACACGATAAGTTTGAAAATCTGCGTTTAGGTGGCGCGATGGGCGTATTAATGTAGGTAGAAATATGTTAGACAAAGTATAAAGGAGCAGAAATGATGAGAATTAAAATATGATCTGTAGAAATAATAATTTTGACGAATGAGTGAGAATTGGACCGATGAGAGATAAAAGGAAAATAAGAATAATAATTTTGTTAAGAATTTTTCCGATTCGCGAAATCACAAAGGAGGCGTCACCGTTGACGTTATAAACGCCACCTGTCAGCCAATCGGATGTTAACTAGATCCATGTAAACGCGGAGGAGAAATTCAACTAACCATTAAAAAAAGTCTTTAATTATTTCGTATCCTTGTTTCTTTCTTCAATTTTCCTTTTTTTTTTTTCCCTTTCTTCGATTCCCCTTCACGCACAATTCGATGAGGAGAGTCGTGTGAATTCTAGGTCGTTAGGTATAGTAAAACTCGAAACTTGAAGCAGCGGAATTAAATAGAAAATCCGCCTACTTGCGTTTTGAGCCAAATTAAATATGTTATTCAAAACACGCGGTTGTCATGATAGGACACGTTGTGCTCGAATTCTATATACACATATACTAATTATGGTAATTACAATTAAAAATAATTGATCAAATTATTCGACGCTCATTCGCACTATTTTAATGTTACGTATTCATATTTTCTAAAATACCAAATACATGGACGCGGTTTTTTTTTTTTTTCTTTTTTTTACATTAAATTTAATCATCAGTTTCGAATAGATTTCTACATACGTAACGGAAAAAATTGATGTATTTAGCGCATATCTACCAAGTAGGAGAAAAATCAATTTATATACACATGTAAATTTTCCACATACCTTATAATTTTTTCACGTATGCGTCAACGACTAAAGCTCCTTTTTCCACGATGCAGCAGATACGAAGCGAAAAGATATAGAGGAAGAGAAAAAAAAAAAGCTCCGTTTCTTTTTCCTCCTCCGTAGTTCCGCAATCGTGAAGCACGCGCTTAACCGACCCAGTGGAATTTACTCTCCGTCACCGACTGGCGCTAACGGCGCGCGGTAAAAACGGTTTCAGGATATCGCGCAGACACTTCGCGCAGCTCCCCCCCTCGTCCCCCCACTCGCGTACTTCTTCCCGTCCTTTTTTTTATACTTCCATCCTTTTTTTCTCTTTTTTTTTCCGTCAATTTTGGTTTTATTTTTTTAATTTTGGTCTTGTTTTTTTATCACCGGTACGTATCCTTAATTCTTTCCTCAAACTTTACACAGGTACCTGTACTCCATACGTGAGCGCCCTGTATTTTACAGAGTCCTGGATCGCTGCTCGCTCGCTTTATATTCCCGGACAACCGAACTACGGGGTAGCAGGTGGTCCTTACGTCGTTTCCATGTAGATATAACATACCTACATAGATTTCATAGATGTACATCGCCGAATATACGACGACCACGATCACTATATACGGTCCTTGAAAGTGTAAAAGGGCCTTTGTATGTTTTTTATTTATTTTTATTTTTTTTCATTTTTCAAAGCAGAAAGGACAGAGGAGGATTTCTTTGTCTATTACGACATATATAGGTATGTATTACATACCCACACATATACTTATATACCTATAGCATATAATAATATAAATTCACGCGTGTATAATCCTATGTATAATGTCTGGACTGAAATTATTTCGTTCTCTATATTATACTATATAGTTATAGGTTTCGTGATTTTTCATTCGCGTTCGTTTGAATCCGAAAAAAGATAAGAAAAAAAAAAATAAAAGAACAACGTTTCAACGCTATCCCCAGTACAGTTGCAGCAGTTTGGATTAATAATAATTTGCTAATTATATATATATGGATTATTTCTCCGTCTTTCGCGAATGTCAAGTTCATCGTCCGACTATATATCTATTTCATTATGCAAAGATCTGCACGACCAGAGCGCCGTGACTCATGTTAAACGTTTTAAATTTATTAACCCCCTGCCCCCCTCTTCGTCCCCACTAGAAACTTTGATCGAACTCGATGTCGATATAATCGCGCAACTGATGACTGAAAAAATGAGGAACGGTTCGATCACATAGGAATACAATTAGTCCAATATACATATGTATGTACAATAATGATTCATGGAAATTAATCACCGTGATGTGCATATATTTTAACTAATTTTCTGAGGAAACTGTAGGTAACTGCATAACGTGCGAAATACTAGGTATTATAATAAATAACCGAAAAAAAAAAAGGAGAAGAAGAAAAAGCAATAACGATGATGAAGATTACGAATGACGACATCGTCGGGGAAGTTCTTGATTTTGATCCTTGATCCTCTCGCGCGATGATTATTCTCTTGTATACCTGGAATTATTACGCGCGGGTGTAATTATATACATATGATTGCGTCGATGAGATAATTTAATGTTATGTAGGATAGGATGCGCGTGAATCGTCGAATGTTTTGGAGGGAGCTCGAAGCTTGAAGTTGGAAGGGTAAAATCTGAATACTCCCCATCCCGGCCCTGCTGCACAGCTTCTGCAGGGAAACCTTGCTCCGCATGAATGTACGCAACGTGCATACATACCTGTGTGTATATGTTTCGATATTATATAGCGAGTGCAGTTCACCCAACACAACTAGATAGATTATATATATATATATGTGCAGCACCGCAGGCGTTATGTACACATCGTATACCTACCTAGCGAAATGAGGGGAATCCGACACAGAGACGCAACCCGTCCTTGTCCAGTTACGCGATTATATTATTCCAACGCTGCAGGTCGTAACCGAATGATTAATCGAACGCTGCACACGTACGCGTATACTCACTAGGTACACTCGATGAGATTGATCGTGAATCGCTCCGCGGCCAAGCGCGCGTTTGGACAAATTTTTGCGCGCAGCTGCGCCGGCTACGAAAATTTGTCCAAACGAGCTTGGCCGCGGCGCGATTCAGAATCAAACCCACCCGGTGTACGTACATATCCTCTGTCACCTCTATTCCAGGCTATGACGATCGCTCGGAAAAATTGTTATATTGTCACACGCGGCACAGGTATTTTTTACTCTAACAACTGTATATATTTGGATCATCGCGTAAATCATTCGACAAGGATTTATACTCATTTGAT
This sequence comes from Athalia circularis, assembly GCA_963978495.1. Taxonomy (NCBI): domain Eukaryota; kingdom Metazoa; phylum Arthropoda; class Insecta; order Hymenoptera; family Athaliidae; genus Athalia; species Athalia circularis. Next base: position 1,284,968 of record OZ021702.1, read on the forward strand.
ATAGGTATATTGGAATATTATTAGCGTCGAATAATATAATATCTTCGATCTTTCGCTGTATTTATATACACGCTTTTAATTCTCATCTTTGTACGTATAATCTTCAATTTATTATTCCACGTCGAACGCTACTTGAGCTTTATGTAATACTCCGTTCGTACATCTACGATATACCCACACGTATATTCCTACGGGTATTTGGTCTCTTATCCAAAAACGGACTTCAGTAAACCCCCTTTACTTGCGTATATAAATACACACCTACTACCTCATTTATCTGTATAGGTGTACGTAGTATATATGTATATAGGTATTAGGTATAGATATATATTATGTAATAGTGTTCCTTTGTTATACACACAACCAATACCAGGAGCTATCGACCCTTACCTCCCCTGAGCTGCCCTCTAGTTTTAATCCTTCGGTGGTGGTGCAGAATTTGGTGGGGGGCCACGTGCTCGTGCCACGTGAGGGGCGGTTTTTGCTTCCTGGAGGGGACGGCACACACACACCTATACGGTCACGTGCTGAACTTCCCCTTTTTTTTTCTTTTTTTTTCATATATTTTTCATTTATTTATTTATTTTTTCTTACAGCAATTTTTTCTGTTTTTTCCCCTCTCAATTTCAGTCTTTCTCTCTCTTCTTCATGTGTCAAATATTAAACATACGTAAAAATTACGAAATTCGAACGATTGGAAAAAAAAAAAAAAAAGTATTCGATTAACGTATTATACACTGCAGCAGAATGTCATGAAACGCATCGAAAACCGAGCAAGTTTTACATATTTCGTGGACCATCGGATCAGAATTATCCATACCTACCTCAAGTCCCGACGATCACTGTGTCAAGCTACCACGTTACACATGTGCGTGTAAATTTACTTTTTTTTACACATGTACACATGAAATCTTCGAACCTAACGACGTGTAACGGAATGCAACTAATTCATGCATAACGATGTACCATCGCATTGCCGGTGCCGCGGTGCTGCAATTCAGTGAATGTATATAGAATAGCTGAAAGTGTAGGTTACACGTATAATTATTACGCGAACAACTTAGACGTCCCCGTATAATATACGGTGTAAGTAAGTTGAAAAGTGTAAGTGCGCCGATAATTAATTACACAATTATAATAACCGTAACTATATATACAAGAATAGAAATGCGAGGAGTAACAGCGTTCATGTTACGTTATATCTACCGACAAAGCACATGCATGCGCGAGTGCGTTTCCCGCGTATATACCTATATAATATCATATAGAATCACATTGTCTGAATTAAATGAAGTTTTTTTTTTTTTTTTCTTTTTTCATTTTTCATTTTTCATTTTTCACCATACGTGTAAAGATGATCGTATATATCTCGTTATTATGTATAGGTACGAATTCGGTGAGAAAATTTTTTGCCACTTTTTTTACATTGAGCCGCATATTTTTGGGTAGGTATTAATTAAAACTGCGCCAATTAACCGCGGTACACCCCGCACTCTGTATAATTTATCAAAATTCTCGTATTAATTAATTAATTTATAATTTATAATTTATATGAAATTGGGAATAGTTTTGAAAAAATCTCATGATCATTTGGAAGTGTATTTAAAAGGTGTGTATATGATTCCTCATAGCATCCTTTATTAAGGCGAAGTGGGAGGAAATTGGAATTACATAAGATGAATCTGGGGGGGGGGGGGGGGGGGGGGGGGGGGCATGCGAGTACATATGTGCGTGTTCTATGTATACGTGAACAGATATGGTGTGTAACGAGGCACATGAGAGGGACGAGACATCGCACGAGGTACAGTCTGAAAGTTAGCTCGTCGACTCTTTTAAAATGAAAGTGAGGTTGCCCAATTGAGAGGCTTGGCCTCGAGGGACTAGTTTCTAAAAATAGAAGATGTTGATATATACTACGAACCGATGGCCCAATAGACACCGAAAAAGATGCCCACCGGTCAACCGTAGCGGGTTGACGCGTTGTTGTTATTATTATCATTATCATAATTATTGTCAATTCGCTCATCCGTCATCGAAAACGGGAGATAGGTGAGAACAAAAGAAAAGAGAGGAAGAAAAAGAAGTCATCGTTAAGTTCGACGATGATGTTAAAATATTATACACGTATTGTATCGAGGATGCATTATATACGTGAAAATTAATGCGATCGCCCCCTCATTAATCTGCTATAGCTAGTTGGTTACTATAGTGGATAATATCATAGGCGTACAGCTATACTCTTATTTCTATGATATCTTCTTTTGTTGCAACATCCTGAATTATACTCGGTTTGGTTACGCTGGTATTATACTTATTATTATATATATAGGTACTATAAGTATGTACGTCGCGGTGTCCTCGTGTAATACACATATGTATGTATGTTGCGCTCTGATGTATATAGAGAGTAGAATCGAATACGTTGCGTTCATGGAATAATTCAAACCCTGTCGCGGTTAAATTACGTGGGAACACTGCACTTGTAGTATAGTTTTATGCATTTACCCATTACGGGTCCAGATATTTATTAAAAAAATAAAAAAAATTCACTTTCTATGTATATCATGTGTACACCTAATTATATGTACATAAGTATATATTTGGAGGCTATATAAGGAGTCTTTTTTTCATTATTCGCCGCAGCTGCCGCAGTGCGGGTCACAGGTGAGAAGAAATTGTTTCTCGAAAAAATAAAAAAAAGATAAAAATAAAACCAATGCAATTTTCATGGATACTGGGGTGAAAAATATGATGTTGTTTGATTCATCGTGATTCGAAGTGTAAATTGAGGTGATCTTTGGTTTTGTATTTTTTTTCGCCCTCCCCACCTCGCCCCTAAATGATACGATGATTTATTACGTGTTTACTTTTATGTAATAAATCAGAACAATCGCGTATGATATCTGCACTTCGGTAGCGTGCAGACATTCGAAAAGTATATATCGAGTAAAGACGACAAGTTATTCTGCGGACTATTCGTTTTCTATCTACCCATATAAAGATTGTACCAATATTTGAAGAGGTTCACAGACGATCACGTTTATATTTGTTTCAGCAGTGGCGTATACTTACAATAGCGACTCGACTTGCATCGGAAAATATAAGGTATGTAGATGAAACGGTTCGAAATTTTTTGTCAAGACATTTGAGAGGAGGACTATTAGGTATACTTTTTCAGTCATTCATCTTGATCCGAATCACATCAGTCGCGTTTTCGTTTGTTTTCAAAATTCATAGCTCGCAATTTTTCCAAAGTTATATTATACGCCATCGCGGGCTTTACCGATTCCCATAAACTTCAGCCTGGCTGATAAATCGGTTGAAATTAAAAAAAAAAAAAAAAAATGAAAGACCAAAAAAAAAGGTGCGGGTTTAATCCACACCGCCTCTCGCAGCCCTTGATATATCCGTTGAGCCGCGAATTAATTACAGTATTTTTTTTTTTTTTTTTATACATAACTTTTTTCTTTTTATTGTTCATCCCGTCAAGGTTCAATTAACGCGTACGGAACTCGCGGTTATAATACTCCACATTCTCTAATTGCCAGCCGCGGAGTTATCAGGTTCACGTTTTAATCGCGTAAAATTTCAGCCTCATTGTATCTGTACAGCTGGTTCGGTTAACGTCCCAACTTTAGAATAACACGATTATTCCGATGAACGTGTAACGTGTATATGTATAAGCTTTATATACCTCTGCTGTACAGTTGTCGTATTTATATGTATGTATATCTGTACTCGTGTGTAGGGTGAATGAATTTTTTATTTATTTGTTTGATTATTTTTACTAGGATTAACAAATTATGCTTTTAGTTAATTGCTTATGTACCTATTATATATATGCTGCGAGGAATTCTCGTCAGTCAAATAATTGTGGGGGAAAAAAAAAAAAAAATTAACAACGTATCGATAATAATGTTTTTTTTTTTGTTTTTCGTTTAATTGCAACGGGGAAAAAGTTTCTCATGCGACTCGATTGTCGAGTTATGCCATTGATGATTATTTATTTTTCATTTTTCAAGTTTTAAGTTTTGATTTTTTTTTTTTTGTGTACCCATAACCCACAAAACATAGAGCCCTTTCTCCGTAATGCACGAACCAAATATTAGCTCAGCGCGCGAGTCTGAAGATCGGTGAGTGTTGCGGGACTCGCTATTTCACGCCTCTTGATTACGGGAAAACAGATCGTCATTAACGATAACCGGCGCGTTGCGGAAACGCATGTAATTTCATACATGTAATCTGAACGCAAAAATTATCCGGGATGTTATGCAAATCATTTATTATATAATAAGTAAAGAAATTTTCGATCAAATTTTAAAACCTGCACCAGAAAAACCCTTTCATCGGTCTCGAAAATTTTTGTGCGATTGAAGAACGACCCGAGCTTTTTTTTTTTTTTTTTTTTTTTTTATTTGATCGCGACCATCGCCGCCTTTCGGATTTATCGCGTGGACGTCGAATCGAATGAGAAATGTCGCGAAAAATTCGGAAGGACAGAAAATGTGAGGGATTGAAGATATAATTTTTTTTTTTTAGGGTTCTCCGTTTTTTTTTTCTCCGCTGAAATGCGAGATATCATTGGACAAACTACAATTATGAGAAATTGAGGAGAGATACGCACGTATCGTGGGTATACTTTGTTTAGGAAATACGCGAGTCGGTGGGCCGGGCTGCCCTCGTTTCGACCTCGTTCCGTCCTCGTTTTGCCCTCGTTTCCTCGTCCCACGTACGCTGTATTTACTTCAGCTAGGCAGGCGGCACGCAACCATCCGTTTTTAGGTTAAACTAGTCAAACATTTACTACATCTGCGTACCACGCCACACTCTCTCTCTCTCTCTTTTTCAATATCTCATTCTATATTTCGATCTCTCTCCTCCTTCTCTCGATCCAAAACTCACGCGTTGCGTCGTCCTTGTGCATCCGCGGACGGCTACGAGGATTGGGCAATATAACCTCAATCTAGCACCAGTTGGCTCTCGCGGTAGCTACAAAATCTGCTATTCCTATGACCGCGACTTCGCCTATTACTAATATATACTCCGATTATTAATAGAATCAAATCGTGAAGCTCGATCGAAAAATTTCTCACAAAATTCATCGCGGGCCACCCTTGCCCTATTTTTTTGATTCTTTCATTTCGTCCATTCATTTATTTTTATTTTTTTTATCCACCTCGTCCTGAGAACTTACATCGCATCGTTACCGAGATCAAAAATTCGGAATATCGGTCCGTCTTGAAGGAACATCTGAAAAATGATAAAAAAAAAAAGAAGAAGTTTATTCTCTGCATATAAATATTCGATAAACGGGCAATTCGTACCGATGCCCAGCTTTATTCGTTTCTAACGGTCGTCTAAACGCATATATTTCACGATGGATGGAAGCATAAAAGAATAAAATAACTGTTCAGAGAAATCCCGTGTGTGACAACTTTCTCCACATAATCCTGCATATTTATTGTAATTTATTGTGTGCCCGGAATACACTACGGCCTATTTACAAGGGTCAATATTACCGACAATCATACACACCTTCGTAAAGCGAGTTTGAAGTTGTTATTTTTTCTATTCTTTTCTTTTTTTTCTTCTTCAATTTTTCATACCTGATTTTTTAACCGGTATTATTATATTTGTTGGATTCTGTGAAATTTGTACCCCAAATTTCACTGCCCATTTCAGACTTTACCCTCCTCTTTTTCTTCATCTATTTTTGACAAAGCTCGATACTATAATTGCATCAGCGGCAAAAATGTCCTAATGAATGTTTCACTTGAGAATCAGGATTTACTGTCAGGACTTCCGTATCGATCAGTCAAGTGCGGTGCTTCAATGGAGCAGCGTGGTCATTCGGAAAGACATTCACCTGCTCGATTGGCGACCGTGCAAAAGCCATCGGTTCAGCGAAATAAAACAGCTCACATATTATACCGTGGGATGGTAAACCAAAGCTGACTCGTCACGTCGATTTTTGCGCAATCAAACTGCTAGTCTTTGATCGTAAAAAACGTCGATTGCGACAACTCCGAAGGCCCTTTTAAGCCAAGCTAGTTTTCCCAATATTCGAAACACATTTTCTCCGGTATAAAGAAAAACGACTCTCGATGATCCGAATTTCGTTCCATGTGGCGTCAGAGTGGATGTATAAAAATCAAAAATTAAAAGGCGACGACCTCGTGTCTCCAGATGCAATATATATCCGTGACTTTTTAGGAGCATGTGCATCGGCGGTTTGAGTCAAATTTTGACCACGAACTGCAGGCGTCTATCCATCGCAGCAGGTGCGGTGGTCGGACATCAGGAGACCGAGTTCAATTTTAATATTATAAATTATACAGTCGAGTGCAGCCACTTCGAGATGTCCTCCTCCGGGAGTTCACCGGTGCAGTGTTCCACTTACCGAAATATATTTATCGTCTAGTTTTATCCGATTGAATCACCAAACGCCGAACTATTCCTTTTTTTCGTGTACACAAATTCTGAACCCTGATTAAAAAAAAAAAAAAATACAGTCCATCTGGAAAAGTCTTCCTGTACGGCGTATGAAAAGCTGGGAAAATCGAATGATCCTTCTACGAAGGACAACTTCGCCGACCCCGGTGAACATCAAACCAGAATTTCAATTATCGGAACGTTGCGGAGCGACTCCTTGACCTGATTTTGCAACTCTAATGAAAGATACTCGAGGGCCCGCGGGGACGTTATAGGAAGGTACTTGAAAAAACTTCAGACAGTCATTTTGTTTTTTCTGTTTTTTGTTTTTCAATTTTTCCCCCCTTTTCTCGTGCATGTATTATTTTAATTTCATACTTACGGTAGGTCAAACATTTCCGTGAGTTTTTATCCGATCTCTGATGATATTTTTTTTTCAGCGTGTGTGACTAAAAAAATTTGACGACCAAATTCGCATCATATATTTTTTCTGCTTTCGGAATTTCATACGAGAATTCGGGAATTAAATTTTATCGATTTTTTACAGTCGTTGGGAAGAACGATTGAAAAATTTGCTGAACTGTGAGAAGATATAATATAGCGATAATCATTGATTCGACGGAAATAAATCGGGACAGAGCTAATTGGTAAAAGACGTTTGATTTCTGCTCAAAAGTGAGGAGTGAAATGCGTCGTGATTCGGATTTCGAGAGCCGGTCTTCGCGGCTCGGGATGCTGCGTTATAGACGCGGGGATGGATGAGATGGCAACGGTCGATGCAGTTACCCTGGCAACCCCGGTGGTGTACGGCCGGGTCTCGACTCCCGTAGCCTCCTCGTCCTTGGAGGCCGATCTTTAATCGTCCATCAAAATGTTACCCGCATACATAGATGTGTATGTATTCGTATGTACACGGATACATGAGGCAGTTCGTTTTTTGACTTTGTTTTTGTTTTTTTTTCTTTACTTCAAATTTGTATATTTATTTATTTTTCGCTATCTCACAACGTAGGGATGAATGAGACGGCGAACAAAGAGAGAAGAAAATCGCGCAATACGTCGAAAATGAAGAAGAAGCTGAAAAGCTCATTTTTTTCACCCAAGGAATCGATACCGCCGGCTGATCGGATGAGCACAAAATGTCACGTTGGAATTTTCAAACCATACTTGGCCTTGATTACTCCTGACCCGGAAGATTTATAATAGCTGTGTATTATCTCGAGCGAAGAGGAACATGGAAGTTTGAACAAATGAATCGCGGTTAAGAGACCGTTAAAAAAAGGAAGAAAAAAGGAAAAAAAAGATGAAAGGGAAAGAGAAAAGCAAAGCGGGGGAGTTCGAAAGTATGAAGAGACTCGTAAGGACACCTACTTAAAAGAGTGAAAAAAACCTCGCTGGGTGAGAATTATTTCTTTTGTTTTCTAATCCTTGGGATTCCAAAGAGCCGCACGGTATACATCGAGAATTGAAGATTCCCTTTGGAAGCAAGGGCTCTACGCCGCAATCGATGACGTGACGATTCAGTTTCAGCAGTTTTATTGAAAATCGAGTAAACTATCGATCGAAAATTCGTCCGGCGGTGGCATGAACATTCGGCGGCAGCGGGCTCCTCTTCTTCTTCTTCTTCTTCTTCAGCTTATCCTGTACGGAAGATCGCGGCCACCCTCCCCATAATATGTGGAAAATTTCTCAAAGTGCAACCCACGGTGCTCACAGCTATACCCGGCTACCCATAGAGCACTGCTGCAACGCTCGGAAGGAAATCAAATTTAATCCAACCCGCGGGGATCGACGACCTTTGGACACGTGCGCGTTGCCACGTGCTGACGACTATGTACTGCTACTGCTGTTGCCACCGCTGCACCCGAAACTCAGTCCTGCAGCAGGCGCTTCAATTTTCTTTTTTCCTTTTTTTCCTTTTTTCTCTTTCCAATTTACTTTCCTTCGGTGCAACTATAGCAATGGCAGGTCTTCGGGACTATACTCGTTCCAAAGGTACCCATATGCATATGCGACGATCATCGCTCCGGAGAAATTGTCGGGCTTGTTTTTCTCCCCGTTGCACGAAATGCAGGGATAACCGGGCAACACGTGCGTCACCTGGTATTCGGCTGTTCGACTCACACATTTACAAAATATACATAATGTTCATTCCGGTGTACGGCCCGCTCGCTCCCTAACCTCTCACTATACATATTAAATGCCGCACATCTTCTGAAGAGGTCCTTTTTACCGCGTAACTTAGGTTAGGGAAATCTTTTTGCCCCGCGGTCTTATTATAACCGTTTCTACACGGCGTTAAGTGCGCGCCGCGTGAATTTCAATAGATCGGCCACAATTCCTCGTAGAAAAATTTCTGCTCCAAGGGTATGGATTTTTTTGGGGTTTTTTTGTTCGCTACTCGTCGGGGTCGAAAGCTGGAAGACCCGATCAAGCCCTCCCCCCTCCACCACGTGACATTTTGACCTTCGACTCAAATGGGGTAAATTGTTGGGGTGACCCTTTTTCGGCTATTGTACAAGCTGCGCAACTTGTTACGACGAAGTTAACACCAAATACTGGGTGACGGCGCACCTGTGAATCGTAGTAAAATGTTGTATTCCGGAACGGTTTCAAGGTTGAAACCAAAGCTTGCCGATCGAACGAGATTTCGAAGGTTGGAACCGCTTTTTTCTCTCTGAACTTTTTTTTCATCACAAATTTTTCATTCAACATTCCCGCACGCGTTGGTGTAAGAAAATTTTCGCACGTCTTGTCGCGATTGGCTGATATAGATAGGGTGGAACAAACCGAGCGTTTTTGAAAGTGAGTGACGTTTCAAACGCACCAACCGAATCACCGCGATCATTTCTAGAATTAGACAAGCGTAAAAGAAACTCCCCAACGTCGTGGTATACGCGATTGTTGCTGACAACAACGAGTAGAGTAAGTCCATCGCACGAACGAACCATCGTCATACCTAACCGGCGTAAAATCACTCGGGTGGATCGAACGAACGTCTGACGTAGCTTGTTTTCCGAGAATTTTAGGCCCTAGATTGGTATCAACGACTAACCGAGAGAGTATTTTTCACGAGAAATCTATAAAGAAGGAGGAGAAGTAGAAAAAAAACAAAAGTAAATGAAGATAAACGAAATACACATATTTTTTTCTTCTTCTTCTACTTCCTATTCTCAAGATCAGACGAAACTGCACTGCAGGAGTCGATGAAGAAAAAAGTGAAACGAAAAAAAAAAAAAAAACGAAACACGATCCTTTGAAGAGTTCGATTATATGAGTCGAATCCCACCCTCGACTTATATTCCGGCATCGATTGATAAGAGGAAAAAAAAGGTGGTACGAGTATATCTAGGCGGATTCAATTGAAAATAAGGTCTAGAAGTCTACCTACATTTCTAGGTATGCGTATCTATACGTGTGGACTACGTAAAACGAAGGGAAAGATTATTCTACTTGGCTGCACACGACAGAACTAGAGCAGAATGAAATTTCCGATGTACTGGGGAACACAACAGAAAAAAAGAAAAGAACGAAGCAAGGAAAAGAATAGGGAGAAGCAGAAGACGGAGAATAAAAAGAGGGAATAGATACGGAGCGAGGGCGACGTGAAAAAACGGTAAAACGGAAGAGGAATGGAAGAGGAAATTCCGCCGGGGGACCAGATTGAGCTGTAACTCTTTCGACTGGTGCGCGGAAACTGCATGTACCGTGAAACGCGAATGTATGGTTGGAAAGGAAAAGGAAAGAAGAAAAGCTGAAACTGAAGGAGAAAAAAAATGGCAAACAGAGAGGAAGAGGAGATCGGAAAATGGCGATGTCCCACGGGAAACTAGGTTCCATCTTCCCCCTAATATATAGGTAGCTGGTAGGCCACGCTGATGTTTTCGCCGAGTATTATAGATCCAAGGGAAGCAGCTCCGCAGCAGCTTCCCGTTGATCCAGGAGGCGTTTCGCTTCGGATACAAACAGATTACATGTACATTATATATATGTATACATAAAACTACGTTTATACGTATATAGCAACGCGAGGATCCGCCATACCTCTTCGAGGCCGCCGATAACTAATCGGTATAATTTACTCCCGCAGGCAATTTATAAGGGAATTCAATTACCACCATTAACAGATTAACAGATTTACGATCTACTAATTGCTTCGGGGTATATATGAATTTTTATTAAACACGATTAAACTCCCTTTTTTTCATCGGCAGACAACCCTGCAGTACAGCTGCCCTTCCGATATTGGAATATTATTTATTTCCGGTCAGCGGCATTAATAAAATTAAAAACAAAATATGAAAACTATCCATTCTCACAGTGGATCGATTCGATCGGTCAAAACGCACGGGAATATATTATTCCCTATTTTTTAAACCACGAATGAAAAAAAATCAAATTATAAGTTTTTAGAAACTCTGATCCACGCGGTGCATTTCACGTTTTTTTTCCTCAATTACCTATGTTTCGCATTTTTCTAATTTATTTGTCGTGATACAAAAGGGGCGATTAATAAAAAGAAAAAGGAAAAAGAAAGAAATAAAAAACGAAATAAAGACAACCGATATGGTAAACTCCACTACATAAAATGTTCGGAGTTTTTGAGCGAACAATAAGACCGCGGGAAGCCATGGGGAATCGATACTTCATATACCCCTAAAAAGTTGTTAATCGTACCAATCGTTTCAGTGACTCCTGTTGAAATACATTTATACATTCCTTTTTTTCCTTCATTCTTTCTTCGGTAAATCTATTCATTTACTTTTTACTTTTTCGCAAAGAACCATAAGACATATCAACGTCATCTGTGCGTGAAAATTTTCAAAAAATCGATCGGCCCTATCGATTAAGAAAAACTAAAATTATATACGTCTTATCGTGTGATCCGAGAGGTTTTTGAAGTCGGAAAAAAAAAATAAAGAAGAAGACGAACCGACCGCGTGTTGCTATGGCGCACCTGCTTGGATACCGAATAGAACGCGAATTAACGTTTGTTAACCCTTTCACCTGCAGGCTCATTACGATTCTGGTAATAGACGTATATAGGAAGGTTTTATTCTACATGGAATTATTTCCAAACGCGCCTCCGCTCAGAAATCTTTTAATTTATACACAATAACGTAATTTTTGCGTCAACTGTACACATAGTTACCGATAAATTATCGTATCGATTGTTTTTACATGTACAACCGTAGGTCGATTTGAAAAAGGGATAATTATTACTTATTTTTTTTTTCTTCGAATCTTTCGAACGGAAATAAAATCGGAAAATTTTTGTTTAACGTGGTTAAAAACAGAGGTCCGCGGAGTCGACTACATCGAATGAAAATTGGTTAAAAAAATTTCGATATCCGACACACCGAATTTCAACATGTTCTCTTTTTTTTTTTTGATATAGGTGCAGGTCGATTTCAAGATTTTCTAAATCGGACAATTTTTCTTTCTTTCTTTTTAGAATGTTTTTATTTTTTTCTTTTTTTTTTGTGTAATCGTGTTACGCCGGTGGTGCGAAGTCGTAGAGATTCTAGAGTCTGAAGTCCGAGGCTTGAGCCACTACGCTATATATCGATTCTCAGTGGGTTGTGCAAGCTTTATAAAGTTGGCAAAGTTGCAAGTAGGACGCGGTTCCGTCACCCCGAGCCACCCCGGGGCACGGGGCACCTTGGTGCCGAGGTACCGCAGGTGGATCGAACGTTCGCTCGAGTCTCAAGTACGACCAACATAAGCCACTACGTTTTCACGTTGCTCTTTATGCGACCTCATACACGATAGATACGGTTTACACGAGATGGCCGAGGGAATTGTAAATTCCGATTCGAATTCCGCATAAATTATTACTACCGGAATAATTTCTATAATTTCTACATATAGAAACAGACGTTCATTTATAAATCGTAATTTGATCGATCGTACGGAGTGCACGAGTGGAAAAACAATTTCCCGATACACCCGTATCATCGAGCGATAATTATTGATTCGACGATCTATGTGGAATTCTCGTTGGTTTCAAGGATGGATAAGATTTATAATTTTAACCTTACTCCAACCTAACAACCTCGGCTGTTATGCGTCTAGGGAGCAGTTATATTATACCTACTATATCTAGGTATAGCTCGGTTACGTCCGTAACCTTCGAATAGGAATTTCTGTCGACGCGGATTTGAACAGAAAACTCGAAGGTAAACGTTGAGAAATAATCTCGCATAATCATGCAAACTTTTCGAATTAGTATACGCGTATAAAGGTGTAACGTATACACGCATCTTACGTATAGTGTGTACGGTTACGTAAAGTATGTGAAATTAACAAAAGAACAAAAAAATCAAATCAAAGAAATTTCAAGCAGAAAAAAATCAAAGTTATATTTTCACGATCGTGTAACCGGATAACCTTTTTTACCCTGCTGACATGCGCTGCAAGATTTTGATAAATTTCATTTATTTTTTTTTCTCAAAAATTCCGCTCGCTTCTAGTTTTTCCTGCAATTTGACTTATGGCTAAAATTTCATCGGATATTATTGAAAAAAATTGTTGGGGGAAAATTTGTACATTGATTTTTTTTTTGTTCTTTTGTTTTACAAAAAAGTTGTTCGGTTCTTCTGTTACTATGCCGAGATGTAGGTATAACTGTACGCGATGTTTGCGCGGATTGGGGCGGCGTCGCGACGCGTCGGCGTCGAGTATTGATCAAACCGACTACTCCCGGCGGTACCTGCGACTTCACCTCCGCGCAGCGCGCCCCGGGCCCACAACCACCCCGAAAGCTTGCAAGCTCTGACCCATTTGGCACCGTTCCCAAAACTCGAGGTGAACCTCAGCGGCGCCGTGGAATCGCGCGTGGATTCCGCCGATGATTTTCATGCCCACGAATCCCGACGAATCACGCCCCAAAAACCAAACAACCAAAAAACCAAAAAACCCACCTCACCTCCTCTCGCTTTCGAATCGATCAATTTTCATTTCCCTCTTTCTTTATTCTCCACCTATCCCGCCGTCGATGAAGATAAAACATGTATAGGTATGCGTAACGAGGGGTGAAAAAAATAGCGTCAACGTGGCCCTAGTTTCTTTCGTTTTTTTTTTCTTCCTTTTTTCTTTCTCATTCTCGTGAGCGGAAAACTGCGTCGTTCGGAGATTTGGATGTAATGAAAATCGAAGCGTTGCGCGCGTTACGCGATCGATCCGAAAACGGCGCCACTGTGGCAGTCGTCGTTTCTGTTTTCGTACACCATACGCTCGTATAGTTCGTTCGTTGGAAAGTAGAGCAGCGGGCACAGAGGCAGCGAGCTTTCGGGAAATGTGTCAACCGTTGCGGGGATGGATCAATACTCACAGCTCCGGGCTCCTTCTCGCGCCTTCTCCCAACGCCCTTTATCATCCCGAAAGAGGGTCGTAGGAGCAGCAGCAGGAGGAGGAGGAGGAGGAGGAGGAGGAGGAGGAGGCGGAGGGGGAGGGGGAGGGGGAGGGAAAAGCAGCGATGAGAATTCGTTACTCTGCACCCCGCAGTGCGCGGGCGCTGGTAGAAATGAAGTATGCCAACGGAAAATGGGAGAGGAAAAGAAAGGAAGAAAAATAAATATAATTAATGAAATAAAAGGATGAAAAGGTTGTTCACTTGCGAATCGCAAATGTTAAACTATGTACGACGGTTTCTTAGATAGTTTATTTACGGTATCGCAAATAGCCGTATAGATGTTAATGCCGACGAAATATCGTGTGATTTTCGAGGGCGAAATATAATTTTTTTTCTGTTTTTTTTCTTTGACGATGAAATATTTCGGCAAAGACGTGAATTTAGTTTTCGAAAAGGGGATTCGGGATTTCAGATGCATCGCAACACTGACCGACCGACCTCTTCGCCCCATTTTCATGTGTTCCAGCGGCGTCAGGAAAGTAGAACAGATTTGCGGGTCACTTGGCCCAAATTATACACATCGCGCAGACGTGGTACTCCAGTTTTCAAGTTTCACGTTATAACACTGCAAGTGCTGCGGAGATAAAAAGAAGATATAAAAAATCGGTCAAGCTTTTTTTTTCTTTCATTCTATCTTTCGTTCATCCGTATGTACGAAATTTGGACTCTACTTACCTACATAGCTTTTTTTAAACGAGGAGAAAAAAATAGCGTTTTCGAGCGATATTGGTTTGAATTTTTTCGATCGATCCGATAAAGAAGAGTGAAACGCGTCGCGTGGTTCGAATTATATGAGATAAGGCCGGAGATGACCCTTCGTTAATTAGCGAGGTGATAAGAAGTTCCTCGTGATCAGGAAAAATACTAATAATAATAATAATAATAATATAATGAAAGGAAATACGAGAAGAAAAAAATGAAATAAAATAATGAGCTAATCTTTTCAGGCGGCCAAACATTATTTTCTTTTTGCATCGTGCGTTCGCGCAATTAAGATATAGGTATTCCGAAGAGAAAACGATCGGTGAAGAAGAGCGAAGAGAAAAATTATTGGGAGATGGACGTAGAAATATTACGTATACAGCTATATAGCCGCGCGTCGAGAGTTGGATGGAAATAAATTGAAAAGACCTAGATATATATTTGCGTTAACTGTTAGAGGCGAGACTATAGTTTGGATGATCTTAAACTGTAGTATAACGCAGAAAGTCCACATCGCTCATTGCCATTTGACACCGTTTCGAAACACAGCTGCCGCGATATCTTGGAGTCTATTTGACGCGTTAATATGTGTGTAGTAATAATTATTTGGAAGACGATTTTCATCGGAGTTTACGAAAATCGGTGACCCAGATATCGACGAACATTCGTCTCTCAGAATCATTTTAATTATCCTAATTATCACCGTCGAGTAGGAAAATTTTAAAAACTGTTCAGTAAAGGATATGAAAAGAAACAAAAAAAAAAAAATGAAAATGAAAAATTTTTATCCGAATAAAATAACGTCGTGAAAATGGTGACCCACATACTGGCCCCTGTAACGTACGAGTTATGAGAAGAAATTTATATGTTGCGGTAGCAAACGAGCCACTAAAGCTTGCGTAATTCGTAGCGGAGCTAAGCAATTCCGGAAATAGGCTGGAGAGAATTTACTTTTCTAATCTCAAGAGCTACGGCTGGAAATAGTTAACTGGCTAGGTTGACCGGTAGCAGCCAGCGGAGCTACGGAGTAGAGAGTTTTCGGGCGTAGCGAAGATCCCCGGGGATGGAATTGGGGCGAGAGGGTTAAATTACGTTGCTTTGATGCAGGGAATTATACAACAAGTCCTAGATATTAACTTTGCTTTCATACGCGACGAAGCACATTTTTAAAAACCACCACCCCACCTTGTTTCGCGGTGCATGGAATTAAATTTTCAAAATTCCTTCACGCGCGCGCTACGCTTTGGAGAGAGCGTCAAAAAATTCTCATCTCAATTGGAATCGCTCCATGTAATTCGTCATTCGTAAAACAGCTAGCTAGCTTAAACAAAAAAAAGGGGCCAGGGGGGGAATATGTAGTTCTGGTTAGTTCGCGACCAACCCCAACTTACTGTTACTACGCAGACTGTCCTGCACGGTGGCGGCGGAAAACTATAACTGCATTGCGGTCGAATTCCTCCCCATGGTCACCCCAACGGTTGTACCGGTCAAGCAACTCGGTTCATACATGCAGCCATCAATGGTATAACAATTCTAGATTAACTCTTAGCCCGTGAAATATTCCGGGTACTTTGTTATGCTCCCAGAAGTTTAAGTAATCTATATATCTTGCTTTTCTCACACGTCCCCTATTATGCTAGGTTATTTTCGATTTTCTGTTATACGCGCAGCAATCCGAGAAGCTATCGGGGTTGCTGCTTAAAAAAAAAACTACATGAAAATGCGATTTTTCGTTCCCCATTATGCGATATTGGAAATTTTTTTTTGTTCGAAATATTCCGAATGAGTAGTGCTTGATTTCGAAAATTGAAGAATTTTTCTCATCACCAAAAATCAACCGTTCGTAAAATTTCGGAAGATCTGTCAGCCCGAAAATTGTTGCATTGGATAATTTCTTTGCAAAAAACCAAAAAAATTATTTTTCATAAACTTAACACCCATATTCGATATTTATACGTAAGTGCAGCGGAGGTTTTTTGAACCGCAGCGATGAAGTGAAAAAGAAGGGTGAAGAAAATAATGATCCGGTAGTGTTGAAGAATTTTTGACGTCCGGTGTTATTTACCACCGCGGTGGTTACGTGGGGTTAAAAATCGATCGACGTACCCCCCGGAATGGTCAGTAGCTCTCTCGGAGAACGTTGTATAGCTTTTGCTTCTGTTTCTGCTCCCGACAACCCTCCACACTTTCAAAGAGATCCGCTGCCCGGTGGTCAAACCGGACCCCACATCCCGAAAACGTGCTCCGTCAGTTTTCTCTCTGACCCCGAAAAAAAAAAATGTATACGTTATATTCTAGCTAAGCTCGAGCTGCGAAGGGGCATGAAAACGTCGCCCGATCTCCGCCCAACCCCCAAAGGTGATGCGTAAATCCCGAAAAAAAATCAAAAAAATTCGACGATCCTATAATAAATGACAAGCATGAAAATTATGAGACAAAAAAAAAAAAAAAAGACAATACTTCGTGATTATTCTTCTTCTTATATGGAATCTAGTTGTTGAATCGATCAGTTTCTTTGTGAAATTAAAACAGTTGACTGAAAAAAAAAAAGTTGAAAAATAAATGCGCATGATTTGTCGAGTATTAAGTTGTAGCGAAATTTTCCCCGCACTTGGTTTACATACTTTATTCATTATGCAATTAGCAGTTACCCTTCTAACCACCTGTATTAATTAAAATGTAAAAAATGAAGCACTGCGGCCCCTTAACACCATACTCGAAAAGTATCCCTCTCTAGACAACCTCGTCTGCGGAAACAAAAAAGAAGGAAAGAATTCTCGCACAATTGATTTAAATTTAAAATTTTTTTTTTTCTCTTCTGTTTCTCTCAGCGTCCTTTAATGCAAGAGTGACGACTTATTGTTGCGGATTAAATTTTGTACTCGAAGTCGATCAATTTTTTTTTTTAATTATAATAGGAACAGATAGTAATGATATAAGTGAAGGGGGTAAAATCTGTTGAAAATATTTTTTAAAGAACATAAAAACGAACGTCTGGCTTTCGTATCAGTTTGGAAAACTTAAACCGCGCCGCGTAATCGCCGCGATAAGAGAGTAGCTCAAGGTCGTCGGTTGAATTTTTTGATACCAGCTCGTTACGATTCCAATTTTATTTCCCAAACATTAGCTCTACATATCCACGCGTGCCGGCAACTTAGATTTACAACAAATTCAATTTCATTAGCTTCGTTAATAATAAGTCTATAAATTTTTATCCTTTCTCAAGACCGCTTCTTGCAAAAATTGGATAGCCGACGAAGTGGTCCTTGAATCTCAAATTTTTCATTTATCCATTCGTTCATTCACTCATTTCATTCTTTTCTTTTTTCCTGATTCAAATATATTCAGCGCTCTCTGACACGAATTTATTTTTTCCTTTCCTTTTCAAGACTCCATGACCAAATGAAAAGGCAGAATAAATTCTATTCATACAACAAATCAATCGTATGAATTTGATAATCGATTCCAGTTTTATAAAACTTAATTATTCTCGCACTGTGCAGATTGTTGTATTTAATCGCAGTGAAAAAAAAAATAATTTATTACAACTCATTCTTCAATTTATTGCAGCCGGGTTACGCAACGGTAATTTCTTTTTGACCAATTGAAATGACTCAGTAAATTTTTTGTTTTTTATTTCTTTTTTTTTAATTATCAAACCGATAACTGGAGGAAACACAAAAAAAAAAAATTTACCGGTGTTTAAAATATAATCGGAAAGGTGAAAAAAAAACATTTTTTACGAAACTTAAAAATCGAGATATCGTTTGGAAGAATATAAGAGGGGGAAAAAAATAATACACACATATACGACGTGTTCGTTATTCTTGGTCATTTGTAGTTTAGTCATGACGGCAAAAAATTTTTTTTCTCTATTTTTTTTTCGCCATATATAATAACCCTTTTTGTTTCGGTTGAAACAAAGAATAAAAAAAAATCAAAAAAAATATGTACGACTTGGACCGTATAATAATGTGCGGTGATGTTTGCAAAGGTATTCACAGGCACGACCGTAGCAACGACTATGTTAAGCTCAGTTATCTTCAATGTCGGTCTGCACTTTGTCTGCTTATCGTATGCTTCGTTCGGTCGTTGAAAAGAAGGACTCGCATTTTAACTCAAAAAACCGAGTGGAATTTAAAACCAGAATTTTCGCTAACCCCATAGTAATTTATACAAGCGCATACGTGTACACGTACTTTACATGGGAATGTTAAAGTTTTTCTTTACTCGAGCCCCACGCATTTTAATAATAGTTTTTTCTCACAATTCTTCCTTTTTCTTAATTTTTTTTTAATCTTTGAAAAAATTTTATCCTTTCCTAATTCCGTACACCATCGGTTTTTATCTCGTCTGTTCGGCGTCGTCTGGATTTTAGGGAAGCTGAAAAAGATCCAAAAATTCCGAAGACGAAGTCGACTACTAGATATAACCAAGGTTGTACAATTTCTTTTTTTTTCATTTTTCTATTCGATAAAAAAGTGATTTTTTTCTGTGCACGTAAGTTTAGCTTATACACGCATAAAAAATCTGTTTATACACCAGCATTGAAACGCCGCATGTGAAGTTCGACTGTGGATTTTTCAGTCCAAATATTTGTATTAATGTCAAGGCTTACCGGTCACTCTTTAAATTCAAAGCTAAACCAAAATTTGATTTATTATTCGTTATTTGTGTATACGCAGGTATTACGGTAACACATTAGTTGCGCAACTGCAGCTCGGTGGTTGGTTGCTCGGTGGCCTACTAAAAAAAATCTTACAAACCGCCGCAGCACGAGCTGTGCCCAAAAAACCTGCACATCATAGGCGACGCTCCAGGGCGGAAAAAACGCGTAATTTTAATACCGGCCACATATTATCCGTCATTCGATTTTTCATGAAAAGGGAAACAGCCGTCGAGGTCGTTTCCATTACCATTCTCATCGTTGTTATATACCGTCTATAATTATTTCCATCATGTTTTTCGTCGCCAGATCGACTGCAGTTTAGAAATACACATAAGCCTTTGTGCGTTTTGATTTTATTCTTTATTCTTAGTTTTATTCTCTCTCTTTTTTTTCTCCTTCTTTCTTTTTTTTTTCATCGATGTGTCTAGCAATAATACCTAAAAGGTTCCGTACCCATGAGCCTCCGTTGCCGTGTTACTTTTTCTCTATGGTTATAACAAGCACGTAACGATCAGTTATAATAGTGACGTAAACCGAAAGCCTTGGGGCAACCAATGTGCCTACTTATTCATATACACTGAGATAATCACCAATTGTAAGGAACAATTATTAATATTAACGTTCGATAAAAGAAAAAAAATGAAAGAAATTTTTTTACGCACGCATAATACGTTCTACACTTGCCTAAACTTAGGATTTGCGAATCGAACGCGGTTTATTTTAAAGTTCTTGACTATTTTTTTTTTCTCTTTTGTTTTAATTTTTTTTTTAGGTCTAGAGACGCGGATTTACCCACCTTTCTAAAATAACCGCATTAAAGAGTATAGGAGGAGGTGCAGAGAATCTGAAGTAAAAGGTGCTAAAAAACAAAGAGAATAAAAACGAATGAAAAAAGATGCGGAAGAGTTGTTTCGGCCTTCGCCTTTTTTACCTACTTGGCATGTGATTTTATTTTCTTTATTTTTTGCTTTTCGTGGATAATGTTAAAGTGTCGATAATTTCCGAGTATATATACATAGATGCACATGTGTAGTGATTTTTGAGAAATTTTCGGACCAAAACTTAGTGCGATTGATTAATTGATAAATTTATATTTTTCCGGTCCGAACGTCGAGACGCATGAAATTTCGAAATGAAACGCTTCGCGATTATAATCGCCCGAATTGGATCAAATTCAATCACCGAATTCGATAAGATTTCGATAGATTAATACCCATTATCTCGTTCGTCGTATACGCGATAAAAATTTCCTACACCTATTAACGGGGATTTCGTAATGATAAAAAGCGTGTCAATTGCTGCCTCGATGGAAAAAAAGGAAAATGAAGATGAAAAATAAACAAAAAAACAAGTCGCCGTATGCAACTGTATATATACGTTACATGTATGCGGTATATATTATTACAAACTATATGAACCTACAATAATAGTTCGGTCCACCTTTGTGTAAAGTGCAGAAGAAAGTTGAGACTTTGAGAACGGATAAGAACGATGAAGCAATATTAGAAAGTGGATGTATAGGAAGTGTACCGAGGGTCCATACCAGACATTACAATAACGATGCACATTATGTATATATATATAGTCATAACTATATAACATTTTTATACCGATGCTCGATGTGGAAAAAAAGAAAAAAAACAATTATTGTCATTCCATCCCCTCTTTCGTTTTATCTTTTTTCTTCATATATTCTTCGTCAGAAAAGTCAGTTGCTACAATACATGAGGTTATAAGGTATATATATAATGAATCGGTAATAAACCATGAAAAACTTATATAGGTATTCTATATGAAACGGAATAGTGAACGTTCTTAATAAACTGATATTGTCCCCATAAGATTTTATTCCTCTAGATTCTTTTTTTTTCCATTCCTTTTTTTCTTTCTTTTTTCTTTCCTGTTTTTCTCTTCTCCTCGTCGTCTCCTTTTCCCCTGCGCAAAATAATAAGTGTGCTATAGTATAAATCATATATAGCTATATAATAATTTTTCTTCACACTGCGCATACATATATGAATATTTTTTGGTGCTTTGTACAACGTCATATATATATAGGTATATATAATAGTAATATTCCTGTACACGGATGGGCTTTTGAAATTTTATATTTTATATCCGTGCCAGGAGACGAAATTTCGTTTTTTTTTACTTATTTCATTTTATTTTATTTTATTTATCATTCCTTCTTTTTTTTTTGTTTGTTTTTTTGTTTTTGACGTCACGTATTTTTACCTGGCGCTACAAAAGCGGCGGCGAGAGAGGGTCGAAAACGGGCAACGCGCGTTATCCGCAGCATCTTTGTCAAGCAGACAAAGGAACTCTTCTCATCGTCCCTTATATTCTCAAAGGGGAACTCGAATCATTTTTATTACGCTCGCGGGGCGACAAAAAATTTGTTTTTATCCTTTTTTTTTTCTTTCTGTTTCTTGTTTTTGTTTTCAATTTTAGTTCCTTACACCGCACGTACAGATATACTTATCGTGTACGTATGTGAATGCATTTCTCGTTTCAAGTTCTCATTCTGTGTACGAGCTATGGAATCTATGATAAATCAAAAATGTTGGAATCGAATGAAAATCTCACGAATTTTGGGGAACGAGTTGAAAAAATGCAGGTATATAAGAAGGAAGTTTGAAAATATAAATTCGCCCGAGGATTTTCGGCGAAATTAGATGAGTGAGGATAAGTTGACGTTACGTCACGTGGGTGAAGTTGGGCGTTTTTTGGTGGCGCGAGGTGAGGAAGGGTCAAGGGGCGAGGGGGGAGGGCTCGAGGTCGTGCAGGGCGGATCTATCGAGGCTGCGAAACGCCGGGATCTGGGTCAAATATGGGTCACGGGGTCGCCTTTTTCATTGATCGAATCTAAGCGGTGAATTTTCCCTTGTTTTCCCGCAGCTCCGCGCGCCAAGGTTTTTAGCAAAAAGACGCCACGAAGCACCTACTTTTTTCTTTTCCTCCACATCCACTTCTACGTCAACTTCCGGCGCCAACATTCTTTCCTCTACTTCACCGCGGTGTCCTAATAAACCCGATCTACCGGAATCCCCCCTTTTCCCCCAAACCTACGGGATGGAATCTTCTTTTTTTCCCCTCTTTCTTTTTCTTTTTCTACTTTTCGTCCGATCGGGCAAAAACAGGGAGGAAAATTTTTCTTTCAAATCGACAGCTATATAGGATTCGCTGATTTTTCCTCTCTTTTTGTATCTCAGGCTGTTTTTCTTTTTTTTTTTTGCTATCATAATACGTATTTAAACAGTAATACGCAAGTTCATTATTTACACAGAATGTGAACGTAATCTGGCACATCGAAGAAATATTAATTTTTCAAATTACTTGGAACTTAGGTAATGAAAATTTGTTTTCGAGCAGTCCGCTTTTATCCAGATGTAAACGTCGGTGTTACGTTTATACCGTCATGACTTATATTTTCTCTTCGTTGAGTACGAGAAGAAGTGAAAAAAAAAAAAAAAAAAAAAAAACGAAGAGAAAGAAAAGGAAAAAAGAAAAAAA
Source organism: Athalia circularis (assembly GCA_963978495.1). Lineage (NCBI taxonomy): Eukaryota > Metazoa > Arthropoda > Insecta > Hymenoptera > Athaliidae > Athalia > Athalia circularis. The sequence goes on from OZ021702.1 coordinate 1,307,698, forward strand.
GAGGAATAATATTTTATCGAGACAGCACACGGAGTGCGGTGACAGGCGTCTCGGGGTATTTTCTTAACACCATTTCGTTGGGTTTGAAGTTCGAGAAGATCTTCGGAGCTGGGTGTTGTGTAAAAGCGTTGGAGAAACTAGAGTGACGTCTGAGTGACGAGTTGCTCGGGGAGTTGAGTTTATAATACGTCCTTATGGCGTACAATTAAGATATTGATATTTACCTTAGCACGTAGATAAATTACCCATTTGACGACCAAACTTGAAACACGCATGCAAGTATCTCGAGGAGTTTCGAGATCGAGATCGCTCTTGTTAGTTTTATACTTATGTTAATGTTTCTCAGGCTCGATGCATATTCACGTCGCATTCGTTTATCCCGTGGGATATTTATCGCGTATAATATATCAGAGGAGATGCGCATGTATCGGATTATTCCACGCCTAATTGCAGGGGCGAGCAATTTCTCTATGCGTTACCATAAGTAAAAACACTTGAGAAACAAAAAAATATACATATATGAGACTATCTTTCATCGGGACTCTCATCAAGATTGCCGCCGCCTACGAATGTACAACATTTTTGTTTTTTCATCTCATTACGACTGTAAGATCCGATTTTTCTTCCGATTGGTAATTTCTTCCTTTTTATTTTCTCTTCTCTTCTTTCTTTGTCTTTGATTAGATTTTGACCCGCCAGGCTGCTCGTTTTGGCGTATAGATTCGCCTTCGCCGACCACGGAACGTGTATTTTTAATACCTATACTATAACGGGGCTTATTCGTTTGAATTAGTTAAATCGAAGCGGATAAGGTTTTCGGAAAAGCGGCTCGATCAGAGGAACCAGCTGGGCGCATGGCCTATAAATATCACATGTGAAACCAGCAAAGGACAGCGGGTAAAACACCTGGGCAACCTCCGAGGCATAAATTATAAACGTCATACGAAGAGATCGGATGCTGAGCAGAGTATAGATCGTCCGAGAATTTATTCTTTTTTTTTTCTCATCTTCTTTTGTTTTCTTTTTGTTTGTTCGAGTCGATTCCCAACATCTTCTCAACTACAGACAGCGCACTGTCGATAGAAAAAAAGTCATCGACCACAATGGCCCTTCAGATAACGTCCATCAGATTTTTTTTCTCAATAAAATTATGAAGAAAAAAAAAAAAAAAACAAGAATCGGTTTATAATTGTTGTATATCTGTGAATTTACAGCAGTTCGTGAATTCACTCGATTATCTCTCAATGATCGTGATGATTGGAAGGGGGATCGTGGAAAGGATGAAAAGAAGAGGGAGGGGGGGGGGGGGGGGGAGAAAAAAAATCTCCTGCAAGCCGACGTGTGGAAAGGAAAGGAAAGGAATGGAATGAAAAGGAAAGGAAGAAAATAAGATGAAAAAAAAAGCAAAAGGAAGTATAAGGGAAAGGAAAGAAAAGGAAAGGAAAGGAAGGCCTGTCGTTACGGTCGCCCGGTCGTTCGAGGTCGTTTCGTTGCCCGTGTGGTAAGAATCCCTTAAGGGTTTCGATCCAGTGAATTTTCCCAGTGCATCATCGTGCGCTCTCGCCCGTTTCAAACAGAGCTTCACTAAACTTCGGTCATTCTCTTCTTCACAGGGCTGCAGAGCAAAGCGAGTCGAGCCGAGCCGAGTCGAGTCGAGCTCTGAAGGCTGACCGAAGTTTCGAGCATAGAAACACGAGCTAGGTGGTGGCGAGGCATCGTAGAAACAGCATAAGGAACAACGGCAGCAGCAGCAACAGCAGCAGCAGCGAGCGGCGAGCAGCTCACAGACCACCCGTAGCATAGACGAGGGGAGAGGTCGTTGACCCGCACACGTGGAGCGGCGTAAAGTAGGCCACGCCGTGACATCACAGAAAATCAAGATGGCCGACAAGTTCCCACAATGCCTCGCGGGCCACATCGTCGTCGTCGTCGTCGTCTGTAAGAGCCGAATAAGCGAGAGCCGCCCTCCGCGCGGTCTCGTATCGAGTCTCTAAAACTGACAATGAGAGTAAAGCTCGGTACTAGGAATTACCTTTGAATCTCGGCCGAGAATCACCCGATGAATAAACCTCCTCTATATCTGTTAGAAAAAGTATACATATATAGGAAATGCCGATCTTATTTTCATTTCATTTCAGTTACTTACTTATTTCTTTTCATAAGTTTCGTTTGACTAACGTTTTGTTTCTCTATGCACACCCGTACATACATATGCGCATGTAATGTCCGGAAACGGAAGAACCGCGCGCGATTCGCAGCTGCTCAGTTTTGTAATATTTAAATACCTCTGCGACACGCTGCAACGGGAATATAAACGCAGAGACTATATGTATACGTGTATGTAGGTTCATTTGGGGAGAAAAAGTCCCTTCCTCTCATCTCCGCGCTCTTTTACATGCATACATGTGTATATATACTGTGTGCATACTATACTAATACGCCCCGGTTCTTGGGGCTGCTGCAGCGTGATCGTAAACTGGGAACTGTACCGTAATATAAACGGGGCGCAATCCTTTGTCCTTGTATCGCAGATAAAAAACTTACACGGAAAAGAACCTATGCGGAGGAAAAAGGAACCGAAGTATAAGGAGAATAACGCGAACGGGATCTCGTTTTATATATATATTACAGAAAAAAAAAACAAAACATAAATACATATACGAGCGTAATTTGTTTGAGATTTCATGAACGCCCGTTATATACGCTCTGTACGTATATTTTCTACCTAAATATACTCAGAGACAGCGCAGCCACTTTCCGCATATAATAATAAATGTGTAACTCATTTATTAATAGGTCGATGCAAAAAGTGACACTCGGGCGTGTCATCGTTCAGAATATACATATATATCGTGGGTTATGTAACAGCGTCGTACGTACCTATATTGCATATATTCTCCGTATCTTATCCGTCCGAGAACTAGTTGGTTAGAAGTATAGGCATAACGTAAGTTTGCCAATCTCTTATAGAACCGTTTAAGCATATTATTAGGGGGGAGCGAGAGGGAGTGGGGAGTACATTTTTTCATTTTATCTTCTATCATTTTATTTATGCTTTCGTTCATCGCATGCAGGAATACGTACTACAAACTGGATGTACAGCTACCGGTATAATAATTTAAGGAACGCAAGGGCTGATGGTCACAGAATCGTATGGTAGTAAATATAAGAGTTACGTACGTATACGTATACTGCACGTGACGCGAAACCAAAACGAAAATTCAATTTCATCTCGTATCTACCTATACGAAAAGCCGCAGGTGTGCCTTAATATGCTCAACTGTTATATGACATCTTTAAATTAATCTATCGGCGTATCGTAAGCGTGCGTTTTCACCGAATATGTTGGTTCAAAATTTTTTAATAGTAATAGTAAAAGTAGTAGAGTAAAATGTTCGAACGCTACATCCTGTCATGCACCGGTCTTGTATATGGTGTATTGTATTTGTACACGCTAGCGTATTAAACCTTATGGGATACAAGTACGTTTACACCGTGAGGGCAGTGAGCTCGTTCTCCTTACGCTTGGTATGGTGCACTTTCAGTTTTCAAGGTCAGCAACGTGTTCGGTTACTTTTACTCTCGACAATAGGTTGGTATAGAGTCATACGGGAACAGGAATTCTATATGCCGCGGTTCGAACCGCGATCTTTCATCTTTCAAACACAAACGTGACTCCTGACGTAATGAAGGCTGACTGAATGATAATAAATATAATAACAACAACGACTAAAATAATGATAATAATGATATTGCACGTTATATCGATTTATGTATTAACGTATGATAACCGCGCTTGCGATTCTGATTCTAGGAATTGAATTTATAATATCTACTAGAGTAAAAGGTGATACGATTGCATAGTTACGTTGTCCTGCACGTACGGATCTTCGCAATTTAATTGTTTTATCCCCGACACCGTGGTACATGTGATTTAGATTAGAGAAGGAGAAAAAAAAAACGGTGGAAATCTTCCGGCTTATTTATCAATGCTATTTGCGATTACTATATTAGAACCCGGTGTATATAAATATATATATATATCTGCATTGCGCAGCTGTGATTTATCACAGAGTTAAAACTAATTGCTCAATCGTTTTCTATCGGAGAGATTTTTAATTGTAATAATGTTATTTGGTTTATATGAATCGATCCGTAAAGTCGGCCTTTTGAAATTATAGATTGCATACTGCTGCAGTTTCTTCCGAATGCAGGTTTTTTTTTTTCCTCCTTTTTCCTTATTAACCTTATCTTTTTTAATAATGCAGCGGGATAAGTATATGATCGTCATAACATCAGCGGAGTAGATATGTGATTATTGGGGAAGCAATTAATATTTTCAAAGAAAATTATAGTCAAAGTTCAAATAATTATTATGACTGCGCCAAGACGACGTGATATTTATACGTACATATAATAATGAAGTTGCATGTTCGACGTAAAATAAATGGCTTTATAATCTACTGTGAACTTTTTTGACTGCGATTAATTTACTTGGAAATACTTTTTGTTGAAATCAAAAACGTGGGAATTATTATAAAGTACTCCGTGGATCGGAAGAATTTGATAATCGACGAGGAAAAAAAATTAGAAAAAAACAAAGAATATTCATACTTTGGAATATCTATTGCCATCTGAACACTACCGATAGAACTTCGTTGGTTATGAGTTGAATTTTGTGTTTGCAGAAGAGAAACGTTTGGAAATTAAGTAGAACGCTTTCCTGAACGGATAAAAAGTACCTATTTATTCTACAACCGATAAGTCCCAGTTGCACTGAGCGGGAGGATAAAAAATTGATTAGATTCTACAGCATCCAACGAACAAGTTGTTAAATTTTTTTTAGTAATAAACGTAAGGTTGATATGTTTTTGTGGAAAATTTCAATGGAAATTGGAGTTTTATTGATGGATTTTTTTCTTTTTCACTATAGTAAAGTTTAGATAGAAAATTGATTGAGGAATTAGAATGACTTCACGATAGCTTGATGATAAAATTAGTTCGTTGAGTGCTCGTTGAGGGTAGCAGCACCTTATGGAACGACTCGAGGTTCTCCGGATGTTATCCAATGTAGTTTAAAGTAATAATTTTGGAAAGTTTTTTCTGACAAGAATGAAGAAATTTATCGTTCCGATGTAACGAATAACTGACTTGCCTTCTTTAGAGTGGTTGACGTTAATGGCAAGACCATAGATAACGGAAATTAACAGGGTTTTGATTACTTTGAATGTTCGATACAATTCGAACGCCTATTATGAGGCAATATAACAGTGTTGACATACAACAATGCTTCGTGAGTTGCAGCGTGGAAGGCACCAATGTAGAATGCCGAAGATATGTAGCAATTCATCGGAAATGAAAAAGTTTTAGAAGAAAATGTAAAAATATTGATGAAAACATTTTTTCGACTGTGTTCCGATGTATTTTGCCTCAAGGAAAACGAATCCGTCAAGTGAATTACGTTGGAAGTGAATCCGATCGGCATATCCTTGATTTTTCACCTTTTCCCTCGGTAAATTGGCGATAACTCGATCAATTTTATAGATAAATTAATTTGGCATGCGGATTTGGATTCCTGGAATCAAAACTCGTAGGAATACCATATAAAACTCTATAAAAAAATTGTTGATTTTTGGTCCAAATGTTGAGAAAAATCAAAGACTATAAGCTTAGGATTTTTTGGATTATGGGGCTGTAAATGAAGTATCTTTAAAAATGATCGTAGGACACGTTTTTCATGTATTCTTGCGTCAGTAACACGAATGCGTCGAGTAAATTAAGCTAGGAGTAATAATTTCCGAGATAACTTAATTTTTCCGCCACTGCAATTTACGTTTGTCATGTATACTCATCTACGTCAAATTTTTTTTTCCAGAAGTAAACGAGCAGCCAACGAAGCAGTTTCGCCCCTCATTGGAAAACAAGACTATCCTCGGAACATCTACAAAGCCAATCATCATATGTTCGGAGTACATAATTTGTATAAATAAGTTATGATATACATATGATCATCCGGTATACGTACTCTTTATTTATTTTTTAAAAACTATCAAATTATTAACCTAATGTTAATCGAAATAGAAGTATCGCAAACACCATTGTAACTAATTATAATCACATAAGAACGAATGTATCTGTAAAAAAGAATCCATCATAAAAATTACGATATCCTCACATGTATTTTTGGACGTTGATTTATCAATAAACATGAACTACTAGCAATACACGATTGTTCAACTATTATTGATCACATCCCTGCACACTTCATTCACTCATATTCGTTGTTGGCAAAATACATAGATCATATCGTACATGATATCATACATCATCACATGCATGCATGCAGGCATACAGACCTCGACATTTGCTCGGTACACGCGGTCATACATGATGGCATACATGATCACACACGCATGCTTGACATCATGCTCTGTTTCGGACTGGCTCCTCGCCTGTCCTGTTCTCCTGATACCAAACTCGATTTTTGGGCAAATTTGCCAAACCAGAAGTAACAAGGTAGATCCCTGCAATACCGGCCCTGAATGCATGCATGTGTATGCATGTGTATCGCATCATTCTCGTGCCCCGAATGATTAATAGATCATAAAATCATATGCAGGCCTCATCATGTGCATGCGTGTGTATCTTATCATGCTTCATCACAACCGGAAGTGATAAAGTAGAGCCCCACAATACCGGCCCTAAAGCAAATTTCGCCCAAAAATTCATTTTGGTATCAGGAGAACAGGACAGGCGAGGAGCCAGTTCGAAACATCAAGCCATCATGTGCATGCATGTGTATGCATGTGTATCGAATCATACTTGGGGGCCGAATGATTGATAGATCATATGCGAAAGAGTACAGGCCTCATCATGTGCATGCATGTGTATCTTATCATGCTCCATCACAACCGGAAGTGATAAGGTAGAGCGCTACAATACCGGCCCTAAAGCAAATTTTGCCCGAAAATTCATTTTGGTATCAGGAGAACAGGACAGGCGAGGAGCCAGTTCGGAACATCAAGCCATGATGTGCATGCATGCATGCCTTATCATATGCAAGCGACGAGGCCTTCCGAGTCAGGCCCTGATGTCGTGATGTGTTGCTCATGAAGAATGTTGATGATGTATTCAATGTCAATCGAACTATCAATTTGAGAGAGCTCTCTGGTGATGGATGAATGAAAGGTAAAAAATAAATTTTAACACATTATAAGGTATATTATCAATTTATTCATACAAAAAAATGTCCTCTTACAATGAATGTTACAATGAAATGATCCTGCATTAGAGTAACATTTCAATTATTCCAGAAAGTGTATGATCTATGGATACATGACAAATGATGTATGTATTCTTATTCGGTTCACAAATGTAATTAATAATTATGCAGATGGACCGACGAGTCTTGTGTTCTAGATGCTGGACGGAGTTGCTTCGAGGCTGCCAATTTTCCCCCTGTAACAGAAGAAAGGAAAGTTAATGATCATGAATAAACTGAATCGCCGATTTATTGAGTGATTAAGATTAAGTCCTAAAATACCAGCTCTGAAAATGCAAGGCACATTTTGTATGGAAAACTCTTTGAAAAAAAATTTAGATTTTCGTCTCAGATTTCGAAAAAAAAAAACTAAGGCTAGAAGCTTGGTGATTATTTGAGGTGAAAATTGAAGTACTTGCAAAATCAATTGGTGTTCTTCGACTCAGATTTTGTTCTGAAATCCCTGAAAAATATACAAAGACTATAGTCTTTGATGTTCTTTCACCCAGATTTTGTTCTAAAATCGCTGAAAAATATACGAAGTCTTTGGTGTTCTCTGATTCAGATTTTGATCAAGAATCGCTGAAAAATATACAAAGACTATAGTCTTTGGTGTTTTTTCACTCAGATTTTGATCAGAAATTGCTGAAAAATAAACAAAGCCTATAGTCTTTGGTGTTTTTTTACTCAGATAAGATTTTGAAATCGCTCCAAAATATCGCTCCAATATAGTCTTTGGTTTTGTTCCGTATATCGACTTGTATCTGGACAAGGTGACCGGCGCTACTAGACACTTGTACCACTCGAGCATGAGGTTTTAGCAGAGGAAAAAGGGCCTCGGAGACTCTCAATAGGCCAAAATAGTTGACTCTGATTGTTTCAGCCGCTTGTACTTCGAACGGTTCTGTCGCAGTACTCTGTGATGAGGGTTAGGTTGAATGGTTATGAATTAGAAGTACTATGTACTCGTTGTACTCGGTAGTTAAATCGAGACCTACCTTGAAAGCGATAGCGGCATTGTTCACGAGGATGTCTATTCCTCCATGGGCATCTTTGATAGTGTTTTTAAAAACCTCAACACTGGTGTCGTCGGTAACATCGAGACGATGGAATTTCACTTGGAGACCAGTATTTTTCAGCTCTTCTACAGCAGCATTTCTACGCTCTGTGCTTCCGACAGTTGAATAAACTATCCCATCGAACTGCTCGGAGAGACCTTTGACAATCGCGAATCCTATGCCCTTATTTCCTCCAGTTACCTGTTGACCGATATAAGTATGTATATTATTGTAAAATAAATGACTAATAGCAATCAAAATTATTATTGAATACGAGTCACTCAGCACTGCAACACGCGGATTAATTTTCTAGATTACGATAACACAAAATGAAAGCAAGGAATAATAAGATCTATTGACCAAAACTGCTCACCATGCACTGTGTATCTACCACAGTATTGTGACACCTCCGTACCACGGTTCTCATTCATAAATGATCGAGATATCGGCCATCTATCGATTTTCAGAGCAAGAAAATTGTGATATCTGTATTTCAGAGTTTTGGCCCTGGCTCGTGTCAGTGAGTATGAAAGTTTTCTGTAATCATATGTAACTGAAGTCACACCAGCTGAAATTATTTTTAGAATTTTTCCCGTTTTTTTCTAATTTTTTCCAATTTTTTTTCGATTTTTTCCCAATATTTTCGATTGGGGCCCGCCGGCGAGCGCCTAATTATATGCAACCCCGCATTACATCCCTGTCATCGCCGCCATGTTGCCTAACATTAGGCGCTCGAAAAAGTTCAAAAACGCGCTCGTGGCGCCATCTCTCGGATTTTTGACCCGAACTAAAAGTCAGTTTTGGCTCAAAATCGCGCTCGTGGCGCCATCCCACGGAATCTTCGCGAACTAATCGGTATTTATGTCGGCATCGAAGTTCGCAAAGATTCCGTGGGATGGCGCCACGAGCGCGATTTTGAGCCAAAACTGACTTTTAGTTCGGGCCGAAAATCCGAGAGATGGCGCCACGAGCGCGATTTTGAGCCAAAACTGACTTTTAGTTCGGGCCAAAAATTCGAGAGATGGCGCCACGAGCGCGTTTTTGAACTTTTTCGAGCGCCTAATGTTAGGCAACATGGCGGCGATGACAGGGATGTAATGCGGGGTTGCATATAATTAGGCGCTCGCCGGCGGGCCCCAATCGAAAATATTGGGAAAAAATCGAAAAAAAATTGGAAAAAAATTAGAAAAAAACGGGAAAAATTCTAAAAATAATTTCAGCTAGTGTGACTCCAGTTGCATATGATCAGGCGCCCACAAGGGCTCGGGGGCAGGGCCTAGTCATAAATATTGGAAATAAATCAAAGAAAAATCGAAAAAAATTTGAAAAAATTAGGAGAAATCGGAAAAAAAATCGGGAAAAAATTATAAAGAGATCTAACATGGTAGCACGTCACTTACTCGTCATCACGCAACAAGAGGATATGATTACAGAATTGAACTACGGCTAAAAGCTACAAAGATATTCGAAGAAAAATCGAGGTATTAGCGAAATCAATTGCAGGACGCTTTCTTCACGTAGTTTTGCATAACGAACACAAATATGCCGATTAAAACAATCTAGAATCAAATCCCATCGAGATATCCTTGATTTTTCACTTTTTCCCACGCTAAATTGGCGATAACTCTATCAATTTTATAGATAAATTAATTTAGCATGCGGATTCGGATTCCTGAAATCAAAATAAATAAGAATAGCATAGAAAAGTCGATAAAAAAAATGCAGATTTTATTTGCGATGATTAATTGATCTGTAGCACTAGTTGAGATCCCATAAAATCGCAAACTGAAAAAGATAAAAGATTATCAGGCATCAAACACACATTTATTGTGGATAGATACAAAATTAAAAAAGAAACTCTGATGAAGCCAGAAAGGTATAGCACAATTGGTATATAATCATGACACTTGAAACTTTAATAAGTTATGGATAATAGTAGTAGATATTAGGTAACTCGTAGTCATCCGTGATATCATACAAGGGTTCAGATATCTTTTGAAATTAAACCCTGTAATCTTCTCTAAATATATGATGGCAGCCAATCAGTTACACTCGACACTAATAACTGTGCTCAAACTTAACTCATTATGTAATCGGTCCTCGACCACCTGATGTTTGTGTTTGAAACAATTAGTCAATATCAATAGGAACCTTACAAAGACACCAAATGTTTTAGTGCTGAGATTACTTTCAGAATCAGTGATGTCAGACACCACTTGTGTGATATTGAGATTTAATAGAAATAGAACCGTAAAAGAAGAATGTAATTTTTACTGACTTTACCGCAGCCCCCGACATTAGCATTGATATTGCAGAATGATTACGTGTATTTTCAGATATTCACATTGTGGCATTTATTAATTACATGAATACAGGCAATGTGTTATAATCTGGGAGAATTAATTAAATTTTTATCCAATGCGGCGTCATACAATTTGTACAATTAAGTTTCACTTATCGACAATGATTTATTAACAAACGATAGATTTAAATTTTTGCGCCTAAACTTGATCAGATTTGAGTTCCGAGGTGAAGAAATAATGTGGATTCAGGAAATGTTTGAAATTCATTTGGTGTAAGTCAATTGCAAAACAGAATAACCTGTTAATATTTGTTAATGATAATTTTATCTTCTATATAATACCGATATACATACATTATTATATGATAAGTTTTTTTTTTGGCTCTAACGTCGCACCAAAAATGTGTCAAAGTTGCTGCTCGTTAACGGGTGTATAACAGCTTCCATCAGAATTAGAATCTCGTTACCTCAAACACTTTAAATTAGACCTTTATCGATGACATCGGTGTCTTTGGCAATAGTATTTCAGTAAATAACCAACCGTCAATGTATGCACAAAAGTGACATGCTGGTAACAAAAAAAAACCTACACAACAAGTAGATTCTCCTAAAATTCTATGCAGCAATAAATTACACCAGAAATTATTCACAATTCGAATCATCGTCCATTTTTCAAACAACCTGAATGCAGACGAACTAAGAAACGATAATATATCTATATATCCGTAATATCATGAAAATATATACATATACATACATATGTGCATATGTGTATATATGTAGATAATCGTATACTATTACACATATATTATATGGGAAATAATCGGAAAATTTATACCTATGTGGGAGATCCCACTCCGTCGCAATGGTGGGCGAGCATGAGAGTTCACGTCAAAAATACTACATCAGCATTATAATATGCTCAAAGTTGAGGCCTGCAAATATTTATGTAGGTAGATCAGTAATATCTTCAGCCACTGGTTTCGAAGTGTAGTTCCTCTGTGCAACTGATAATCAAAATTAGCAGACAGCCTCAAAACCTCTTTCATCGCGTTTGAGGAGAGCCGAATTTGATGCCTGTAGAATAGCAGCGCCGAACAAGAAATTACGATAATAACTTGCCGTGGTATTATCGCGATATGAATTTTGAATTCTGAACGATCTTTTCGGAAAGATCTCACCAAGAAAAGCCAGACGAAATATTGAATAGAAATGAGTAAGCAAACTGTAACTGTATACAGTATGCTCATTGAAATTTATTGTTGTGTTTCAGCAACGAGAAATGAGAAGAAGAAAATGGTTTACAAACCCAAGCATCAGATTAGTAAAAGAATAGCAGTGAAAAGTTGTACATCCGATGTTGTATGCAGGAACTAACGAAATCTTAAGCGCTACCCTTACATACAATTCTTTGCATTTTTCAAGGAAAAGCTTACGCTTAGCTCTTTCCCATTTCGCGCGTCCAACACAATTGCTCTCTTCATTGTATATGAAGCTTGAATTATCACTTAATATCATTAATAGAATATTATTAAAATATGCTCGTTATCTAGCTGAACAACTGAACAGTTACGCGTATTCCAATCATGGGATCGTGCAGCAGACATCACTCTTACTGTAGAAAGAGCTATGTGTTTACGTGAGTGACTGCGCATAACTTCCTTCTTCCGAGAGTATGATCTCTAGTTGTATATCTTGATTGCCTTCTCGAGATAATTGATTCGAGAGCGCTTAGGCGCTTTGTTCACGTGCTCTAGACCAAGCCAAGTCCTCTGTGTTGCTGTACCTGTATTTGAAAGTAGGAGACGTAATAATGTCAGATTTGATATTTAAGAGATACTTTCATGTTGTTAAAATGATTCACTTTGCTTCAGCAGCTGGCTGTTCGCTTGAAAAGTGAAAATAAAATAGCTCCGATAACTGGATTGGAAAGGCACCTCAGGTCTCGAGGAGCTATAGAATTTTCATCGGTTCACCCATTCTGGCATGCTGAGAAATGTGCTGATCGACAATACTTACTTTGATTCGGGTGAGTCCGGAAGTCCGATAGGTCAATAAAGTAGCTTGGATCTTCGTTGATGAACTGTGGTTTGCCCAACGTGACCACAGCAAACTTAAACTTTAAAGTTTTTATGAATTCTCATTGAGGGAAATCAGAATTTACTTAAAATGCTTACCTTTTCGAATTCCTTCTCTTGTACCCCGAGTTTTTTCAGTAATCTATCTTTGAATTTACCGAACGATTCCCCCTGGATGAAGGTACAGTATTAAGAATTAAAAAATCATCAAAATTCTCGCATAACGTCATATGGTGTCTGTGACTCTGAAATACTCACATGTTTCATTTTGAATAAAAAGGGTATTCCGAACGTGGAAAAGATATCCTTGTGGAAATGCGCCACAGGAACGAGCAACTCATCATCTGCCAAATTTATTTCATCTCGTGGAATCTCTTCTATCCTATACGTTTTATTGCCTGCCGTATTTAAGCTTTCTAAAGGTACATCATCTTTTGGTCCAGGCAAAATTTTGAAGCAATTTACTTCCAATATCCTCAATCTTCCGGAGCCATTTTCTGACAGTTCTACTTGCTTCCTAGCTTCTTCCAACAAATCAGCAACGGTACCACTTTTGTTTGGGTAAAGAATCAGTTCTTTCTCCTCCTTTAGAGAAGGGCCCACCCAGAAACACTTGAATTGCTTTTTATTCTCTAGCTCATTAATTCGAATACTTAACGGCTGGTAAAAAATTTTTTTTGTTTTTGGTTTGCAATATGCAACTAATTCTTTCAGAGTTCCATCGAATGTACATCTTAACGGATGTCCAGGCGAGTCTTTGTAACTGAAATCAAGGAAGACATTTTAAGAACAGTGCAACGTAGTCCAGCCCATCCATTCAGAGAAACCCCGAGTAACAGGAAAACGCATTCACTTAGCTGAATAAGAATTGGCTCACTTTTGACATTTGAAGAACTGAAGAAGATAGGGGTCCGTTCCTACTCTCTGTGCAACAGCTTTTGCTATTTGATCGTAGTTCATTCTCTGTGAAAGCTCCATTGTAAAGCCGGGATCGTTTATTATGGTCTTGTCACAGAATGTGACTTCTACCCTATAAAACAAGTCCCTGAAACACAAAACGAAATTGGGAAAAGTGTTGCATTTAATAATAAACAGCAAAAATTAACTCTTCATTGTTGGAAATATTCCGCTTACTTAAAATAATCTCTACATGTAGGCAGCTCGTATACTTCGGTGTCACGTTCTTCTTTTTGAAACACAATGATATCGCCATCCATCAATTCTTCGAGTACTTTTTCCAAAGGTTCGGTTAGATTTTCAATTCTTTCAACCATGTTCGGTTTAATCTCTTCGTACAAAGCAAGTTCTGTATCTGGTGGAAATCCAGCCCTTTCATTGAGAATGGGAATGAGTTCCTCTGTCAGAAGAAATTTTTATTAACAGAAAGTTAAATTAATACAGAGAATAAAATCAAATAAAATGCATAGTTCTAGAGTCTACTTACGAACTTTTGCTGTCACTGGCATATAGAGATGACCACAGTAGTGAATTTTTTTATTTTTCGGATCATACAACTTGAAAAATAATAGGACATCCGTATCCTTGTCAAAAGGAGGTAGGGAAGTTAACCCAGAGTCTGGTGGGACAAGTTCAACGAATACGTTCCACGGATTTGCATTTTCTGCACACTCATTGATTGCCTTGTGCAGATCGGCTTCGAACTCAATAAGTATCGGCCTGCAAGTTTGATTTGAGCGCAGACTGAAGGGCCAAATCCGGATTTGTTCTATCGGATATTTCTGTGAAAATTTTAGTTGCTGAGCTGTTATTCTTACAAAATATTTGTTTACTTTGACTTGAACATGTTTATTTAATTATGGAAACAGTCGGAACAGATAACGAATGAAACATATTGATTTGCATGAATCTTGTGTTACGATAGTTCTTGTAAGCCAATGTAATAGCACAGGGTGCAGATACATCATTGAAAGATAATAATGGATTGAAAACTCATGAACTACGCCAAGTCTGTGTCGGAGATAAGGCCGGTAATAGGTGAGGATAAGGTGACTCACCAGACTGTCGCTGAGCTGTTCTAGAAACTCAGTGAGGGTTGTTTGTTTGCGTACACGAAAAACGCGGTAGAGCGCACGTTCAGGATCGTAGAGATCGTTGCCTTGGTGGCCATCAAAGCTGTCCTCGAGAAGGACGTTTACAGTCATGTACAAGTAAGCCTCGCTTCTTTCCTTTCTTCTTATTTGTTCCATTCTCTTCTCTTCTTGCAGCCTCTCCACCAGCTAGACCGACAAAATTAAAATTAACCAGGTGTGTAGAATTTTATTTTCAATTTAAATTGATTCAATTTTTCATTTCAAGATTCAAACTTTTTTTTTTCTGTACAGAAATCGCAACTTCATCATGCTTTCGAGATTCATGAACAGAATATTCGGAATTTCTAAAGAGCAAATGATCATCTCGCAACCAAGTAATTTTAATTTTGTTATTCTGCCGCTATACCGACTACCCAGCTACGCGTTTTACAAAATTAAAATTATTCAGCTGTTAGCAGTGGTTACCGGCTATGCTGGTTTTGAATTACCATCTCACAGGTATTATCTTATCCCTATTGAAGTAATATACAGGTATCTTCTTACAGCTTTACAATTGAATAGTAACAAGTAAAGGTATCATAAGTATTGGAATCTCTGTTGGTTGAGTAAAGTAGATCTGATATGAAAAGTCTGCCATCGCGAGACAGATGAAAATGTATTTCATCAATGGTATCGCAATAGATGAGGAGGCGCACGAAATAATATTTTTTACCCTGTATATTACGTAAGGGTAAACAATAAATAGAAAAAAGTGTACAATGTGCTGTATAATTTCACGATTGTAATGCGTAACTTTGGTAGTGTGGAGGATCGCTAATAAGTAAGCCTACGTCTAAGGTTTGTTGAATATTTCGATATTAGATGTTCATTATGAATGGGTTGTTGAGTGGATTCTAATAATGAACAGTTGAAACTGATTTGAGTGCAAACTTGAAAATAATTAAATAGTTGATATCGTAATTTTCAAGAGCATCCAACAGTTTATTCATATTTTTTTAGTCTTTTTAATTTATATAAAATAGTAGTCATAACTCCAAGGGATGACGATTACAGCCATTATAAATTTATTCCATTTGTTTTTACTTGTTTATTAATATTTAACAACAAATAAATAAGCATCTGTTAATACTTGTAATGTCTCTAGTAACACTGAGAATTTTGTTCGTTAATGATTCAATTACTAATTGTTGTTTTTTTTTCTAGTCATTATTTTCGATTTTTTTCCACTTTTTCGAAAAACAAAAAACCTCCAACGGTTGAAACTAAGTATCTCAATTATTCGCATAAGGACTTGGGTGAATCGTGAAATAGATTGAATCATATTTCATCAAATGTTTGAGAAATTCAGCACTTTGTTTTCTAATCGCACCTAGACAATAACAAATGGTGAAAAGAATCGAAGACATGTTAGGGAAGCTATTGTTTCTAATAAAGAAATATTTTTTTCAAAAGTTGTAAAAGTATATATATATATGTACGATATATACGTATGATATATATACACATATATACAATGCTTTGTATAAAAAATGTTTTCGTCAACTGTTACCTTAAATCATACTTATAACATTCTGAAAATTTCTGCTGATGCCTTTATAAAAATTTGCCCTTTTTCCTCCAATTATGCGACATTAAAATCTATCAAAAGGGAATCGTCTAAACATTCCTAGCTATAATACAATTTTAATTTTAAGCATATTATACAATTTTTGTCTTAAGCGAATTTCATCAGTCCAAATGTCGAACAACACGTTTTTGATTAGGGTACGTCAATTTGATAAGGAGTATGTCTCGTATGTCCATCGTCTCCAAGTGACTTCCAATAAGTATGATATTGCCATTAAATATAAAGAACCCGTTAGGGGAATCAAGCTATGACTCAGGGTTATGCAGTTATAACTCAATTACTTTTGCACTCATATTTTATAGTCGCGTGATCCAAAGTTACTACAGGCACCATTCGCATGTATACGTACACACATAAAACGTATATACGCACATCATTTTTCTCGATGCACGTTAAAAATTATTGTAGATAAAACAATAATTGTAAATTTGTTTGATCAAAAACTTATATAAAAAAAAAAAAAAAGCAATGACAAGGTTATTCCGGAAAATCATCATCAATGAAATGTAAAACCTAAATTTGATGATAATTGAAACGACAGGATATGTATATTTAAAATGAATACGCTATTCTGCAGTAAAGCGACCTGATCAATTTACAAAGTGCCTAATCAAATTTTTAAAAGTCGTGTATGTAAAGATTGGGATTCCGTGTGTTTTGGGTGCACGGACGAATATTTGTCGTATCTGTATTTGCATCTTTATTGGTGCCTGTAGCGTCTTTGTCACATTCAAGGTCGCTTAACTCCTGCGAAAGCTCTCTTTGAAGGACGTTTCTGACCTCTTGAGGGATGTCCTCTTCTTTGACCTCTTGCAAAACGTTTTTCAGCTCAGAATCACGAATATAGACCAACATGTACGCGTTTGTACAATGTTTCACCGTCATCGACATGTCTTCATCCTGGCCGCCATAATTATGCTCAATCGCCTCTTGTTTGGTACATCTCGATACCACGTCATCGTCAAATTTGCACCACTGTAAACAAAATTGACAAGTACAGAATTATGACAATAATTCAATTTTCTTACCACGAATCTAATACTACTGATCATTTACTGGATTATACGCGTAGGCAATATGATTCTGTGTCGTGCTCTGCTTTGATATAAATTAGTTTTATGTATTTATTGGAATCAATCGAATAACCATATTACATTCCTGCACAAAAAGGAAAAATTGTCACCACGTGGCTGAACAAATCAGCAAATCATTGTTCTTTTTTAGAAATGTAGATTCATTGTTATACGCTCACCTTTCCATCTCCTTTTGGGTTGATAAATACAACGTAATGCCCTCCATGATTATCACCGCTATGAACCAGAACTGCATGCAGCGTATAATCAGCTCGCGTTGATTCCTCCGCTTGAAGATATGGCTCGAGGCTGATTTTTTCGTAAAATTCGAATCTGCACATACGGAAATACATCAATACTCGGCACATGGCGATCAGGCTCATCTATTAGGTATTTGTATGATTCACTGATGAAGAATAACATTTTAATACCGACCTGTCGTTGAACTTGACAGAGCAGTCTGTCACCGGATCATACTGGAAGCGCATAAGATGTAAATGTAAAACAGGTGGAAACGACGAAAATATAACCCCTTTTTCAGCGTCTTGCAAGCCATGTTCACCAGCGTCATATTTGTTGTCACCATCTAGAATTTCTGTGCTCACATAATCTCTGAAAGATTCGTCGACTGAAAAATTCAAGGTGATTACATTGTGAACAAGATTTGCAGATCTCAGCTAGCCGTTGAAAGATATAATGCTAGATACATGATACGTACGTTGGCCCATTTAGTAATAAAAAATGAATTCAACAAACAATTTATCAAAACTTACTATTCTTTTTGCCCTTGATGTTCAGTTGAATGTCATAAAATGTTTCCATTCTCGTTGACGTGTAATCTATATTCTTACATTTGATGAAGGACACCATTTTTCCTTCAAATAATTTTGGCACTGTCCCTTCAACGCATGTTCCTTTCATTTTGCTTTCCAATTTATCCAAGAGCTAGAAAATTAGAATGGTCGATACTAGTGTCACATAGAGCGATTGTGTGATCTTCATATTGCACAAGTTGATGTTACGTATAAGAGTATACTGAATAAAACATGCGACTCTGCTCCTACTCTATTCATAGTTGCAACGTAGAGACTCCTAACTACATATTTCGTACGGCAAAAACAGAAGTGATATGAGTTTCAGAATACTTCCTGTACAAAAGATATAATACGATAATGCAAACCACTTTTGAAGTGAATGAAATTCAGTCAAAATAAAATAATACTCTATCAACTACAGAGTCTGCTCTGATATCCAGGTATAGGAAAAATGTTCTTACAACTCGGAGAAACTCTTGCACATCGTGTTGCATAAAAGAGTCAAGTGTCTCCCATCCGAAACTTTTGGTTAATTTTTTGGTACCAACGGGTTTGTCGCAAAACTGCAGTTCATGAAACACCCTTTGTAAGGCTAATGCCACACTCTTACTAGAATCATCGCTCTCTGTTGGCATTTTATACACTGCCTTCCGTAACTGTAAACCGATAAAAATATATTCATTGGTCAGATCGATCATTTGACGAGGCAATTGAATTCACATTCAAATCAGCAAATCGAAATAAGTTCGAATACCTTTCTACATCTTACAAATTTATTTCTTATGGAACTTATATTTAAACATTAAGAAAACGTCAGACGATTCAAATAAATGAAAATGATAAAAAGGCTAGAGTGATCTCAACTCACTTGATTGGTAAAATACAACGTCTGTAACAGTGAATTCATATAACAAGTGGCCCCTTGATTTTTGAGACCAACATATCCTGTGTGCTTCTTACTATCCCAGCTGACACCATGAGGAGCATCTGCTACAACGTGCACCTATAAAAAATCGTACATTAAATATTATTACACATAAACAATAACAACGACAGCAGCATCTCTGTATCTCACACACAACTAAAATGAATACCACATTGGTCATAGGATTGATACAAATAATTATCTTCTGCCATTTTTGGAATAGTCATAATAGCAGGTTTAACATAACAGAATCAATCAGGAAATTCGGCATCCTTAATATAACTAAGACATACTTAACAAGAATCAAACAACTCGTGTGCAACTTGGGATGCAAGAAATTTCTGTGTATAATATCCCTGTTATACAACAGTTCATATGTACTGAAGCACAAAGAAAGTCTCGAAGATAATAGAGCGATTACTATTTTTTCATGATCCTAGAAGCACAGACCTTGAATTTGGAACTCAACAGATAATAAAAGTAGTTCCATAACCACTTTAACCATCTAGTTAATGTGATCCTCGAGCCCATAATAATTTGGACAAAAATATTTGATTATCACGTTTATAATACGGTATTGTAGGTGAACTGGATGGTTCGACATCGTGACCAATGACTGAGAAAATGTTAAAGCGAGCCTTGGCGTCATTTGCATAAATTAACACACAAAAGTAATGCGATGCGTCCTAGCCATAAGTCGCAATCAGAACCAGCTCAACACTACAAGTTAGGCAATTATCACATCTAACAAGTGTATAGAGGGGTAGATTTTCCAAGTATAAGGTGAAACTGTCAGGTTTTCATATCAGGTGTGACAAGGAACCCAAAATGAGTCACAAGACTTTTTTACTGCTCATGACTCTTACGTTTCACCGAGTCTCAGATCTGTTAAAAATATCCAACAATACCGGTGCTCTATTCAATCGGCATACAAAGTTATACAGAATAATTTCAATAACCAGACCTAAGAAATTGCTATGATATTCCAGATCTGGATCATTTTTGCTGATACACACACATAAACATAACTGTACTATGGCGAGAATAATTGAGTGTAAAAATGAACAGACTGTTAGTTTGCACCGGTAGTTTTCCATTGGACAGAAAATATGTATCAGTGCTATACCGAATGAAAAGTTTTGTTTCTTTTTATAAATGAAAAACATCGCACTCACCTCGAGTGTGATAGAATCATCTTTGATGTAGCCTCTTTCGACTTCAAGTACATCCTGCCAAGTCATAAAATGGCTGAATCCCCAGTCATTCTCTTTAGTGTAGAATAAATGCTGAATTTCTGTAAGAAGGAATTATTTACAATGAGAACTGAAGCAATGAATGAATATGACTCGAGTATCATGGTACCCTTGCAAATCATCATACGACGACACACTACTAGATAATAGGAGACCACAAGAGTTTACGCACTTCTGCTGAATGGCTCTTGGCCTTCCTTGTTGGAAAGAAGCCTGAGCTCGGCAACTGCATAGCAACTCCAAGAAGCTGAATCGCTTTCCGCGTTGCACTGCAAGAAGAAGCCCAGCGATCTTTGAGTCTGACGTTCTTGTGTCTGGCTGGTACGAGGCATGACCATAATCTTCCATGGAAGGTTACGGACGTAACAAGGTGGTGACAATTGTGAATCTTTCATCTTAGAGAAATTTTCCACTGTATAGCGGAAGGTTGCTTCCGACCTTGCCTCATCTGAAACAAGATTATTTTAATTTTTTTAATGGGATAACCAGTTGAAAATTACATTCCCCGATGTTCATGCAGTAACATGGCATAGGATTTAGTAATTTAGTGGTATACAAACAAATCCACCTCATTCTCATTATTATATTATCCAAGTCCATCAAAATGTGTAACAATAATGCGAATATGAATATGCAAATGTATACATAAGAAAAAAAATTTGAGGTACAATAAGGAAATTTTCGTTTTTTACGTAACTAAAAGCATTTAGTTTCAATTTAATAATTACACGCAAGTGGATCAGTGTTACTGCAGTATCCGAGCATATAAATTTCTTTTTAAGAATATTTTGCATTTTACACAAATCGAGTTAGAGCATTTGAAAAAAATTGTTCCATTTCAGCATTAGTTCATGAATTGAAAATTGCCATTAGGAGAATTGAAGTTGCAAAAAGGAAAAATGTATCATCAATTCCGATATCACGTAATTTTGATAATTCTTTGAACTTCATTCGAAATAGAAATCAGCTACTTATCTTATCGTTAATCACCTTGCAAATGCATGACTTGAATGATTTTTTTTCTGTATAATCACATATGTTAGTATTCAAACGTGCACTAAACTCTGAAGATTGACACTATGTTATCCTAGACGTCAGCGGCGATTTTGCTGAGATCATAAAGACTATGATGAATTCATTTTCTGGTACAAACGAACGCTTCATAATATTAAATTTTGGAAAATTTTCGGAGACATCACTTATTAAGAATGTGTGCGTAACTGATAATATAAAGATAGGCTCAATTAACGTCGTAGAAAATGTAACCGAATATTATCTGGAATGGAAATTGCAGGTCTAGCCCAAGGTGCTCGCTTTACGAATAACTTGAATAATGACAAAAGTAACAAAGACCTTTTATAGTGATTTCCTGATCATTGGAAATAATATGACGATTATTAATCGGGAGAAGGTAACAACTATCTGGTTGGGCCTAAGGTTTCGATAGCTGTCACATTGCAATAATCTATGAAGTCATACAATATGTGCTCAGAATTGATAACGTACCACCTTATTTCCCACATGAAACCTTGTGCTGTACTTGTGAAAAACTAAGAGACATATAGAGAATAATAAGCAATGCAGATATACAAAGGAGCAAGTATCATTAACGGTAAACTGTTTAGCTTCTAGATTACAGTAACAAACAAGACGAGCTACAATATCTTTATAAAATCGGATGTCAAACTTTTTGTAAAGTATTGTATGCAAAAAAAAAAATGTAATAAGTGTCCACGATATGTTATCGATGAAAATTTTCCATAGTGATGTATAGACAACCAACAAATTGATGGTGAAGATTTAAAGTCTCCCATAGTCATGCTCTTGATAAATAAAAATAAATAACAGCAATATTCTACAGTATGGAATAGACAGGCTTGATTGTGGATGATCGCACCTTCCTCCATGTCTTGATCTTGTACGATACAGGCAGGTTCTGGCTCTCCGTTGACTGGACGAGTCTCGTTTCCGTCCCCTCCGCCGTCGTTCTGCGTCTCTACAGATTCAACTGTTAATAAATTTTGAATTATGGAGTCAATGTTTTGACTATATCTATATTTCAACTAATTGCTGGAATCACACACAGTAGGATGAATCAAAAAAATACAATATAACAGATTCCACTTCCAATGATGAGGAATTGTTACTTTATTCAATGGCTGATAACCCTGACCTTACATTATTATTCATTAAATTGCTCGATATCTTTCACAGTTACCAAAGGTGGGAATATTTGAAAAAAAAAGAAGCAAAGTACTCTGCCATTATTCAGATTGGTCACTGTCATAAACGTATTTTATGTCTCCAGAAAAACAATTTAGATGTAAATACATTCACTGAGTACAATAAAATGCGGTGGTAATTCCCAAAAATTTATTTGCCATGCCAAATAGTATCCAGATCTATTATTATTGGCAAGTGTTTACTGTAGTGCTAGATGCCAGACTCCCTTGAGAAAATTACCTGAGACCAAATATCAATTGACCCATCCACTATACCTGTGTTGAATTTTCCAAATTTTCAACACTCTGGCCGCAACAGAAAATAATGATCTGTTTGAAAACATGAGAGGGGTTGTTAGCCACATTAACAAAACAAAGTGATATTTTTTTGAACTATTAGAGATTGGTTGTGTAACTTTGAATGTTTTCGATCCACCCAATCACATATAAGCCTGCGATAGAATATTCCCATGGTTCGTCAGATTTTAATTCTGCTATTGACGAGACTGCTGACTTTAAAGATTTTTGTTAAAGTTCATGAAAAATTCAGCTGTTGTCAAAATTAATTGAATTTCTAAGGACCGATCCAGTAAAAGATCACAACGATTCTGTAGTAAACTGATTTTGGACGTTATATCTATCAACAGTGGGAACAACTTTTGAATTTACCAAATGAATTTTGCCACTTTGTCTTATGTCGATGTAATATAAGCTGTCATATTCACAGCATTGATACAAATTAAACCAATTTTCACCCGACATATCTGATTTTCAGAACTGCACAATTTGTGCCAAAACATACACAAAGGGAACAAAGAAAAAAGACCTCGGTCATGTACGCACTTCTGATGTTTGTGTAAATTATTTTGAGGTTCTCATCACCATGTAATGCACCATTGATGCAAATATCATGCATGGGTCTATATTTTAAGAATATTTTCACTTTGAAATCCAAGATTTTAGGTACAAACTGAAAGTAAGGTCCAAAAACTCCAATGGGTAATTATAGCATGTCATATAATGTTAGCTGATAAAACAATCCAATTGTGAGTGATAAGTTAATAGTTATTACAATTCAAAAAATCTACACAATGAAAGAGCAGCTAACAAAAAGGCAAGGATGAGTTAAAGGTGTGCCAGTAGAAATACTCACAAGCTTCTGAGTGATTGTGAGTGAGCCAAAAAAAAAAAAAATTATAATTTACGCTACACTTGAAAATTTTGTCGACTCGCTACGCAGGGTTAAATTTGGATAGCAATTATTGTGTTACATTAAGCAATAATGTTCGATGAACACCACATAACAATCTCATTTGATTTAAAATCTGCAAACAAAATATTAACTCTGTTCCAAGATGGCTAATATGTTTTGCATGGTTTTTTTATTACCAAAATTATTTATACTCAATGATAATTTTTGCCTATCAATCAAGTACTCAACATAACTGGTTGACAACTGAAGGTAGTTCGGAAATGAAATCTGGTATACGGCGGCAGCTTTGATTCAACTGTCGAGTACTTGAATACATAGCCTGCTTTGTTATTCGTAATCAATTTTGGAGCACTTCAGTCATTAGATTTGATTGGCTATTCTTAATGAAAAATTTGGCTGTGACAGAAAAACGATATTTTTGAAGGCACGGATGCACAAGTCTGAAAATATTTTTTGGTCAAATTGAACAAGAGCTATCAAGGGAATGCTCCGATTATCCCCAAATTTATCCCCCTACACCGCCATGCCTTAAAATGGCACAAAGTAATATCTACTTTTGTACACTAATACCGATCATAAAGTTGCAATGACGAATATACCACTCAAAAGATGAGTCGACATTCCTTACTTTGTCTGTCTGGGGATCAAGTTGCACCTTCATCATGGCAATCATCACGTATAACATTTCATCTGGAACAGGCCACTCTACATGCCAAATGTATACAAAATGATACAATATTCAACTCACACATATGACAGACAGACTTTCCTCATAGGTTATGATGTTATTATTTATTCTCGACGTTGTTCGACACAACACGACGGAAATATCGTCAGCCCAAAATGAACGACAATTAGCATAGGTCGATTCTACCCTTATTTTTGAAGTATCCTACTCTTTTGTTAAGGTTCGAACAGCGATAAATGGGGTATAGAACGGTATTAAAACGAGTGACTCTGGACTCTTACCTTCTTGAGTGTCCATTTCTTCAACTTCGTTGACCTGTACGGGGTTGGGGTTAAGCTGATTAACGTTTTCCTTCTCGTTGACGTGGTTCATAGCGAGGCCGATGTTGACGGTCGTGTTGTCGGCACCGGTGACCTCGCGCGCGGCTAGCGGCGACGAGGCGTCTTCTTCGTGATTGTTAAAAACAGCCAACGGCTGGTTTAACTGCTCGTCGTAGGGTTCCTCGTTGTTTTCGCGTAAGGTTTTACCTTGGCCACCGTTTTTCCAACAATTTTGGTTCGCGTTGGCGTTGTCGTTGCCGTCGGCGTCGCCGTCGCCGATTTCTCGCTGCAATAAATTTCTCCACCTGCGATTCTGCGAAACCTTGTACACTTTACGTACCCCTAGGACCGTGTAGTGATCCCTGGGGTGCCCCACGGTATCCTTCTGCAACCCTAGAACAGGGAAATCGCTGTTTGCGGCGCTGCTACGGCCGGACACCGTCAATTTACCGCTGGACGATTGGTGCTTGCTTGCGATGCGCCCAATTTCTGCGCTGTCGCGTGCCCCCGCTTCAAGGGGGGACTTTCCGGACATATATCTCAGCTCCGATTCGCGCACGAAATAAACCGCTTTTTTTTGGTTCACGGTTTACGAACGGACAACCCTTGTACCGGCTTTAGATTCTCGAGTTTTCCTGTCAACCGCACCACCCCCTTGATCTCGCAGTTACTCACTTATTTTTTCTCTATCCCGTAGAAGTTTCAGTTTTGCAGTGTCGTCGTCGTCGTCCAGATTCGTGAACTCCGTAGAGGTAGGAACTTCGGCACTTTGAGCGAAAATAAACAAAATGGCTGACGTAGCGCCTATACTATGCCATACTATTCCTCCGTGCTATGGCCACTGGCCGTGGAGGATCCTTGCTATGGCCTCAACACCAACACTTCACCGTACTGCCGCGGTGGAAATGAACAGACGATGTCTGTCTCAAGGAACACCGGAATTCGGAACCGCTTCGTCTTCGCAAGCAGATGTCACAAGTATGTATGTGTATGGTCAGCTCCACTAATAAGTCAACTCTGCTCTCAAACGCTGCATCACGAATTCGTCGACGCGAATACCAAACGGGCATCTGCAGACGTCTGTGACCAGCGAGTGCTGCTCGCTATTTGCCCAATAGCTGCCACGAAAATGATTACAAACCAGCGCTCGGCTACCACTTCCCGACTATCATTAAATTCTACAGCAACTCAACGACTCAACCTCAAATGGATCAAATCCCGTAGTGTGTACACGTCTGTATGTGTACACCAGTCGGTGGTAGTAGGTAGGTAAATATGGGGAGCACGAATGCAGATTACATTTGATGAATACATCGAACACAATTTAACAGAGCACATTTTTCGGAGTACTAAAGAAACATTGGTCCAATACATAGCAAACTCAGACTGTCAGACTTCAGGGTTATGTTGGTCATTCGTCTATTACGTCGACGAATGATCAATCCCAATACCTACGTAGATTCTTTGCTTAGATTTAGTTGTTCAAATGTCTAATCTATATTATCGATATCAGTGGCTAGACTCTCAAGAGACTTACAATTAGAGCTGTCGATAAAGAGTTCAGAGAGGCTTAACTCTACAATAATTACATACAGGAATTATTTCCTGCATATGATAATAATTACTCGAAATGAGATATCACCCTGCAATTTTATCTGCAGAGGAATACCAAACTCAAGATCAAGTTTGTCAGATTTCTGATATGAATATAGGGTTAATTCATACCTTTCATTACAACAATGGAAGTTTTGCATATAAACATAATACTTTAATATAATGATTTTTTTTATTTTTATCTCATAGCCAAAATCATGAGTCATTGATCTTAGAACCATTGCAAGCTCATAGTTGCGATTCGTCGATATACATTTAGCGATGGTTTCTTGATTCTGATTCACATTTAATATTGAAACCAAGTAATCTCTTATCATTTTTTTCCGTGGCACAACCATAGTTAAGAGGTACTTCATTGCTAACAGATCTTAACAACTGCAACAGTGTTTGTGTGTTGACCCATCCATATTGAAGTTACAAACAACTATTTAGCGTCCCAGAATATATTTGTTACTTGTAATTGAAATAAAAGCACAATCTGGTGCAGCTTTTTTCAAAACTTGGCATAACATGAATGCAATTATATTTTGCCAAATATAATTAATGCATCTTCAAGTTTTACAAATTTATTACAGTGTACGATCATTTACAGAACATGATTTTTAATTTCAAACCGAAATTTGAATAAAAATATAAAGCAATCATGTTATAGTTATTTTTGAATAAAAATATGAAGCAATCATGTTATAGTGATTCTCTTTAGACGAACAAGGGAATTATCAGATTTCTTACAAACGGATTTAGATATGCCTTGAGTATGTAGAGGGATTTACCCTAAATACAAGACTGACATTTGACATTTTATTAGTTTTTTAAAATTTTATGCGTCAACCCTTTATTTCAGAGAAATCAATTTCGAAAGTTCATTCATTATATGTATATCTTTTTCTTATCAGTGATAGGATTTGAGATGAAAATTTATAATAGTCAGTAATTTTCATAATCGTGGTGGGTATTATTAATAAAAATAGTTTTGGAGTTGTTGAGTACGATTTAGAAGTAGAGAAACTGCGGAGAAAGAACTTGCCAAAGAAATCCTGTTATATGCGTGACGATTCATATGTAAGGCTGGTGTGAGGCAGGCTGCTAAATGGCTATCTGATTATCAAACTTTGGCAACATCTTTTTTAGCACATTTAATTTCTATGAATATGTGGATCCATTTGCAATCCATTCTCAATGGTTCAGAAGGTACTACTTTGTTTAGAGGCTTAGGTATAAGATAAAAAAAGTGAGTTACAAGTTTTATGAAATTGATCTTTAAATATTGCAAAGTTCAAACATAGTTTGCATTAATAGTGAGAAAATCCTCAAATTTCAGAGTTCAAATGATTTATATCGAAAAAGTATTCATTGGATTTGTCGAACACATAAGTAGACATACGTACAAACAAAATAGATGATGTATTTCATACTACAGCTGATTCTGTACGATTGCCTTGGAAGGACTAGTTTATATATTACGAATAAATCAGGATTCAATGATTACTTTTTCTGCAATCTCCCATCAAAAATAATTATATAAATATCAATACATTAACATTACTACAAAAATGAAGACAATATTTAGAATTCTGATGGGCAATACCAAATCAAAGTTGTCAAAAGTATTTTCCTATGTTTAGATAAACAAGCTATTAATGTAGCATACATTTCCTACTTAGTGATTAAATTTACTATCTAATAAATTAAATGTGCCACTGACATAAAAAATTTTAGCGGTAAAATCGTAAGCAATCCTTTGTTAAGTTAATTGAGACAAGCTTCGAGTTATCAATAATGGTTTTCGATAGGACAATATGGTGTATACGTGATTTTTCCAATGCAAATATTAGAAGAATATTAGAAGCTATTGCGTCTATGCTGTCTTGACTAGAGTCTAAGCTGTTTGTTCTCAAACAGATGCCTATATTTATACATGTACACTATACATAAAACAATATGTAAGACCTTGTCATACATCAATTATATATTATGAAATTCGAAATAACTTCAGACAGAGGATATTCTATAAATTTCGTGAAAAGGAAATAGAGCTTCTTGTGGTTTTGAAAATAGATACCTCAACTCATACAATTGGAGAATTCCATGCCAAAAAAAATCAAGATTTGACGATGATGTCTCCGATCTGCTTTGTAATTTTGTTCCAGTTTGAAAAACGAATTGGAAATTATGTATTTCATTTTTCAAAATTTCTTCAATTCCTATTATTTGCCAAATAATTTTTTAAAAATGGAAACTACAATCCAAGAAGCTTTTCGAAAATATTATGAAATATTACAAATTTTTTGAGGGTCTTTGAACGATGCAGCTTCGAAAACAGATAAAAATATCCGTAAATATGAAAAATTATTAGAACGCATTTTTTACATCAAAAGGAAATTTTTCGCCTATAATACAGGACAAAAAAAGTAGATCAGTGAGTTGGAAGTGATAAATACTTTCAAATGATAATTCTTTCTCATAGTTGATTCATCTTTTTTTCCTAAGAAAAGAACCGTATCATGATACTAATCCATGGAATATCCAATGCAGAAAACGTTACTTCACAACTTTAATTTTTATATTACTGCAACTGTAACGATAATATGTATTTGGTTGCATTACTTTTAATTTCTAAGTGCTATGTGCAAATCTAATAAAAACAGAATATCGAATCATCGTAGATTATATAATTTGCTTCATATATACTTTATGCTTCCGAAAAATGAAGAACTACATGCCAAGTGGAATTACATGTGAAACAAGTAAGTTCGTCATAATGTAGCGGCTGATGCATCGCTTATTGCGTATACCTAACGTCTACTGGGCTGCCTTCCTTGAATTCTTCTGTAAAGTATGAATAACATGAGAATTTACGACTCGTACATATAGCTATATGAGTACACATATTTGCAGTTTGCTGCAAAAGAGCAGGACCCTGATATTGTATCAATGTGGCATTATAAAACACTTCCAGATCAATTTTAGCATGATATTTTCAGCTTTCATCTTGCAACGATGTTTTCAACACTCTGTTCAAAGCAAATTGCAGTTATATGTACGCAGCTATTTATGATAAATATTATGAATTGGGCGTTAATGATGATTGCAATGACCGTGTCAAAATAGAACAAGTATTGTTAGTTACTCCACATAACTTTGGACAAAAATTTGGAAAGTTATTGACACACTTTACCTTGCCTAAAGTTCTTCCTGTATTGCCCTACTATTTCTATCATTATAGGCGGATAAAGCCGAATTAAATTATCTTAAAAGAAATCTTGGTCTTGTATTTGGTCATGAGCACCATCACTTACATTTCTTTAATTCTAAGACTAGAGTAAATTTATACTCTATTGATGTAATGTACCAAAAATCAGATTATTAGCAAATCATTTGATAACACGCTAGACAAGGTTGAGTGATTGAAAGATATCATCAATCTCATATACTGATATTCATTCTGACACCTAGATTAAATCACAGAGGTAAGCTCAACAATTCAATTTACGTGCTCACATTACAAAAAGACGGTGATCAATTTATCCTTAAGTCTATGTCCTAGGTCTATCCCACCATTTAGGGTTCTCGAATAACCAGTTTATTGAGCACATGCATAAACATTGGTCCAGCGCTCAAACTTTAATAGTCTTTAGTAGTTGCGCTCAAAAGATTGAGTGTATTGCTTGTCCCATGAAAGTTTATCGATGGACTGTATGATAATAAAACGATCTTACATCACTGTTAGTACAAATGAGTGAATATATTTAAGGTTTATCAGGTATTTGTGATCTTTAGTAACGTTATTTATCTATGAATTGCGATTCTAGAGTGGTTTCAAATTGATCACTTCTTTTAAAATTAATGAAGCATTAGGAACTTTTCTATCTTTGGTAGAATTCTTTGTACATGCCATGACCTTCACCAATAGAACGACCACTTTCCTTAGTCCATACCAATATGAATATTCAGATGTTAATATTTGGATAGCACTCTCTTTTATTTCTCAAAACTGACTTTGAACCGTCAAATAAATAAATATCAATGGACATTATTAAAACCTAGACATTTCTTGTATTAATTAATTTGTGCTACTTTAAATTACAGTGATTGTTGAAGTTATCGACTATCTGTGCTAAAAAACGTTAGTAAAGCAGATGCTTTTGATAATGTAGTGCGCAAGTGTACAAAATAGGCGTTTCACCAGATTTTAAACTCATGTGACGATCACCGATGAACACGAGGCTCACATTTTTTGTGCGTTAAACATTGAAAAAATACTCACGATTCAAAATAATATTAAAATTCATTAATTATAAATTGACTAGATTCTCAGTGGACCATATCCTACTAGTTAAACACATATCTATTAAGACGCTTAATGAAAACATACACACATCAAGAACTACTAATAATTCAAAATAATAACATAATCAATGATCACAAATTGACTAGGTTTTTCATAGACTATGTGCTACCGATAACACACATCTATTTGGTCACTCAATGAAAGTTGGAATGAAACTAGAAAGTAGATGCAGAGTAAATGTATCGAGTTGTTTTGCGAATTGGGCAAAGTCGATCGTCTATTTTGTCTATGCAATTTTTGCACAGACCAGTGACAGTAGTTGAAATCACTTTGATTCGTTAGTTGATGCAAAGCAAAGGGATCTATTTCGGAAATTCATTCCCTAGTCGTTCATTGTTCCTCAATTGCTTGTATGTCATAGATTTGAAAGCTGAAATTAATTTATCATTGAATTGAACAAACCCGTGATGTTCCGTGAGAATCATCCATAGCTGCAGCTCGCCTCTTTATACCTTCCAAATAAATCTCTCGATTGAACAATCCAGCTGCTAACGGCATGCTAGAAACAATCCATGAAAAGCATATGATAACTGTTTGGATCTTAAACACTGTCACTCAATGTTGATACTACAATTGCTGCTGTGAATACAACAGCATTTGAACAATGATACTTACGTATCGATTCCAGGACGAATGGTAGTTTTGAATACTCCCCAAACTGGCTTATGATCGGATGTGCATATACTGGGTACAGAATCATATATCAAACATTCCAAGTTGCCATCCTTGTGCGAATTTGTGTTCTCATAGCTGACCGTTCTTACGTAACCTTGTGTATGACCTTTTCCTTTGAATAGAATTCTATCTGTGTAGGCTGGCGTACGCTGCTTGCTGCTAGAATCAAAGTTCTGTGTTCCTTGGTCATATTTGTAGGTGGGCGGAAACATTATTGCAGCTTCTTCAAAGCCTCGCAGTACTGCTCCTTCATTCAAGATTGTGCGTAATTGATCCTTTTGTAAATTGATCGGTGATTCTTGTGGAAATGTCGTATCTGAAATCCACTGAATGATTTCTTCACGTGGCTGAGCTAGACGGAAATTCAAATCCCCGCACCAAAATACGCAATCAAAATTTTGAGTAACATCTGCAACATAAGATATTTACTCTTTTTCAGCTTTTAAAGTTAATTACAACATTAACGATAGAAGGTCTTGCGAGTATTGTTTCACTCACCTCGATCCTTATTTTTTGTTGGAAGATCTTTGGGTAAATCCAAATTCTTCACGATTCTTTTGATATCATTAACTCTTTCCTTGACTTTATCTTGATGGGCAGTTAGATGAGCTGTTACGAATAAAAAGCTAGTTCCAAATAGCATAATGGCCAAGGCTACAGCTCCCTTGGTTCTGAATGCAGTACCTGGCCTAGTTGAAAAATTCGAATCCTCAGGCACAGAGCAGAACCAAATAAGATCTCTCCTCACAAACAATGCCAAATGTAATGTTCCAAGACTTGTACTTGTAAGCAAAACATGTGAAGGACCTAGTGTTTCCTGTAAGGCAGCTTCCCATTCACCTTTTTCTGAATAAGACTCCTGTGTTCCAATGGCTAACATATCAGGCACTGTTTCCATACCAGACGGAAGCATGAAATCATTAAGTTCCTTTGGTGGAGATTGACCGTTCATATTCCATGTGCCAATAAATATTCTTATCTCTCTATTTGGAAGCACCTTTTCCAATTCTACCGGGCCCAGTAAAGAGTTTGCAGCGATCCGACCATGTAGAAAGTTTCTGCACATCACAAGAGAGAAAGTAAGTTCATAATACTTTTCATAAAACTTTGATTGACGTGATAATAAGCTGAGCCCTACAATCTCATATGAAGGGTTCACTGCGATAATGATGAATGCCCAAAATTATTTTAATTCTAAGTAAGTACGTCATTGGGACACTTGATTGAAAATTTGACGAATGACGTACTCACTTAGAATTAAAATAATCTTGTGCATTCATCATTATAGAAGTGGACCCTTCATATAACATTTCATTACTTTTGCAACTCATAGTTCCGACTTGTTTATGATTAAAATTCGTCTGAAAATAGCTTATATCCAAATTCTCCCCAAGGAAATTACCTGGTATATTTTATTGCAGTTTGATAAAAATAAATAATAGTACTGACACTACGCATACCTGTCTCGAGCTTTCGATGCTGGTATTAAATTCAGAACGTGTGCGGCTAGTAACGTCTGCTTCGCAAGGCTATCCGTAGATACTCCATCCGTTTGACCTGCTTGTTTGTCTTTCCTCTTCGACAAAGCATCGTGCGATGTTGATCTTGGCTTAAGCTGTATTGGCGCACTTTTAACCGATTCTGGGCTAGAGTGCCTCATAGAATTAGTGGGTGAGTTCACTACCAAATTATCAGCTGATCGTCGATGCAACAAATGGTGCCTCATGTGGGCTGGTATATTAGGAGATGTAAATTCAGATGATGAATTTTCACCTATTTCGGTTTGGGGAAAAAAACGAGTTAGTTGTTTGTCATAACAAGATGGTGAAGAATTTTATTCAGTACTATATGGGGGGTCACAGGCTCGGTGAGTTGGCATGGAATGCCCCATATGTAGATTTAACTATGTATAACTATTAAGGGAGTCCTCATGCAACGAACCCACGGTAATTGCTGCATTAAAAGTGAGATTTGTATTGATAAGATGAACAAAAAAAAAAGAGTCAGATATATAGAACTTTAGTTTTTGCAATAATTGCTTCACTGGCAGTAATAACAAACATGAGGTGAGGCCAATAATTGAGAGCGAAGTAAGAAGCAAAGAACATTGTAGAGCAGAAACGTGTTTACAATATGAAATAACCAAAGCCTATTCTTAATTTTAGAACTATGACAACGAATCCTAAAGATGATCACATACTATGCTGGTATGCATAACAAGGGGGAATTGGCAGCAATTGAGAAATTAGATCTTAGATTTGCCATCTTTTAAGACCTTTCCTGTATCCATGGGCGTGTTTTATGTATTATCTGTGTGTCAACATTTTTGCATAGTACCTGCAAATTCCAAAAACTACCAATGCTGAGTGAAAAATGTTTTGAAGAATGGTAAGTATCGCAAATGTACGAATCATACAAACTTCATTCTACAAATACTATCTGAAAAATCTGATCTGACATTAGAATATAAAGTTTGATTCGTTGTATTAGTCAAATGGCACTGTCATTGATTTGCAAGATTAGGTGCCTTTCAGTCAAGTGTAGCCTTGACCCTGGCGATTGAAAAAGTACCTGAGTTGAAAACAGGCGTGGCCAATAGTGAAGTTATCACTATTACTAGCCAGAACCAAGGTCGATTCTTTCTATTCTTAATTACTTTTATTTCATCCAGGAAGAGCAATAAAGGTCAGATCACTCTATTTCTACCTATTTATCTTGATTTCCAATCAATATTGTTTGCCTGACAAATCTGATTGATGTCATAGGGTATCTGTTATTATATATTAATAAGTTGATTACGGCCAATATTCATATTTAATTAAATACTCTAATTATAATCATAATTTTGGAGCACAGAAAAACAGAACCTTCCCAGTCAGAATCGTCCGAATCTTCGGTTTCATGATAACGAACCATACTGTACACCGCTTCAGGATCATTGTATTGCTTTTCTATTTCTAACAGAAAGTAAGATGCAAATTTTCCCGTTGTAAAATAGTCGTCTTCCGGATCGATTTCGTTTTTTTCAACTTTGATTAATATTTCACTGTGATCTTTATAAAATTCTTCTTCATTAGGATTAATTTTAA
Organism: Athalia circularis; assembly: GCA_963978495.1. NCBI lineage: Eukaryota > Metazoa > Arthropoda > Insecta > Hymenoptera > Athaliidae > Athalia > Athalia circularis. The sequence continues at coordinate 1,342,313 of OZ021702.1, forward strand.
CTTGTTCCTTTCGTGTGAGTTGTGTTTCTTTCACATTAAATATTTCGCTTTTTACTTGCATGGAATCACAGTGACTTTGTGTTGTATGTTCTGAAACCTCTTTTTTTCTCGATGTCAATTCGACCGTATTATTTTGCGTTACATCACTGATATCTGGGTTATCGAACCACCTCTTCTTCAGAAGCTCCATCGATGATGTTTCATTACCGACATTTTTGATAGATACCTCAATGTTCCCAGATTTTGCCTCTTCAGCTTTCAAGTTAATTTTGACAATGTGATCAAATTGGTCTATCAAAACCTCATTAGTAGCGTTGTCATTTTTTAATTTTGAGATGGGGAAATCATGATTAAATGATTCGACAAGCTTGGTTTTGTCAAAGTAATTTTTACCACTGGCATGCTTCGACTTTAATAATTTAGAATTTGTGTTCTTATCAGTATCTTTTCCATTTCTATGATCATTAAGTTCAACATCAACCACGATATTTGTTTGCCCTGGGCTCTTGGTACAAGAGACCGGCTCATCTCCACTAACGCTTGTTGTTGTCCCGACATTGGATGGATCAATACTGCTTGCAGCTGACGTTTCAGAGCTACTTGTTGCGTTGGAGTTGATTACCTTTTTCCCAAGTTTTTGCTTCAGACTTTCTGATGGTCCCTGATCAGACTGCCCCTTGGTCAAGGTATTATTTGTTTGGCCTTCATTATTCGGCTGATTACATTCTTTCACCTTTTTTTTACGGAATAACCCAGTGACTCTACTCAGAACAGACTTTTTTCGAGTTACTTTGTTTAATTCAGACATACGTCGGCCGTGAGACACACGTTGCAATATTCAATTTCAATTATCTTAAACTACTCCTCTACAACGGATATTCACGCCTGAAGATAAATTTACAACTGACTGGGTGGAGAATGCTCAGCAGTGAATAGACTGGTGATACACACAGGCATGCACACATCCATACAATACTAATACTACTATCTGAATAACGGTACATAAAGGGGAGTGGGAGCTGCTCTAACAGCCTATGTACGTATATGGGCTTCACTCTAGGAGTATAGTCTACTACACAGTAACTGACCTATTTAGGGGCTCACCCCTTATTTTCAACCATGATTCGATAGCACCCTCTTATTTTCTATTTCTTTCCATAATATTTATCGTCAAACTTTTAATCCATTTTCATCTTTTTCAACTCGCTTTAATTATCAGTCTAGTTTTAGTTACTGGGCTATCGTATTAATTATCTCAGTACGTATATCGGATTCTAAATTGATGCAATGTCGGACAATGTTTTTTTGAGCTATGACCATGACACATTATTAGCTATCTCATTATAGTTCTGTCGAACAGGAAACATCTAGTCTGATGTATCATTATGACAATTAGTAAATTTTGAGTACTCACAGAAGATGGTCTTATTTATATTTTCTCAGTTTTTCCTTATTCAATATTGGTTTACCAATCAAACAAAATTGGACTCTCATTAACCTCAACAGATCGTTCATAATTTTAAAGCTGTTGTAGTTCTAGATAAGTTTTTACACAGCCTAGCGGGGCAATAAGATTTGTTTCTATTGCAGAATTCATGAGAAACGCTTTGGTTTTGGTATTAACTACTAGAATAGACCAAGGGATGAAACCACAAGAGATGTTTCTAAATTATTCAAATACGCCAACGAACTAAGACTATAGACAATTCTATGAATACCAATTTTATCTACAGGTACATGAATTTTGACCAACTACCAGATTATAAAATTTTATCATAGAATATTTATAGTAATGATTTTGCCACATCAAATCTGGTCAGTTCATTCAAGACCATGTCTGCAGCACATCTATTCCCGTCACTATATCTCAAATATCTATATCTAAATTGGTGAGATCCTGCTCAATGAATCATTCAACTATATCATCTGCATCTTTCGGAAAAACAGAGTTTGGACATTATCGATGAACTTGATGAATGAGAATGATAAATAACGTTTTTAATTGCCACAGATTTGATCACCGCAATAAAAGGTATGAAAAGAAAATGCCTGCGTCATGCAAATGTAGTTTGTTATTGACAAATTCTTTACCATCCGCGTATGGAACATGCATGGGTTCCTTAGCTGCACATATGCCATTTTTTGTCAAGATGCTTCCACTATCGTGCAGCTCCGAGACAGCCGTTGGCAAAGACCTTGCTTTTTCAATAAAGGCCTCAACCTGGCAATTAGCAATGGAGTAAAAAAGTTCGGATTTAACAGAGCCACAGCTAAGAGTAGCTGGGGAGAGTCGACTGATGGTGAGACTCTGTGGAGGAGTTCTGCTACGCTCTGTCATCGCACAACACAGAGAGAGTTTAGTACTGGTTTGAGATCCGTGGTGTGATAGCTCCATTTTCGAATTCTGTTTTGAATCACCTTCCCCGCCTCTGTCCCTATAAACAGCCTCTAGACATCCGACCCGTGTTTTCTTGTTCATCAACATTCGGCATAACGACTTCTTTTTCTGCTTCGACTTTGGCGATATTTCTGTACTGATATTAGTTGATGCGTTGGACTCGTCGTGGGTATCACAGCGATCCATAGTATCGTATGTATACAGTTGCGTATACAATAGTCAGAGGGATAAGCTTTCAACGTCCATTTTGTGGACTCAGTATTTTGATCGAGTTCCTTTACACCTGGTCGATCTGTATTCACCAACAGAACTTGTCAGTGCCATTGATATTTCTTTCATTCCCGCACTTGTGATCAAAGAATTGACGCTTCCTCAGGGCGCCATACGTCTTCCACCACTACCACTGCGCATACACGTCGCGCAGTTGTCAAATGTAGCAGACGACAAGACGGTCAAAAACATCAGGTGCAGCGTTGACTGAAATGCAGTTTGTTGCCAAACTATCGCGCACGTACAAGAAATTATTATTCAAATGAAGTTTTCCGAGAACTCGTTCAATGATTAATCAAACATCCGAGCTAATTATATTCTGCAGCGTTTATTGTGTTGTAACGGATATGTAACCGATCGCAACTTTTATTTCATGATGCGCGAGTGTGAACGAAAGACAATTGAATTTATTCGAATAAATTTTCAATTATGAAAAGGGCATTTTCCGTCGAATATGAGGCAAGAGCAAACGTTAATTTTTTTCATCCGTCGATAACATTTGTCACATCTAATTCGACGTTGTTGGGTCAACTCGTTGGTCAACCTTAGAGTTGCTTGTCCTATAGCAAAATATTTTCATTTTTCCTATACATTACCAACAATCACTGCAGTGGTTCTAAAAATGTGAATAAAATGAAAATATTTGGCTACAATTTTCTTAAGATATTTTCTTGAAAAAAAAGTCTATCGAAATATTCAGAATCATCACTCTTATCATACTTTCAAAACATGTTCGTATAAAAGCGTATTTCAAAGATCGACAACCGAAACCGAGAGATCTAATTAATAAGTTGCTCACAGGTTGCTCATGGATTTTGTCAATCATTACATTTCATTATTATATTTCGTCAAGGAATGTACCGTAACATGATATTGAATTTTAAATGGAGATGTATACATGGAAATACAAATGTTTTCTTTCTGAAAATTCATGATAATGTATTATCGCTGGTAAATGTTAGAGACTAGAAATCGGCTTCCACTTGACAAAATAACTGGCTTCCAGAATTTTTGTAATTGGTGAATTTTGTAAACAAATAAAAACCATGATTAAGCCACCATTTATTTTCTTCAATGCCGTGAATCTTTCGTCTCAAACTTTCTCTTGTAGGTACAGGGGAAAGAGGTATATTGAACTACCTGGTAAATCGGACCACTCTATACAAGTACATACATTGCTTGCCTTATGCTTTTTTGTAAAGCGCTCTCATTTACCTGGGCGTTTTTAGTTATAGTATATTTGTATTTAATTTAATGTCAGTTAAACCTTTTATGACGGAGTCACATGATACTCATTTTGGGATTAAGGAAATGCGAGCAGTGAATTCCTGGAGTCGATCCTTGGCGTGTTTCAGGCACTATCTGCAGAAACCTTTCCGATTGTGAATTGGTCACGCGCAATATTCAATAAAGTGGAAGCTGTAAAATTTGGACAGAAACGCTGATGGGAAATGTACGCCGGCATGCTAACAATTAGACTCCGTACCAGGTATGATAGGTGTACTGCGGTGCAGATGGAGCCCGAAAAGTGATAGACGTTTATTTGCTACATATCCCATTTTTGTTACCCACAATATTACCGGATTCATCTACTCCCCCCCCCGCCATGATGGGTTGAAATTCTACGTAGGGCTAAAATCCGAATAATCAAATTGCGAAATGTACGAAAGGATCTTCCGTCACAGCTAATAGGAAAATAGCAAAACAGCTATTCAACAACCGCGGTAGCGATCGTCGAGCACTCCGCATTGTTTGGTGATTTGGACCGGTTGGTTCCACTTAGGATTGGATTGTTCTGTTCAGGGCGGATGACTAATTTGTTTGGGTATATTCTCGTGGAAATAAGTGTCACCACCACAATTCTTCTATAATTCGGTGCCATCGCGGTAAATCAGTGCATCGCGGTTGACCACGGCGGCACCCGGAACGAGAGAGATGAAGTGGGTGAAGAGGTTGGGGTCGGTTTTCGCCGCCACCACGAGGTGTCGCCATTGCGTGCGGCTCGCTGGCGGCCACCATTGTTAAATCCTGCTTTGGTTGATGTCTCGACGATTTTTTGGCCAAAAATCGTAATTTTGCATGCATCGCACGGGCCGCGTAAGCTAGGTAGGTAATCGGCAATATCACCAACGATACGTGAATTATTCAACAATATTACGGTGATAGTGATGTGCGTTAAATGGCGACGGTTCGACAGTAAATCTTGTGAAATAAAATGTGGCATCGATTTACGCAAAGAAAGGCACCATGTCGGGGTGTTGGTGTTGCCAGTGATGCATGCGTGCCGGCAGCAGCGTTGCTTTATCACCCTCTTCGGATGATTTGAATAACGGATCCTCGACACCGAATCACAACTTTAATTATTAATCGACAAAACTACGAGTCCTACCGCTTTGTTTCGCCTTTCAGTATCAACGTCGGATTAATTATTTCGACGTACCTAGTTGGACCTCGAACCGAATCACGGTGCACCTGGTACACATCACCTTATAATTTATTCGTTCGAAATTTCTGGTTATAAGTTTTGAGAAACCATCTGCGTTAAATTGCTGCGTGATTTTTTGGTTCATGTATATATCCTATGCTCATCGGTCTTCGTATTTCTCCCTCGTACTCTGCACTAGGTTATCTGAATCTATTGAGGTATTGTTTGGCACTCCTTTGCACCAACCTGCAGCTTGCTAATAGTTGTATGCAAATTGCGTACATTATCATGCAAAAATTCCAATCATTCCCGTCTTGCATTCTTCGCGCGATATTTGCGCTATTTCTCCACATCTTGGTCAGTGGTCCCTTGTTTTAGTAGCTTCCACTCACTGTGCTCAAATTTAATTTTTATGCAGTTTTTCGCTCGTGCCAAAATTATACAAAATTTTTAATTTGAACATCAAAGGTTTAATATTCACGATGCACAGTGCACTAATAACGTAGTTCATCTTGGTATAAATTCAACCACTGTCATTTGTGTTTGCTCAATAAGGACTTGAAACTCCAGAGTCTACTTTGTATAAATGAGCAGTGGAAATCCTCGATTTCCCTGCTGAAAATATGTTTGAAATTAGTGTGAAATCGGGTAAGAATCTATCGAATTAACCTTGACAAATTTACATTTATTTATGGACAATTAACAGTTTCTCATGTTTTGTAATGCATCAAAAATATCGTTTCGTCTATTCTGTGATCTTGTATTTACCAGTTGTAAATTGGAAGAATACCAATTATATCACACCGTGCTATACTAGGAAAAACTTCTATTAGTTTGTCGGTCGCATCATGAATAATATTATTTCATTATGCCATCAAACGCTGCCTTATTTTTAAAGTAGTAATGACAACCTATAAATTGGAATGTAGCAGATGAGTTGGCCGGTTGTTTTCTGCCACTACTACTTCATGTTGAGTCAATTGAGTATTGTTCTGTAACTATGCAAGATATGTTTTTGCAAGTGATATGCCTATGTAATTAATGAAGACAAAATTGTTATTCAAGAAACTGAGGGCAACTACAAAGATACCAGAGCTGACAAATGTGCATATAAGAACTGAGAATCCTCAATAAACCTTCTAATAATAACAAATCTGCCTCGAGTTGATGGAAAATTGGACATCAGAAGTAGGATTGCACATGGCCTCACAGCCCTGAAGCTCAGCATGATTTAATCATCAGAGATAATTATGTCACTTCCAATAATGGTAAAAACTTGCGGATACTTACATCACCCATAAGTAGATTCATTAAATTACGTATCTTAAAATTACTTGACCAACAAATTCAATTATCATTATTCAAGTATGGCAATGACGTTTGTAGTTCTACCGTTTATTAATAAGCCAACATAAATTCCCAAACTCTCGAGTCCTGCAATGGCTCGGTGCTGTGTTTCTACGTTTGCATTTACCAACACCTAACTACTGACAATTATATAAAACAAATCATCTGTCATGAGAATATGGCACATTATATCGATTTTCTCAAGTAATAATGTTTTCTATTTTCCGTCCAAGCTTCTAGCACACATAATATGACAAATAATAAAATATCTACCTATTTATGATTACAGGGCTACCAAGTTTGGAAATTGCATCACAATGGGAAACTTCGACCAATTGTTGGTCACAGAGCTACCAACAACGTTGGTTGGTAGCGCATAATATCGCGCAAGAAATATTTAGAATTTGCGCAAAAAAGGACAACCTGATTGAGTTCAGTGCTAATCCAGTTTATTCACGTTAAACTTATTCGTGTTGCTAATTTATTTAATTTTCTGGTATTGGTGATTCGGCTCCATCCTTATTGCACGTGTTTATCACCTTAGTCACTGTACATTGAGAGTAATAAGAGTGGAGCAATTTTTTTTATATGCTCTGAATAGCATTGTTGATACACAGGATCATTCTTTTATTCTCTTATATGTTGGATCAGACGATAGTGTTCGGTTGGTGCCTCCATTGATCTGACTCGGATTGATATATGTCTTAAGATTTTATCCTGGTAATAACACGCGAGAAGAATAAGTTTTTCACCGATACTTGCTTGTGTTAGTTATACATAAGACATGATAAAGGACTGTTTGATACGTCGAAGCAAGTTTGTCGAAATTGCAGTCTATACATGACTGTGATGAAAATCAATCAATCAGTTGACTCGTCTTGTGATTGAATGCAGACATCTCGAGGCGATTAAGAACACCAAAACAGTACCAAATTTGTTATATCGTGCGTTGGAATATGAATACGTTCTTATGGTGAAGTAATCTCACAGTTCTACATTATTGTAGTGAGACGTCGATATTGAATCAGTGGAAACAGAGTAGCTAGGATATATTATTTATAGGATAGGGTTTAGCGTGATTCAAAAGAACATTCCAAGATTGAAAAAAACATATACTCGTAAAATTATTACTACACAAAATTAATCGGAGGAACCATAATTTATTAAAATATAATTGTAAATAATTATTCAACGTTTTCAATGATACACCAGTAGTATTACTGAATTTTCTACTAAAATTTGTAATCATGAAAATTTAATAAGTCAAGAGTATTCTTATCGAATAATAAAAACGCGTGTAAAATTGCTTGATTCCAATTTCTGATCGTGGGCATGAAAAGAATCAATTGAATACAAATTGCAAGCGTATTTTATCCTACAAACGTTGGATAAATCGAAGATTTCAAGATGTCTGGCCAATATCCCGGACACAGTCGACCCCCGGTAGGCACGCCTCCCCCTCAAACTGTATGGAATCACTTGACCATGGCACAAGGACAAGGTAATATAACAACGTCCGAATCCAGTCGTGCATCATAGGGTTGTTACAAATTCAATTGTATCTTCATATTTTACTTGCAAACTTAGTTGCGCAAAAGATGCAAACTTTTTGTTTCGCATGTTGTAGGGACTCATGATTCAGTAAATTGAAACACCTAACAATCCTGATGATATTGATAAAGTTTCAAATTCCGATACCGTTAATCACCATGGGTCTCAAAAATTTCAGGGCTGAGCATGCATCCTACGGCATTGCCAGGTGCAGCTTTGAATGCTCCTGGATTTTACACACACCCATCTATAGCCAGAGCATCTCATTTGGCATCTCAACTGACTCCACAACTAGCGCACACGCAGGCGCCGCCAACTTGGCATACACCAACAGTCCCTCCAAAGCCTGTAACACCGTCAAGTGTACCTGGCAATCCTCTGTTTAGCTTGCAAATGTTGGTTGACAATCGACAAAACCAAAACCAGTACAGAAATTCCCCCGGTACTCAGAGCACCCTGGACCTTTCTGCGACTTCGGATATAGCAGAAAATTATTCGAGGATACCACAAGATATTCCAATCAGCTTAACAGCCAGAAGTGTTGACAAAAGCAGTAGAAATGGTAATATTATATCACCCTTAAATGGCGAAACTTCTTCTGACAGTGGTATCAGTTCTTCAGTTCCAACACCAAATTCTATCAGTGAACCGGTGTCATTGTCGACAAAAGAAATAATGACACCCAAAATAACTGTGAAAAACTTTGAAAGCAACTTGAAAGGCGTCGCGAATCTACATGACAAAGTGAAGGAACAGTCCATGGATTCGTTTGCTCAAAAAATCATTAACTTGCCACCTAGTGTTACCATTGAAAGGGTTTCAACAGAAAAGAAAGATCTCGAAGTATTAAAATCCAAAGATTCGTTGAGTGTCATTGCGCAAGGACCTCGGAGTATATTACCAGTTATTGTTAATTTAACGTCCAAAACAACTGACAGGGATGTTACGGATAGTCCAAAGAGAGAGATCAATGACATCGACAGAAAAATGGAAGAATACAGTGCTCGATCGCCCAAGAATCCTCCAAAACGTGGTAAAAAAGGGGTGGATTCTTTGTTGGAAAAGTTGGAAGGAGGGAATAAGAAACTTGGGTGCATGGAGAACATTGGCTCGGTCATCGTAACTTCAGTCGAAGAAAAAGATGCGTGTAGCATTAAAAGTATGTCTCCTGATCGTCAAAAATCTAAATCACCAAGTAGAGAGGATGAAGTTATATCGCCATCCTTTAGTAACGAAGATTCTAACGACAATGCAAAACAACGTAGGAAAAGAAAATTAGAAAAACCTGTCAGACTGAGTAAGGATTCAAAAAATGAGGTTGAAGATATGGAACTAGAACCAACCGAACCTTCTGTGCCAAGAATGTGCGAACCAATTCCGGAAAAAGTGAATTCGACACCTATCCTGAAACAAGAAGATAGGGTAGAAGAAAATCAGCCTATCAGAAGGCGGAGAAGCAGCGAAGGACCTGCCTCCAATGTACCCCCAAATAATCAGAGAGCAAGAAGAAAATCTAGTGACGATGCAACGGAGTTTTCTAAGGTGACAAGTCCTAAAGGTATCCCCAACGCCAACCCGTTCAACGAGGTTGAATCTGAGTTAGAAAAAATGTTTGCTGGTATCGTAGAAACTGACGTAGACACAAAAAAGGAGTTGCCCAAAATTGAACTGGCCAACACGGTAAAAGAGGGTGTTACAAATGTAGATAATGTGAACAGTGGGATGGAAATCCAAGATACAAAAGCAACGGATGTAACATCTACCGTCGATAATAAACCATTAACACAAAAGACAAAAAAAGGTAAAAGTAGAGGAGGCAAAAGGAAAATACCCGTATCTGCTGACGCGATTTTTGGCAGTGCCATTTGCGATTTGCCTCAGAAGGACACCAGGAAAAAGCGAGCGTCTAAAAATACGAAAAAACTAGAGGTGGTCAAGAAAACTAAAAAAACCACAAAAGTTGATGGACTAAGAGAAATGGCCTACGATTCTGGCTCTAATGCCAGTTCTATCAGATCTAGAGGACCGGTGGTACATGTGGAAGGGCCCCGCGATAGTCCATTGAGTGTTCAAGTTGTCAATGCTCCACGGGAAGAAGAAGAAGAGAAAAGTAAAGAAAAACGAAAAAGTGTAGGGAATGGTAACGCTGGACGCAGCAAGAGGCTTAGTCATCAAAATGATCTTGATTATCGTGGTAAGAATTATGTTTTTGGATTTCATTGTTGTAGCAAGTTTTCCAAAGTCTGGTATATGGGTTGTCCTGAATTGTCATTGAAATAGTCTTAGACTCTTTATTGTCTTTACTTTCAATCAGCAGATTGCTTTGTTATTGAATTGAATGCGTCATTTTCAGTGCACGTATCTAAAGGCCAGGATTTATAATGTGAAATTTGAAATTTTACACGATTGTTCATGAACTTGTAATTCCATCGGGTTACATTATTGTCGATATGAAAGACGATTGTTTTGTATTAGGTAAAGTGAGCAGAGCTGGTCTCTTTAGTTCTACCTTATCCTCTCGGTACGATGCACACACCACAGATTCTACATGGGTTTGCGTGTTTTGCAAGCAGGGACCACATTCTGTAATTGCTGGTGACCCAGCAAGGCCACACCCAAATCTATCAGGTCCTCACATCGCTCCTGGAACATATATGGTTTGTCATAATTTTAAAATAACATGAAATGCCACTGAATTTGAATTTTGAACATCTTCTAAGCCTGAGGAACATTCACTGATATTTCTCAACTGTTGAAAACTGCTTCACCGTGGCGCAACTAGTAAAGGACAAAGCTCTTAGTTTGGAAACAGTCTAATTTGCGTTACAGGTTCCCGCTGGTGTCCTGAGTGATTTGTTCGGACCATATTTGATAGGCAAAGAACGATTAGAAGAAGGAGTAATGTCTGCAGATGAACAAGAAATAACGACGGAGCAAAAGAAAGGTGGAAAAAATAAAAGAAGTCTGAGACATGCAGGTTTGGCAGATCAATTTGCAGCAAAAATGGGGAAAAAAAAGAGAAACTCAGTCGAGGGAGGAACTAATACCATATTGACCGGAATGACGCAGTTGCCAGGGGAAGAGCAACGGTGGGAAGTATGGCTCCACGAACAATGTGCTGTATGGGCTGCCGGCGTTTACATGGCAGGTTGGTCACGTTTTCGAGCATCAATTTTAGCGAAAAAATTCAATTGAGAGGCTTTCTTAGGCAACAGCAGCAGCTTCTGAATTCTCATTACTTTATAGGTGGTCGTGTGACGGGGCTCCAAGAAGCAGTTTGGGATGCTGCAAAGTCAGTTTGCAGTTCATGTGGTTTCACAGGGGCCAACATTGGGTGTGTAAAGCGTGGCTGTCGAAGCGTCACACATTACCCTTGTGCCCTTACCAAAGGCTGGCTGCTCGACACAAATCAGTACATACCCAAATGTAATCTTCATCGAGTTACGTGAAACTTTGGTGAGTTAGTAAATAGGGAAAAATTTTGCAACATCCATCGAAATAAGGCTAGGATACGCACCACGTTTGTAAACGTGGACTTCCTAGGTATGTAACAAGTGGAAGACGTCAGATGTTATAAATGGACTATCGGCAGCAGTTGATCACCTATGCAACGGACAACTGTATTCACCTCCACGGAACAGTGAAATCTGCCTTTTTCCTTCGATTGTCAGTTCAGCTACACTTAGCGATTACTGCCAATTATTGGATGTGTCAAACCTCTGTAATGAGCCGGTAGCTTGCTAGAGCAATACAATTGCTGATTTTATTCCTATCATATTATTCTTTGATGCTTGCTATAACTAATCAGTGTAAGCATAAATCAATCATGAAGCTGCGGGAGAACTCGCATATAGACTGCAAAGCAATTCTAGTAAGATCAAATTGGTAAGATCAAATTGTCGAACATAATACTTGAAGAAAATTCAATTGATTTCTTGAAGGTTAACTTCCATCGAATTGATCTTGGTGTATGAGTAGAAAAGGAAGCAATTTGTCATAAGTGACAAGTCTGTTTAAGATCTGATACAGCTGTGTGAAAATGTTGAAAATTATTTTAAATCTTATTTTCAAAATGGAAGAGGCAAGGTATACAAAAATTCACTGAAATCGAAAGGGTTCCTTAATAGCCGATTTTGAGAGCTTACGAAAATATTATTTGAAAATCGGAAACTGCTGGTTATTGGGGTCATCGAATGAACTGTATGGAGGCAGCTATTATGCTGTTCTTTATGGTAGTACGCAGCCATCGACACGCATGATTATATCTACATATTCAATTAATGTAGTAGATCTATTGATAACGTTATAAAAACGTACCGTAATTTTGAAACACCTTATAATGCTGGAATAACGACATTTCCTTACAATGCATCTTACGTGCACCCAATATATTACGCCATTTGGTGTTATATGAAAAGGTTTACTCTGACCATTGTGGGGCTGAGTGTCCATTTAGCCTTACAATGACTAATGCTATAATGCATTTTTAATTGGATGTCACATCCGAATGAGAAATGTTGAATTGTGGGCAAAGGCAGACTTCAACTGAAAAATTATGCACAATTTATTATACCAAGTATACATTGGAGGCTGCATCGATATACCGTTCTTTTTTTCTTTTTTTGAGAGTGATAAACAGTGAAATGGTCGAATCGAACGTCTCGCTGTATCTGAATTATGGATATGCATCAATTTTCATATTTCACATTTCTATTACAATACATACCCCCATGTAAAGGAACAGTACTGTAGATTATACATTTTTTTTCTTGATCACGTCAAACTGTTGATATCGAAGTATTTATTTGGAACGCCAAATTTTCGTCTAATTTATGAAGCGGCGAAATCAGAGTTCTATCCTTGAAATAAATGAATAAATGAGTTATCTACTGGCTTCGGAAAAGAGTCCATACTCCATGCGGTCACGTGCTGAAATCAAGTTGTCCAAATGAATCTAAAACTCTGTTCGAGCATCAACATTTACGCGAAACGTGGTTTATGGAGGTTCACGCTATCCATAGTATTGACGAGGAATTCACTTCAATGTAACGTTTGTAAGTCACAACTGATGAAATTTTAATTGACTCCGAAAGCATTGTCCATTGATTAGTCGTAATGTATTTGAAGCTGACCAATGGAAAGAATCATTTATTCTTGATCATATTATACACAAAAAGGAAATCAGATTTTCGCTATGATAGAGGTGAAAAAAGACGTTCTGGCATATTGGAAGGAGAATTGTAAAAAAAATTATATACATATATATACCTATATATTTATATATATATATATCAAATAACCAAATCCAAGTCCTTTATTCTTTCTTTGCATATATATATATGGCTTTATATATATATTTATGTGTGTGTGTGTGTATATATATATATATAAATATATAGGTCGTGTAAATACTTTTATTTCGTGTAGGCCAAAATATAACTAGTTAGTTGTTTCTCCTCCTTTGACATTAAGCGAAATAAAAAAAATCATTTCAGATAGTAGATTTGTAAAATTATCAAAGATATCAATTCTTTGTACATAATAAGAATAACGTGTAAAAAGTACAATGAAAAACAAAAACTCGATGACAAAAAAGAAGAAAAAACAACATTTTTGTTCAGAAGCATAATATTGATTTGTAATTAAATTTCGAGAATCATTACTGAATGCCGTGAAGGAAATTAGATAACAGCATCATTTAGTTTTCATTCATTGTGTATGGTCTTATAATTGAGCATGTCACGTGATCCATCCTTAGGACCCAATAAACTGAAACTGATTAGGCACAATTTTCAATCACCTCGAAAGCAAAAGACTCATTGTTAATTTAAAAAAGATAACGATGCTACAAAAATTTTTTCAAAAATTACGGTTTTGGATCAGAGAGAATATTAAGGAAACGCTTATATCCTACGATTATGTATAAATTGGAAACAAAATTTTGTCTTAGAAAAATTGTAATACTTGTGATATAACAAATTTCTGGGGATGATGATGTATCTGAATGTTTATTTTCTTTTTCTCCCGTATCACTTTTTACCGCTGTCTATTTTTCATCTTTCCTTTGTAATTATAACAAAATTTCGACACTTTTCTTTCTTTGTACGATAATAATTGTGTAAAGTATCAGAGTATTTAGTGGATATTTAGTGGAGTATTTCGTGGTCTGAGAGATGGGGATACGATTGAGTTTGGTGTGTAAAATAAAAATAACAAAAAATAATAAAAATATTGAAAAAAAAAACATTGAAAAACATTAGAACTTGACTTGTAAGTTGCTAAGTAAAATATAGGAGATATTGGAGTATATCTTAATAATAACTTGGGAATAATTATCAAATCATTTCGTTTGTTAATTGTATAGAGTTGACAGCGAAATGCGGAAGCGTAATACCTAATTTGTATAAAATTTATTATTATATATGTATAAAATGTCACTTCCGAGTCCTTACGACTCGAACAAAAAACAAATGATAATTATAAAACGTTTCAAAAACTAGTAGATATTTTTACTTTTTACATAGATAAATGCTATTTTTTCCTCCTCTCCCCCTCGGCCCTCGTTATGTGTATGTAATTTTTGTGACCTGGTTTAATGATAACATTGAAGAGAAGAATATTTGTTTCAATCTCTGTTTAATTATGTGACGTAATAAATCCCGATAGATTATATTGGTCGATCCAAAATAGATTAAGTATAAATCTTTGTGTAATATAAATATGATGAATAATAAAAGACGGTATGAATCACATGATAATGCGTGTAAAACGTTTCTCAAAAATTCGGCTTGTTAATTTATTTCTCGGTTAAGTCGACTGTATCTCATGGCTAAATATACTTGTGAATTACAGATAATCTACTCTGTCCACGTTTTTTCAACTTTAAACTTTTATAGTACCATTGACAAAGGTCGCGAAGTTTTATTACCAGTATTGTTACTGAATTTCTCAAAGCCCGCGAAATCGAAATCCAACAATGTATGAGGAATTGGAATAGGATAAGGAATTGTGAACGCGTGAAGTGACGCTGTATATGCGTGTCAATTTCAAAAATTGTGTCGGATTGGTGAAGAATATTGGAGATCTAAATCGGATTGCTTGCTAGTCAACGCTTTGCTTCATGCGTTGACTGAATAAAGATTCAACATTTCAACAACGTCTGATTTGAATTTGTTGGGTTTAAAGCAAAAGCTTCGGCGATTGTCCGCAAAAGCGCTGAAAGAAGAGACTGGTTTTTTCATGTCGCTTCGAGTGATGGACTCTTCTCTTTGCTCCCCACTTTGTTCAGCGTACTGGTAAGCTCAGTAATTCTGTGGTAATCGTAATTCAGTATGGGCTCATTGTCAGTGCAGTGGCTCAGCGGTAGTTCAAGCGGTGTTGGTTCGGTGTTTGTCGATGTTCGCCTCGAATCTCCTCGCGTCTCCTCGATTATTCGGAGATTGAGATAGGTTTTTTCCAGTATGTTGTTGACCGCCGCAGGGATTTGGCGGTTTGGATGAGTTAGCTACGCTCGCCGCGTGATATTTTGCAAATTTCGAGTGAATTCAATGCGTGAAATAAAAATAATGTGGAGTCAAAATGGGTAACTTAGCGACGGTGGTGAGATTTGGTGCAGCATTTTTACCTTATTTAATGGATTACGCGTGCGGCGAGGATCCAGAATCACAAGGAGGTAAGGGCACCTGATGTTTTTGGCATTTCTGAACCTAGGACTAGCGGCAGACGAAAAAAGAACGCCGTTATTTGGAAATTATTGTTTGTTGCACGCGCGATTGTTGTCTCTTCCTCACACCAACGAAGAAGGGGATGGCTTCTCTAACAACTTACGAAATTCCAACGCGACGTCATGTACGTACGCACATGCTTTCTAATTTAACAAATAATATTATCACAGCACCATTTTCCATTGATACAAAAATACATACCGTTCAATTCTGACGTTTCTATCAAGATCAAAACAAATGGCAATCAATTTTATTCCCGCCTCAATTGGTTTACAAACACGCTGTCCGACTTCGAAATTCACACGCGGTCTTCCGTCACGTTATTTCACGAATCCTTTTGCTACGACAAATACATTGGGAAGCTAAAGATTCTAATAGTAATTTTCAAAAGTAAAATAAGCTTCGAAAGTCGAACGGCACAAGTATGTACCTAATTGATTAGATTTTTTTCTTTTTTTTCTTAATTTCGATACCTATACACCCTGAAAATTACCACAGTCGAATGTCATCTGGGTAATACGGTACCGTTCATAACTTCGGGATCACTTTTCATATTTCTGATTCAGACGAAAAGTTTCTCATCTTGGCCGAATAAAGTCGAAATCAAATGTACGAGGTGCCATTTTAAAGGGAAATAATCCAGCTTCGTCATGCTTTTCGTAAAAAAAAAATTTATTCCACAAGACAATTGGTGGATTTTCGACCGAAAACGGTCATGAAGACAAAAAAAAAGAATCCGAATCAATTCGATCATTTTCAGGCATCGCAAAAACTTGAACTTTATTACAAATTTTAGGCACCGCGCTGCAAGGATGTGGTCTCGGTTTTACGACGGATAGACGATGGTCGATGCGTTTTGAAAAATTCTCAAAGTCCTTTTTCCCATCGAGCCCGACTTTTGGTGACAGTTATTCCGTTACGACAAGCCGTAAGGTGTTGCATATATATATCTTGAACATCAAGGAAATCGAGAACCCTGTATCTTTATCTTCTCGAGCCGGTTTAGTGCCCGCGGTGTGAGAGTAGATTTAAATTAACATAATGATTATGATTCCGGCGGTATTTGATCGCTTCAAGTCCGTCACGACATAGGTAGACAGCGTCGGCCCAAACTCCAAAAGGTTACTGTTATGTCGTAACACATATCCTGAATCCAGCGAGAAATTTGAAACCGTTAGCACGGAGCGCGCAGAGACTCGATAGTCAGGAGGTAAAGGGGAGGATTGAGGAACTTGGGAGATGAACTTCCGACTTCGTTCGCTGCATTGTATTGTGAGGAAGAAGAAAAAGAAGAACCGTTCGACGTCGATACTATCGAAGAACCGGAATAAAACGCGATTCCATTTGGTACTGCAGCGACTCGGTGGTTATTTGTATGTGTGTTGCACCTCATTGTGCAGGATGCCGACGGTTGTCATGCTTCGAATGCGGGTCGTACAGTGACAGTGAGGTCATAATATACAGTACCTACTTGCCGCACAGAGCTTTATTTCTCGCTACTCCGTTGCAGCCGTAGAACTATACCGCGAAGAGACCAGAGTAAACATCGTCGCACTTCGTATAAATTCTGTTCTACTCGCCACGGTTGCTGTCGGGGGCAAAGCGAAGCGGTAGGAACTAGAAGATGGGCTAACCCATTGTCGGTTCGGAGAAGAAACGGTAAACAACGAGGAACTGCGTCTTGTACATCGTTTTTCCATCGAGTACCAATACGCGGAGCAACAAGTCGTTTGCGAAAATGACCAATTGTCAAACATTTTACTCATCTGTTGTAAGCATAAAGATAATGCAATTCGTATACCTGCGATTGCCTCGCACGCATATGTGAATCACACACCACATTCGTACAGTGTGTGTTCAGTTTATTATGGAGCGGATACAACCGTTTATCAAGCTATCAAACGTTACCTCATATTTCGGTCGCTAAAAGCCACGGAGACTCAAGACCCGAAGAAATATTAACTGCTACGCCGAAATTCATCCAATTTCTATCTATTCGTTATAGGAAGTTACGAATATCCAGTATTGTACTCCGTTTTGTTTTCACCCCCCAAAAAAATTCATGGTTTTTAATAGAAATCCGAATAATCATTGTATATTATACATACCACAGATAGTGCACCATATTCGTGGGTTGTTCAAATTTTACCCTCAACTTCCTCATAATCGTTGAAAAAAAAAAGAATGTTCAAAAATCTCTGCAGCGTGTAACCTGACCTCAGTGGAAAAGGACTAACAATGAGTAAAACATTTTGTGTAGAACCGGCTTGATTTTTATACAGAATTGATTGGATTTTCAGTTCCCTGCAGATGTAGGATAATTCTATTTAGAAAAACCGTATTATCTTATATCTGAGTAAGACACGTTATTTTGCATCCGCACTTTATACCTACTTTGTTTTCGAAAAATCGGCTTTAGGGAATTAAAATTAATTGGACAGGTGAAAACGAATAAAAAGAAAATAAAAAAAAACAAATAAACAAGTAGCTAATGATGCTTACACTACACTACATACTCATGATATAGGTATGTGTCTATTTCTACGTCATATTCGCGATCTCTCATGTTTCGCGTTTCGTGTTTCGTACACCTATCTATAGGTACACAATGTATATTGTATTGTATTTTATTTATAGTTATAGTACCTCATGTAATACATAAATATCCGCGCTTACGTCGTAAACATGTGTACCCAATACCTACTCTCGTATACTATAGTTCGACGAACTTATCGGTCTTCTTTGCGTCGCGCGAGTGCCGAACTTGAGTGTGTTTTCTGTAGGATATGATCAAATTTCATGCAGGTAAGAATAAAACGGGGGCTTCCGCCCTGTCGCGTCAATGTACATGCATATCTGAATCTCCTCACGTTAAACCTGCATAGGCTTATATTGTTAGCGATTCGATGGAAGCGAACGAAAAGAAAAACTAACATAGGTGTTAGTATTCGAATAAAATATGTATAATATACGTCAAACATGAAATTGCTAAGATTACGTATTCGATAGTAGGATTTTCTTCCGCAGAAGATCTCATATATTTAACAATACGCACGTATAAGTATGTTAATCATGAAATGTAACTCCATAGATTCAGTGTCCCCCTTTTCAGACTCGCAGGAAGCTGCGTATGCGGGTGCAGAATAATATACACTCTACGTTATACGTAACACAGCACATGCGATCTCGTCGAGTTATGATTCTGACCGTAGTGTAAAATAAATTATGAAGCAGATCTGAGACAATGACCGCCTGCAGATCTTGATCGAATTGTCACGGAATGCCCCCTATCTATATCAACACGCCACGTTTTCATTTCACGTGTTCTAATACTCGTAAATTCACATCCGACCATGTTTACGATTTTATTCACGCGCTGCATAATTAAGGAAAAAAGTGGACATCGTGCGGCAGATATTTGTCCGACGGATCCAAAGGACTTCATTATTATAATTGGCATTATATAAATTTATAGACGTTGATATTGCATGAATTGTTTTACAGAATAATTACTATATTTCTGATCGAATGAAGTTTAGTGATAAAACGATGAAAAGTAAAAGACACCGTTTTAACGGTTTGTTTACTATTGTAAAATGTGACATATAAGTACGTGTATAAGAATCGTCGATTGGCGCATCCTCGTTCTACATTCTGTGGGAATTGTACAGATGCATCTAGATCCATAGAGTGTGCATAAGCTTCTTTTTTTTGTACAGCTGCAGCTGTCGTCATCGTATAAACAGTGTTTTCCTTACACTGCAGTATAATTACTAACTTCTTCGCTCCAATTTACACCACTAATTCAGCTTCATCCCAATTTATATCATACGTACAATCCGTATGATTCGAGGGCTGAGTATAACATACCCGAAGGGCGTAACCCTATTTTAAAAATTTCAACAATTTTCACATTTATTCGATCACGTGTAACAACGAGTTTCGATTGCAGAAAACCAGACGAAGAAATTCTTCGGGTTCAACTTATCGTTTTTTTTTTTTTTTTTATTCTTGGAATCAAATACATAGAGCGAATCTTTCCGGACTTCATTCGGACGTTAAAAAAATGACTGCAGTTTTAACATCCGCCTATGGTTCTTTGACGATTAGAGAGGAAAAAAAACGATTGATTTCCTTATTGGGCTGGAAAAAAAAATACATCGGTCAATGCTTGTTAAAAGTCATAGAGAACGCTCCGCCCAAAATCAATGAAATCGGAGAGAGAGAGAAAGAGAAGAAGAAATTTCTGCATAAGATGAGAAAACAAAAAAAAATTCTCCTAACGTGTAATAAAATTGCGTGATACGATGAGAAGGAACGAAATATGAAATACGTCATATACTCTGCAATAGTTTAATATACTTGATTGGGAAAAAAGAAAATAATAAGAACCGGAAAAGAGACAACTACGTCAGGATGAGATCACCATCGCTATCTTTATCTCTTCATTATACCTACACACACCGATATTTATACCAACTATGGTGACGCGAGTTGCTGAAATTTAAACACAGCTCCTCTCTTTGTCGCGAAATACTGCAGTGTTAACAGAGACGATTCTTGACAGAAACACAAGTAGTGGAAAAACATCGTCGTGCATCAAAATTGGGAATATGTACCTTTTTTTTTGTAATTGGCTACTAGATTTTCGACAATTTTGTCAAATCTTTACAAAAGCGACACGCGCAATTTTCTTACTATAGGTAATACCGAAATTCATAACTCGAGAAGTCGTAACTGAACAATTATAATTTAAAACAAACGAGAGGAGAAGAGAAGAAATATTTCTTTCACAGATTTGAGTCAGTATTGATGCATTATATCCAAGTCTGCCCCTTTGCACGGTCATTTTCCTGTGGCTTGCTCAGTTTCCGCAGTTTCTCTCGTTTCCCGTTTCGATATGATCTGAGCGAGCGATTTACTAGTGCGTTAAGCAGAACAAAGTGCTCATCGATTCTTTGTTAAAATATCGTTTAATTATCACAACTGGAATTAACTCTCGTTCGCATTCTCTCAGGCAATCACTGCAGATTAATTAACTCCAAAGATTTTTTTCACCGATCGATTACCTCGCGAATAGTGTTTTTTTTTTAATTTATACGTAAGATTTTCAATTATTTCTCTTCTCACTCACTATACATAGCTGTGTACAATATACATAACTATCTACAATTTATATAATTATTGTATCGATAATAAAAAATTTAAAATAATTCGAACTCACAGAGTGATATAATTATTTCACAATGTACTTACGTTTCGTTATTTTTTTATTGAGAGCCGAAAATTACAAAGGTGTAACCCACGCTGAGTTTGCATGACTTTCAATAAATGTACGCAGCTGACGTGAAATGTAATTGAGCAAAATAAAAGAACATCCAAATCAGATGAGATGTGATGCGGAGGAAAAACTTTATCGTTTTTCGAACCCTCGATATACAAATCATTCGAATAGTGTTTATAATTTCTATTCGAAGATACGAAAACCAAATCGTGATAGAAGCGATTATATTTTTCGACACAGTTTCAAACCGGAGCCAATTAAGACGTGATTTCGCCGTCGAGGAAAGCATACTTAACGAAATCGCGGATGTATCTGGTGTGGAAAGATCTCCGCGAGGAGATAGGCTTGTAACTACGTTTATAACCAGCAGCTCCTATTTTTCTCATTCTCTGCTCCAGCTACAATATAAAGTCATATTAAGTATCGTATATACAGGTATATGCTATTGCATCAAATCTAACTGTACTTATAACACATACTTATATACATGCTATACATATACAGGGTGAGGCATTTAAAGTGACCCACGCAATTTTCTTCAAAACCAAGCGAGATGTGGAAAAATATTTCGGACGATAGTTTTATGGTTACAAGGGGAACACGAGATAGCGTTATTCATATTTTTCCAAAGTCAAAGTATCAAGGTCGTTTGGAGGTCAACATTGTTTTTTACAGAACACCATATCCTATAGGGAAACTTCTATACGCGATTCCGGCAGATGTGGACAACCGATTTCTCATTCTTATTTATGAAATATCTCGTCACCCGCAGTTGATGTTTTTCATGAAATCGAACGCACTTTCGATTTCCGGAAGGAAAAATACACCATTCCTTTTTTTAAAAAAAAACACAACAAAGCTGACCTCCCAATGACCTTGATACTTGATACTTTCGACTTTGCAAAAAAATTAATAACGCTATCTCGCTACAGTGTTCCTCTTTGAAACCCTAAAACTATTTTCCGAAACATTTTTCCATAACTGGCTTCGTTTGGAAGAAAATTTCCTGGGTCACTTCAAATGCCTCACTCTGTACATGTATATGTAGTATATAGTATAAGTTACATGTACATATGTATATGTATATGGATACGTTTATGTGGTACTGGACGCTGACAGAAGATGCGTACGCACCGCGCTTGAAGAAGTGCCACCCGGAAATCAAACGTCATAGTATTTCACAAGGATTTCACAATGTAGCTGTTTGCCCTTAATAATTCTGCATCATCTAACAAGCGTTGAGGACCGTTACGCACTCATTTTTAGGGATCATAAAGAGGGGGGGAAAAAACCGAACAACCATTTTTTGTGGTCAACTATTTAGAAACACTGCAATTTCTTACGGACAAGCGTTGTGATAACAGTATAGCATGTATGTTTTCCTGTCGATAAGATCCTATCCCGCAAACCCGCGGAAATTAGTAATGCGCAAATACCTTTCTCACGTTTGAATTGATTCGAGACAGTTATAGATCGTGATATTTTATGACGGAGGTGCAGCGTAATGAGGATTAATTACAAGATTTGAGAATGATCAACTCTTCTGGTTATCATAACGTATCGGAAGCGCAAAGAGTTTTAAGTAAAATTATAGAATGGCAAAACTGGAATAACGTCTCGCAATCCACGAGTACATACCTATTTGCGGGAAAATTGAACGCGCGATATATTAACCGGCAATAATTATATACCTTGTAATATACAGTCGTCATAAATCCGAGTGTTGATTCTCGGGTGAAAGTTAATAATAATAATAATAATATTAATTATACACATGCACCCAGAGATTATGCAAGCTAGTTGCAAGCGCATCGGGCGAAAAGCTCATGCTGGTGAATGGAAAATTGTTGAAAAATTTAAAAACATAATCAATACATTGACACGTCAGCGATGGAGATAGACCGAGTGCTAACGATCAGGTCCGTTGTGATACAGTTTCGTCTGAATTGAACGACCGTTTGATATCTTCCATATGTCGTGTTGTTCCTCGGTTGTTTCCTGAACGTCGCTTAGACATATGGTCATCGCACGAACCAGGAAACATCTCGTTTCCGTTTCAAACCTAATCCTAATGATAGTTCTCTGTCAAACACAGGGCAGAGTCTAAAATTAACCGTTTACGAATATTAAACAACCATTGCACGCCCGGTATATAATCTTTTTCGGATAATTTTCAGCTACCTATACAATTATCAACAATATTTGCGGTATAACTAGAATATGGTAGCAACTATCTGGGTTCGCCGTGGATCGTAGTCTAGAAAAAAACTGGCCAAGAGATCGGAAACGAATTATCGAAATTATTAACCGATAGCCTTCGGCTGTGGGCCAAATACTTGACCGCATTGTACCTCCACGTACCCCTCGTTCACATATCGAACGTGTTCGTACTTATTTCTTTTGAGCACAGGATCAAAATCTCTAGTACATATGGACGGACGTTTAAGAATTATCGTGATATCGTGGTATGTGTAAATGCACACACCTACGCCTGCATAGTTGCGGAATCGCTACGAATATTTGATAACTGTATACGTAAAATACGTATACCTATAATTTATACCATTACTTATCCTAGTATATATAAGACCTTTAGCGAGGGGTTTATTAGTGTAGAGTACCGAGGAATGTGGTTACTGGTTTCTCGATAAGTGGGTCTCCTAACCGACTAGCTTTATACATTCTCCAAGTTGAGAACAGTTCTTACAGGTCTGAGGTCAGCCTTTCATCGTATAGATCGTTGAAACAAGCGCGGTGAGTCGCTACTACCCCGGGTTTAATTTCATTGTCAGTACACCCTTTTTTCACACTGAATAGAATAACAGCTGGCCTTACATTGTTCAGTTTTTATGCCACTGATGTAACGTGAAATGTTTCACGCGATATTTTCCTCCTTACCCGGGCATATTTCTACCGTCCTTTTGCCGCGGTTCGCGGTTCAATACAGTAGATTCACTCTCAAAGGTTTCTCTTGGCTTTTCTTTGCCAACTCGCGCGTATCTCTTCAGTGTAATATCTATTATACCGATCGTACGTTGTACAAAAATTCAAGTTCCTCTTATTCTTTTTGTTTCAGCATGCATAGAACAAGAAGGTGGATGCGTAAGATGCAGAGGAGGAACTTGTGCACGTTGTGCTATTCTACTTCACAAAGGGACCTGCGTCGAGAGTTGTCCACCAGGACACACCGAGACTTGGTCTACGAGAGATGAATATATGGGGAGGATCTGTAAGGAAAGCAACTATATGTTTGGTCTAACAGGAAGTCAGGTGGCAATATTAGTTGGCGTTGTATCCGGAGCTACCATATGCATTTTCATCATACTGTGCGGTGCAGTTATTGTGCACAGAAGGAAGAGAAAGGCAGCAAAATTAATGCAGCAATTTGAGGATAGGTGAGAGTCACATTGAATCGGAGTAATAATTTTCATAACTCTTTTTGCATGATCTCAGAGCAGTAAGAAAGTTAGAAAACTGGACAATGTAGCAGAGCGCATCGTAGCCATGTAACATTTATACCTCAAACTGCTGTAAATTTTATTCATTGTATGTATTTTTCAGTGCTGAGCGAAGAGAATTTTTGAAACATCTAGCCACACTCAGGGGGGAAGCGAATACGTTTCTTTCGATGCTAAATGACACCAGAAGACAAGTTAGAGAATTATACTACGCTGGTAACAATGGCGATGGAGCTGTCGGCGTTCAAGCTTACAGGTATTGGTGTAGTAAGCCGTTTTGATACTAGATATATTGTATAGCTTGGCATAGTTTATTCGTCGATTAACTATCTATCATTGCTATTACAGGCCCGTACTCCGCGATCTTGCAAGAATATTGGTTCTCATCAACCGAAGAGATGATGAGATACCGGTACCCCCTGATGACTGGCAAAGACTCTTAGCCTGGGCTGAAAGATTGCTGCGAAGATATAAAAGGCATAGTTCACCGGAGGTATGTAGAAAAGTTAATGAAAAAGGAAAAAATCAGGGAAAATTCAAACTTCCACTAACGTTGTAATGTAAAATTCTTTACATGCTAGTCTGTAAGACACTTTGGTGAGTCTGCATGAATCGAACCAGACCCAAACTCAATTTCATAAATCCTTCGATCCCATGCAAGATGGAACACCTTTTCGTCAATCATACATAAGTTTAGTCATTCCTGGTAAACCTTATCGATAAAAATGATTCATTTTTGCCTAGCATGATACCAACCAAGCTCCATAGGTTTCAATCCAAAATATACAGATAGTCTCTTTGGCCACCATGGTGCTTGTAAGAAAAATGGCAGACATCTCAATCATTCTCAAAATTATATACTTCCGCTTCGAAAATATTACTTGATCCAAAATCGTGTGTTCATTCAAACAAAATCAATGGAGCCTTAATACCACTGTAGATATTAGCGATCTTATTGACTAGGCATCCGAATCACTTGAAAAAATGCTATATAACTTTTGAATCAAATATGTACACGAGTAGAGCCACTATTCTTTGAGGTCCATTAGTTTGTTTGTGTTTAAGTTGTTGGCAAGCTTCGAAAGAAATGGCATGATGTTACTGAATTTGATCAATTCAATCCCTAAAACTCTGTATTTTTTAAAACCCAAAGGTGGCCCAGCTAGTGACATTCCTTCAGCAACCTGTGAGCCCGATTCAACTAGCAACACCTCAACCCATCACAATAACTCAACAAGCACAGCCTTACGAGCCTCGCGCAACACCGACCAACCTCACAACATTCCAAGCAAACACGCCATTAACTACGTTCCAAGCCAGCGAAAAGTCTAGCATAAGTCCGGCAGGTTCGAGCTTAGGATATGCTAAAGACAATCACAGTCCGATCGGATCGAGTCTAGGACAGAATAGCTGTAGCAATTATAATGAAAAATTGAGTCCAAATAGTTCGACGTTTGGTCAAACCGTTCCCCTGGTCTATGGCGGTCAGCATCAGAGGCAGAACATTAATCCAAATCTCCAGGAATTAGCAGTCTCTACATTCAATCATAATTACAGTTCCCGCACCGCTTCACCTCAGAGCGACATGATCGGAGTTGAGACAGAGTCTAGTATATTAGACCGGGAATTGAATCCTCAGTGGGAATTCCAGTCCCCTGTCGAAGCTGCCAATTACACAGTTCTTTCGGACTGGTTACCAAATCGTGATTATCTCATAGATGATTTTACAATTTTAGGATTCAGACCTCAAGACGAAATTACTACAGAGTTATAATCGCCGACAGGACGTGTTTTACATATCCATCAGACAATCTGTTTGAATTTAGTATCGCCGAGATGTATTTTTTGGTACATTCCATATGTCGATTGGCACGAATGTTAATGCCTGCGGGATATTTGATCAAGTGTTAATTGAGTGTCTGAAGAAAGTACTAAATTCATCATCACCAGATCAGTCCTATTCGCTATTCGACATGTTCGACTATATGAAGTCCGACGAAATAGTGAAAATACCAAATAATTGTAAGCTTTTCTTTGTACAAATATTGATTAATATTTAATAATTTCATATTGTTGAAGAATGATGTATATTTAGAGTACTAGTCAGTATATATTTTTGTTTAGAGCATGCACTGATCGTCTTGATAAAAGTGTGAAAAATTTGACTATAAATTTTTTTTTACTACACATTGAATTTCAATACCATGATATTCTCGAATCTCTGAGTAACGTATATGTATAATTATACGATATTTCCCAGTGAAGCAACGAATCTCTATATATTGTTAATTTCTTTTATGCAGTTTATTATCAGGCCATTACTGGCCTGTTGTACAAATGGATGTATATATGTATACGTATGTTACAATTGATATTTGATCATAAATATTAGCAATAATTGATAATAATATATACACAATGAGAATAATAAATTGTACACGCTCGACCAAAAGCGAATGAAAAATGAATAGAGTAAATTGAATTAACAACGAAAATACGAGTCGCTGTTCTTAATTAATACTCTCGTCATAATAGTATGCTATATCAGGATAACAGCTTGACAAAATCAATAAACATGTTGACAGTTTTCATGTCTGGTAGTCTTTTAATTAATTACAAAATCACCCAACACAAGTACCTCTCACGGTATTACTTGAAATTAGGTGTAATCCTCAAAAGTAGTAAATTCGGAAGGTAATCTTTTCTTTGAAATATATTGAAAACTTACTAATTGACGTCGGTATTGGACAGACCCAAGGCGCATAAATACATATAGGTGTAATATGTGTACCTGGATGGACCTTTAAATTCAAATTCCCGTCATGGTTGCTGATTTGATCACATTTGCCGCATTGAACGTACGATTCAACTGCTGGAGTAATGGTTTGGCAATATTTTATACGTCCATGGTTTGGTATTGTTTTGGGCATGTACATTCGTCGTATTCTATCGCTCGACGTCCTTTGAAATAGGTAAAATCGTCGTGATTCATGAACGGTTTTTTAATAATTTTTTTTGTTACTGTGCAGAGTTAACACTGAGAGTTAATCGGGGTCTAAAAGTAGTGAAACGACTAGTGTGAACGACCATAATTCATTGCGGCGAATGTGGGCGCCGGGAACAGAAGAATTGTGAAGTGCGCGCGCCACAGGAAACTGCGCGCGCACATTGTGCTGGCCAACAAATGCGCCTCAAATATTTAAAAGTGAAATGCAAATGATCTAATTATTGTTTACGATGCTGATGCAGCGGTAAATAAATTTCTATAGGTACAAAACAATTAGATGCTTTTGCTGCCAAGTACCGTTGCTTGGCCAGGGGGAAAAATGAATTTCTCTCATGGTCCTAGCGGAGCGTGGAAGGCGAGCACCGCCATGACAGTAGTCGTATTTTCTCTAAACTGCAACAACAATTATTGTTCCGTGTGTTTTCGGAAAATTCTCGAGGTTCCCGTAGAGCCTTACACCTCAATCGGCATTCATAGTGCCACCGGTTTTCCCTAGTTTCGTTTGATGATATTTGTCATCTCGGGATCGACGGAGCGTGGCCATTATCGAGGGATTTGCTTGTGGGTACCTGTGGCGAGGTGAGGTGTTGGAGAGGCAGAGGCGTCCCCCCTCGCGTCGGGACGCACGTCCCCGGCCTAAACGACCGAGATGCCAGCCCCGCCAACAACAGCAAACACGTGAGTCCTCCTGACAACCCCCCTTTATCCCTTACAACCAGGATATCAATCCTTGAGTAACTCGCCACGGGCATTTCCAGTCATCGGTCGATTACCGCTACCGATAAATCCTCCATTTTGTTACGTTGCCCTCCTTTGGAAATTGACGCGTCATGCGGTCGACTAGATTATGGTACATATATGCTAACTCTACACTGCTGAAATTTCTTCGAGCATATTTCGGTTCTCATTGTTCATTTGGACTGCTTTTCTCTGCTATCAGTACGTCACCCTACATCCTCTAGTAACCGACGAACTCGCTTTGACATGATCGAGATTTATGTACATCCACTGTTTTTGTTACTTCAAATCTATAGTATAGATATAGCTCATGTAGCCTCTGACTAACTCCCCGTTTGTCTTCCAATGTTTGTTTTCCGGTATTATTTGTCTACCCAGACTTCACCCAACGTCTTTGATCTATTTCAATTTCGTTTAAATTCTCTCCGCTACACTGATTCACTTTCAACTCATTGGCAGATGTTAACTACCATATGTATGTCAGCACAAACAAACGCTGATTACATGCAGCAATTAGAGACGTTACTCGTTCTATGGCCATCGATCGACGCCAGATTTATTTCACACGCATTGCGTTATGAGTTCGAACTCATCTTAATGAATCTAAATCCCAATACCGAGGCCAAAGCGAGCAGGGAGTTTATTACCAGAGAATGTATCATTACAACTTTCTTGCATATCCAGTCAATTTTGACGTTGATGCTTTGGGTCTTCGTTAATCCAATACTTTTGCCAGTGTTGGTTGAATCTATTCTGTAGGACCTACGCAGTTTGGAAAATGCTACCTTACAGAAAATGGAATGATAGATTAGAATAAAGCAGAGTTGAATTGGCACAAATGGTTGTTCATTGATGAAATCATTGACAGACTCGCTGACAACTGACCAAGAATTTTACTAACCTTAAAAAGTGCTGAGAGTAGGTTGTGGATTGATTAATGGATGTAAACCAATCGAGAAATAAGTTTTGACAAATTTCAAAACTTTTGGTATTTTTCAGAAAAAAAAACGATGAGCTACAGATGACAATTGTCAACAATCCTCATTGAACAAAGATGAACGGGGAGCAGCATGCTCTGCCAGCGACTACGCAGGGGCAGCAAGAGGTAAGGCAGTATTGCTAGTTCTATTACAAGGCTGTATTCCAAATGACAAATGTGCAATAAAGGAACATCCTAAAATGGTGTTCGTACAGCGTATGTGTAGGGATGTTTTTCCATCCAATCTACAAATATTTCTCACAGAATACTGACCTTCAGGAACTTGTGTGTCTCAAGAAATGTTTTCTAAGCACTGTACCCATTTTGTCTGAATGCACTATGTTGCACGCTTAACTGTGGAAATGTATGCATTTTAGTAAATGGTTAATTTATACTTGGTCACTTGCTTATAGAAGGCCATTTATTTATTTTTAGCGATTAGCTTTTAATCTTCTTTAATTTATCCTTCGTGTTACTATTGTGTAAGTGTATCTTAGCGTTACCTGCAAATATTCGTTTACTGTAAACAAGTTTTTGATTCGGTTATTGCAGGAAAATAGGATATTGCAAATGCAACTCTCTTGTATATTACCTGTGATGTCTCGTACGATTGCCTTTGTTGCCCGTACAATTTCTAATCCAATGACAAGTGGGCAAAAAAAAAACTGACCGAAAACTTGTTGAAAATAGGTATTGAATGAAAATTTATGAAAAGGGTAGTCGCACACTTATTAGTTGGGAAACAGCCTTACGGCATGCAATCGCATGCACTATTGATGTTGTACAAACGTTTGAATGTGTATTGGTAGGAAGTAAACGTGGGTCAAAGTGGTCGCCCTTCGTACCCAAGTGGATTGGCCACTGGATCCGTGCTTGGGAACGTGGGAAGTATTCCCCATTCGTCGGCAGATCTACGCGTAGGTACAGCAGTAGCCTTAGCCTCTTCGGTAGCTAAATATTGGGTCCTGACCAATCTGTTTCCTGGGGGGCCGCTTCCTCAGGTTTCCGTATACCACCACCCTCACCATAATTCCGCGCATCGAAGCGCCAGTGGTGATTCTTCGAATAAGGAATCTGCTTCTTCGTTAGCTCAAGAAATGGCAATGGCTCCAACTTCACACCAACAGGCATCTACTTCACACCACCATCAACAAACTTCAGTTAATGCCAACAACCAACATAACTCCCTGCACCCAAATGCACAGGTTCGTTATTTTAGACACACGCAAGTACGCTTACACAGTAGTTGCTGCCATATGTTTGTTTAATGTTTAGATATGGTCTATTAGAAAGAGTCTAGTTAGATACTCGGTAGCCTTGTATTGAAATATTTTTGGTTTGTATGTAGCGTTTTCCATAT
This sequence comes from Athalia circularis, assembly GCA_963978495.1. NCBI lineage: Eukaryota > Metazoa > Arthropoda > Insecta > Hymenoptera > Athaliidae > Athalia > Athalia circularis. Next base: position 1,372,854 of record OZ021702.1, read on the forward strand.
CCTTTTCACAGGTCATCCTAGTTCATCGACGATTTTATGCATCATGGCCGATGTCAAATAATTATTACATTTTTACAGTAGCCTTGTAACAAAAGTGACGAATGTCACATCACGATACCGCTTACAATCACCTCTTTATAAACTAAAAATTCAATTATCATTGCTTCTAACTATTGTCGGTGACAAAAACTTATGCGTATGTTGCATAGGTTTTGACAAGAACCAAAAACTGCGTAATCTGCTTGGTTTTTAACAATTAGACAACAGAGGTAAAAGCCAAAGATCCAAATGTGAAATGAGTGTATGCAAACGATTATTCTTTTGCCATAAGAAAAGTATTCAGTATACATATCGTGTCAGCAAAAAAGTCAGGAAAGATGAACAATAATGTAGCAGTCTCATCACGAATGTCACTACGCAGTGACTCCGTAGTGTCAGGCTAGAGTTATTTGCTAGTTGTACAGAGTTAGTGGGATACGTCCTTACTATTGCTGTCTTTCATACGAAATGATCGACGATGATCATATCAATGAATTGTCTGTCCATGTAGCAGGGAAGGGTCGTATTATAAAAATAATTGAAAAATTTGACAGGTAATTCCGTAAATTACTTTATTTCTTTTTTGTTTTATCTCGATAGATTCCAGTATCCCTGCCTGGCTTGGGCTTAGACGGAACCCACTTACCTGCGAGTGTGAGTCACTTGCACGCCGCACATGCGCAAATGCAGCAACAAATGCAGTCACAGCAGCAACAACTGCATCAGCAGCAACAACAACAACAGCAACAACAACAACAACAACAGCAGCAGCAGCAGCAACAGCAACAGCAACAACAGCAGCAGCAGCAGCAGTCCCATCATCAAATGCAGAATCATCAGAATAGTCAAAATAGTGGACACAGCCCACAAAATCAGCCTAGCAGCCAGCGTGATGAGAATAAAGTAAAAGATGAAGGTGGTAGCTGTACGACGGAAAGATGCAGCGATAATCAAGTGCATTGTCAGGTTCAATGCGATCTACAGTTGCAACCTCAGGCACAGTCTGATATGCAACAAAATCTAATGCAGCAGCAGCAACAACAGCAACAACAAATTGGAGTGACTATTGGTGGTAATAGCTCGACAGATGCTGGAAACCAAAATAATTCTGATGCCTTGAAAACTGAGAAAGACAAGGAAATGCGCCAGCAGAGCATGGCACAGTAAGTATCACTATAGGTATACAAGCAAAGTAGATTTACTTTAGACGAATGGTTCGTTGGAATAGAAACCAAGTAGGATACCGCAAGTGATGATGCAGCTCGATTTTTGAAGGCTCTATTGTGATTAATAATTTCCGTAGATTTCAGTTACCCGACCTTAAACCAGGAGGTCATATGATGGATGTCAGAACAGCTGATGGTTCAGTTGTGAAAATAAGTGCTGGAAGCGAGCAGGATCTTGCCAAGACACTTGGTGTTGAAATGGTACAAAATATGTACAAGGTATGTGGTGTACCGGAGCCCCATTTTGATAATTACCTAAGAATAAGAATCATCGTGCCCCTCGTCACAGCAGAAAAGCAAACTTCAGCTTTATTTTAAGTAAAATATAGAACATTTTCCCCTCTCAGGTTAACGTTGAAGACATAAATCAACTGCTGGCGTACCACGAAGTTTTTGGGAAACTGCAGAGTGAAATTGCAGCTGGAACTACATTAGTGGGTGGAACCGTACCTACCCAAACGGTGACTACAATACAGAATGGGACTCCAATTGTGCAACAGGTGCAGCTAAACAAATTTGATATCAAGACGAGCGATGGCGAGGCAACCCCAGGACCAAGTGCATCTCCCGTCTCCGTAGGGAGCCATGCCTGCGAAGTCTGTGGCAAGATATTCCAATTCCGATATCAGCTGATCGTGCATCGCAGATATCACACTGAACGGAAACCCTTCACATGTCAGGTAACGATTCAGCTCATGTGCCTTAATTTTCCCTTCCAACCATGCATAGCAAATTTTTTGAACAACCTTTTGCAAATGCCGCTTTTAGCTATCGCGGTGAAACGACCTATAATGTAAAATCCAGCAAAACTAATTGTTTTCTCAGTGAACATATCTTCAAAAATTATAGTAACAAAATGGCATGTACAACTATTATGGTTTTTTTCCAGGTTTGTGGTAAAGCATTTACAAATGCTAACGACCTCACACGGCATGGTAAGTGCCATCTCGGTGGATCAATGTTTACATGTGCAGTCTGTTTCCATGTGTTTGCAAACGCGCCGTCATTGGAGCGGCATATGAAACGGCACGCAACTGACAAACCCTACAACTGTACAGTTTGTGGAAAAAGTTTTGCTAGAAAAGAACACTTGGATAACCACACTCGGTGTCATACCGGTGAAACGCCTTACAGGTTCGTTTATTCTGCACCTCTATTGTTTTTAGGTTAGGTTAGGAAATTTTCGTTCAATTATTTAGTATCATGTACGTATATCCAACTTGAGACGTCACGGTGAAGGATTAATATTTGTTTACAGGTGTCAATACTGCGCAAAGACGTTTACACGCAAAGAACACATGGTAAATCACGTACGAAAGCACACAGGTGAGACTCCGCATCGCTGTGACATTTGCAAAAAGAGTTTTACAAGGAAAGAGCATTTCATGAACCACGTCATGTGGCATACCGGAGAAACTCCGCATCACTGCCAGGTCTGTGGAAAGAAGTACACAAGAAAGGAACATCTGGCTAACCATATGCGATCACACACCAATGATACACCCTTCCGTTGTGAAATTTGTGGTGAGTGGTATCTCAAATTTTATTATTCCTTCCAATTTTACCCAAACACGGACGTTTGATTATGGTTACATCGACTACTTTCTACGAATTCGTTAGTCGAGTAATCCGTGAATCTTCTTCCTTGAATCTTCGGTAACGTCTTGGCTCTATTAGACTTCTTGACGACGTAATCGAAGCATCGCGCAAACGTTCAGTAATCATGCCAGGTTACGTGTATGAGAAATCGTTAGGTCGGTCGGATAACTCAATGGCATCACGAGCGAATATGTGCGCACGTTTAAATAGTTTTTGAAATATTTTCATTCAGATATGATCAAAAAAAAATGTAATTCCCGGTGTTGAGAGCGTATTGTCTACTTTTCCATGTTGTGCAAATCGGTTAAAATAATTCAGTCTAGCTCTATCGAAAGTATTGAAAAAATACGTACAAAAAGAATTGAGAATTCTTCATTCCTAAGAAGCGGATGGATGAGATAATAAATTGAACACATTTTCGGAACTTTTTACGGCGTTGTTTTGTAAATTGCAATTTTTTTGCAATAGTGAATAACTTTGATATTACGATAATTACTGCAACACCGATATCGTTGTGTCTTGAATTTTGATGATTCTTTGATTGCCGAATTTGGAAAATGATCGGTTGGAACACTTCGCGTATGCAGCATGACTATAGTTTTTATCCGCGTTATTGCAAATCATAAAAATAAATTCTGCGAGAATTGATCGCGCATGGCAACATCCGCGGCGGGGTCGCGCGCATTTCTTCAGCGCTGATCTCTGTATTTCTATAACCTCAGGAACGGTTTCTTCAATCCCAGAAATAATTGTCTGATATTTAAATTTCGTCTAGATTGAGTTTTTTTCTTCTTTTTTTATCTCCAATCTATGTTGTCCAAATTGAGATGGCATGTCGTGTTATTTCGTCAATATCAGCGGTTTGTATTTTTTTGTATAACCTGTTATTATCAATTACAAAAGTCACACGCTCTGGAGATGTAAAATGCTCTATTCGATACGTCTGAGTAATTAGAATTCATCGTGATTATTAGTAGATCTTTAATTGTTCTTTAAAATATATTTGTTTGTAACTTACGATAATCTGAAGAAACTAACTACCCAATCAAAATCATTTTCTAATTCAGGTTACCGTTGCAAACTAGTTATTTTCAACGGACAATGGAAAAATTTTTCAATTCAAACTCGTGCGTGCAACGATTATTAGGTTATTTATATTTTCCTCCATTTCTGTTTCAATATGCAACCAGGTAAGTCGTTCACGCGGAAGGAGCACTTCACGAACCACATAATGTGGCATACCGGCGAGACACCGCATCGCTGTGATTTCTGCTCAAAGACGTTCACTCGGAAGGAGCACCTCTTGAACCACGTTCGCCAGCACACGGGTGAGTCCCCACACCGATGCGGCTTCTGCTCCAAATCGTTCACCAGAAAGGAACACCTTGTTAATCACATCCGCCAACACACAGGTGAGAGCGGTTGGCAGATGTTCACTTCACGGGCAACTAATTACTATCGTTTGTAATAATGGTTACCCGTGGTTAAATCAGGATATTCAGCCAGAAACTTCATAATTCAATTAATATTTCAACCTTTTCAGTGGTATCTGTAAAAATCAGTCGACAGAGTTACAATATGCATCGATCTTGCATTCTCAAGTCTTTTCACAGCATTTCGATGTTTTTCTCCACGTTCATTTGCTTCCGATGATTCACTTCAGTAATAAATCGCGTAACTACTTTGGGAGAAGTGAAGTGGAGATGAAGCAAGTATAAAAAGCGAAAAATATGGATATTTTTGGTGAAATATTCCAACGCTACCACTGAAAGGGTTATTCATTAGTCTATTACTTTTTAATCAAATTTATCAAAAGTGGGAATGGTTCCCTCGAATTTGGCAGATCAATAATTTGTGGGCTATGCTAGCTTTACTCGATATGGAACTTCTATTTTCCATGATAATAATTGTAATGCCGAGGAACTGGACGGTTCATTTTTCACTGTACAAAGTGGATGCCCGTTGAATTTCCAATTTAGCAGTATTGGAAATTATTGTGTTAATAATTCTATGTTTGTTCTAAGCTTCATCGAAATGGTATTTGCATACAATTTCACAGAGTTCATTTCTTCTATTTCGCAATCGAAAGTGTAAAGAAACCTTGTATATGCATAGCTTGACCTCCAAACCAGACTTGAGCTCAAATTCTTATCAATCAAAGGCACCTAATTAATAGAAAAATTTTCAATTTATTTTTTGGTTCACAATTTTTGTTTGATTCTGCCATACACACCGCTCTCATAAAATAATTTTGGTTGATCTTTAACCCGATCAATTTTTCAAACCTCCGCAAACCCTAATATCTGCCCTCATTATCTAAAGAATGAGCGCAGTCTTGTTTATGAGTTTATTGAAAATTTGTCACCTAAGAGTTAATATTCAGAAGCAAAAGCTACCAGCGTGTAGAAACAATTCGTTCTGTCATAAAAATGGTAATAAATCTGTTAATTTACGATTGAATCTTCACTCATTACCTTATTACCTCAATTTTCTGTACTCAGAACACGCGTAACTTTACAATAAGGAATCGTCAACTGTTTTAATGTTCGCAGGGGAGACGCCATTCCGCTGCCAGTACTGCCCGAAAGCCTTCACACGTAAGGATCACTTGGTTAACCACGTCAGGCAGCACACGGGTGAGTCACCGCACAAGTGCCAGTATTGCACCAAATCGTTCACGCGGAAGGAACATTTGACCAATCACGTGCGTCAACATACAGGCGAATCGCCACACCGATGTCACTTCTGCTCCAAGTCGTTTACTCGAAAAGAACATCTGACCAATCACGTTCGTATTCATACCGGGGAATCCCCGCACAGATGCGAGTTCTGCCAGAGGACTTTTACCAGAAAAGAACACCTCAACAATCATCTCCGCCAACATACCGGCGAATCTTCACACTGCTGCAACGTCTGTTCCAAACCGTTTACAAGAAAGGTGAGCTTCCGGCGTCCATCGATATTTTTCCTCAAGATTCGTGCATTCATTTGAAAAAATACTACTCTGTCTTCTAGAACAGCACATGACGTATAGTTTCTCGTTTGTTTTTGGTTTTTCAGGAACATCTCGTCAACCACATGAGATGTCATACCGGCGAACGTCCGTTCGTATGTACCGAGTGTGGAAAAAGTTTCCCACTTAAAGGAAATCTATTGTTTCACATGCGTTCGCACAACAAAGGAAGCACCGCTGAGAGACCGTTCAGATGTGACCTCTGCCCGAAAGATTTCATGTGCAAAGGTCACTTGGTTTCCCACAGACGGTCCCATTCGGACGAGAGACCTCACAGTTGCCCGGACTGCGGAAAGACCTTCGTTGAAAAGGGGAATATGTTGAGGCATTTGAGAAAACACGCTGCCGAGGGACCTCCTACCCAAGTCAGCACGCCTTCCGCTATACCGCAGCCAGGAGTTTTGCCGATCCCGACCGCTGCCGTATTGGTTGGACATCCTCTGGCCCCTCCAGCACCACCGGTTGTGCCCCAACACACTGTGGTTGTTCCGACACCACCCGGAGTGTTGACGTCGTATTAAACAATTATCGAACAATTCACGAACACGTGACACGAATGAGAATTAATCAACGATCCCGGATTTCCTCGACGTGGAATTGTTCATTAATCTCGGACGGTTTGTCGATCGGAAGTTTGTGTGCTTTCTTTTTTCATCACTGTGTCGATCATGTACTAGAAGAATATTTCCCTCGTGTATAAAAAAAAAAAAAAAAAAAAAGAATTGCCGCGGAGCAAGAAAAAGTGGTGGGTTTTTTCGCCCCGAGACGTGTTAAAAATATGCTAGATCTAGGTATTCCGAATGGTTATTGATTTCACGTTGAGTGACTCTACTTATTATTCGTCCTGTGAGTCACTGGTGCACGCCAAGTTCCTACTGGTTTTGCCGATTTTCGCCACCAGCGGCGTTGGATCGCCCCAAACGTGTGTGAGAAACGATTCGACGGGATATTTGTGCGGGTCGCGCACAGAGCGAATATTGGTAGCAGCGGCTGATTTATATTCAAAACATTATGCTTGCAATCCCGAAATGATCGACGTATGATATTTTCTCACTGTCGTCGAACTGAATTTTTAACTATCTTGTAAAACATAATTATTTCTATTGGAATTTTTAGTATAGGGGAATACAGGAGCTATCAGCGCGAGACAAACCTTATGATTTTCTGTAACTTCACGCCCTCGATATATCCTCATGAGTTCTAGGAATTTCGGATTTCTAGCCTTTGAAAATCAGCGTTTTCAATCTTTTTTTAGAGGCCTAATCTTGTAGACAGATAACAAAAAATTAGAAAGGTTCTTGATGTTGCGGCGGAAGATTTTAGGAATAATTTGTTCGCTGCGAATGCGTCGTCGTATATTAATTGAAAATTCAAAGAAAAGGAACTAAATGCGCTCGCATTGCCTTCGCGTCAGTTATATCGAACATTATCATAACTACGAGTTATACTTTACCGGATAGAATTTTATTGATCGCAAATATGAATATACCGAATTTATTCATTCACATATTCCGAGTTGAAATTTAGCATTGCTGCTGCCTGCATTTCGGACAGCATATTTAATACCTAATAATAATGTATACTATGTATAACCAAACACAATTCCAATGTAATATCGAGCAAACATCCGAGATTTTCGAAGAAAATCCGATAAATTGCTTAATGGCAGCTAGTATTTTCAAGTTTATACACGACGAAAAGTAAGGAGAGACAATGAAAAAAAGAAAACCAGAAATTGTGAGCGCCTTAGTTCACGAATAACGAAAAAACACAAACACTAATCAAACCGAAAGTGTTTACTACTTTTACAAAAATGAAACTATTCAACATTAACTGTAAAATTAGGTGATTCTCGGGCTCAGTGTTAATTTTTCGTTTCAGTTAATTTTGGTTTTTATCACTATTCTTGTGGTTATTTAAAATATATAGGTACTGCCAGGTTCTCTGACCAGCCTTAACATTTGTATGGTCTAATGTTTATTTCGTACAACTCATTATGAATCTGGGGGACTTTTTCTCTTTCCATTTATCGAGTTGATAAGAAATGTCATATTCGTATGAAAATTTATATATAAAATTACGTAGTTGGCGACAATTTTTTCTTTTTAGTTTTAGAATTACAGGGGTTGGGATATTCGGCAAAATTTGACTAACGGATGTCTAAAGTGCGGTGACTCTACCTTATTTATCAATGGTCAAGGATTTTCCTGTACGAGAGAAAGAAAGTTTTGAAATTAATTTTTCTAGTTTGTTTCTTACCCTTATCCGATTATCAAGTTTGTTGTCTTTGCATTGGTAGAGTAGTCCTGATTCTAATTGAAAAACAACTTCCCATGCATCACTAGTTTTAGCAAGATAATAGCTTCTTTTTTTTTGTTTTTGAGTGCAATATGCTTTTTACTTACAAATGCTCGAGTAATAAATAGCTATCATTGGTATCGACAATATCTCGAGTTTTTATTGAAAGTGAAGGAGTCTCTGTCTAAATAAAAGAAACACGTTCACTTTCATATTTGTATCTATTACCATTTATGTTAACATAAGTAAGCTATGCGGAAGGCGCAAGAGGTTTTTATTTTATTTTTTTGTCTTTTGTACGCGTAACAGAAGGATCAAAAGTAAAGTGAACGGCGTGCCGGTCTAGAAATGAATTATCGTAGAGCTCTGTCTAATTTTACCAATTTATTTTAATATTTGACAAAATAGCACTACTAATAAAGAGACCGTAAGGCCATGTATTTCGTGTTTAGCGTTAGGATAAAACCACATGAATATAGGTATTTAATATTATTATGTATATTAACTCTTGATAACAACCCAATATTATGGCATACATATAGACATATACATATACACACATATATACATATACTATACCTACGCATAAACATACATATATATACGAAAGGGTTTTATTCTCCGTATGCACAAAACACGGAGTTTGTGCGCAATTGCGAATTTATTATTTACAAAACACCCTCCCTTTTAGCGTTCTAGATTCATATAATATATTAATAAACATAATAAACTAAATTCCTTCGAATATAGTTGACATATAATGCATTATTATCTAAAGTAATAAATGTTTTGAAACAATATTATGTGAATGAGTGGAGAAGTTATATTACATAGAATATAGACATTCATTATATTCTCAGAATTATATATATATATTATATAAATATTATTATATATTATATATAAATATGAAAAGTAATGAGGAATAAATAGAGATAATGTTTATATGAATTATTATTATATGTTAATAAAGCAAAAAAAAAAAGAGAGAAATATGATTATAAATTGGTTTATGCTTTCAAAGAGGTTCAAGCTGTGGGCTGGTATTCAACTTTTTCTCTGTACAAAAATTGCAAGAAACTCGAAATTTGAACGGACGTAGCTTTCGACAAACTGAACAACGGTTTTAAAATACTATGCACGAACAGCTTGTTATCTTACTCTTGTTTTTTATACATATAATTTTATCCATTCTGTCATTCACCGTAGCCGGGGTGTCGAATTAGATTCTGAAAATCGATAGCGTCATCACCTGGAGTAAAAATTATTTGAAATAAGTGTATTTCCGGTCCACGGTGAAGAACGGTGATGGAGATGTTTAAGAAGTGGTTTATTTTTTAGATAGAAGAAAATATGTATAGAATTTTATTATGCACCATTGTAATATTATGTATCCCAGTTGTGAAACAAAATACACTGGTGTTATGTTAAATGTGACAACATGTATTTTTTTTTCTCTACAAAATACACGAAGTGACGTCAAAACACTTGAGAATCAGCTTTTATTGGAACTTATGTCAGAACGCCAAAGAAATTCAGAACTTGACGTGAGTCGAGAATAGTTCAAGTTTTATTAAACAATTCAAATCGAGAGACTCCGTATAAAAGTTCTTTGTAAAGAATTGCAAATTTACAGTTAGAAAACTATGGAGCAGACGACCTGAGTGCGTAGACTGAAGATTACCTGCTGATGTCTAATACTCTGATCGGTCTTTTCGGTCGTTGACGACGCCAAAATTAATTATGATAAACTGCTTAGTGAAAATGGTGAAAACTCCTCATCTGCTGCTCATTAGCTCCGCACGCCTTGTCTCAGATTTCCGCCTGATACAAATTTCTTATTTCTTTGGCAGAATAGAATCGTGGCGGCGAATGAAAGGTTCAAGAAATTCTAATTTCATTCAAATAATCAGCTTACAGTTTCTATACATATATATTTATGAAAACAGATTACATATCTTACACACATTGAAATACATAAACGGTATTTGTACATGAGAAATAATAATTATGATGAAAATAACTTAACATATGGGCAAAAAGTATATTTTAATTTGTAATACTGATATTTTTTTTTTAAATCAAAACATGCCACTCTTGTAAGTACCCGAAGAACTCTATGGCCTTAAATCTTATTCGCTATGAGCTGTCGCTGCTTTCTGATAGTTCGGCCTGCGCTTTGATTCTACGAGTGGACCGCTTTGTCCTCTTGGTGTATCCCGGGCCTTTCTTAGATTTTCTGAATACTTCTATAGCCTTTAGTTTTCTTTTCAAGGCGTTCAACTTATCTTTTTCTCTCTGAGGTATAAACTCAGAGGCGACAGCGACTAGTGGTTTCGAAGGGCAAGGGGTTTCTTTGGAGTCTTCTGCGACTTTTGTGTCGGCCGCCGTTTCCAGTTCGTGCTCAACCGCCGGCTCGCTGACTGCTGCCAATTTCTTCGCTCTGCTTTTCTTTTGCTTTGGGTTTTCCGGGACCTCAACATCATCGTCAGAGTCCGCTCGATCACCTCCCAATCGTTCGACGGCTTTTTGTACACGTTTACTCAACGCTCCCTCGATGGATTTTTGAGAGACTTTAACCCCGAAATATGAGTCAATACCTTTCTGTTTCTTAGGTTCCGTTAGTCGCTTTATAATGGGATTGAATATGAGGTCAAATTTGTTTTTCGTCCATCCGAATTTCTCCCTAGTGAAGTCGGCGAGAAGCGTTGCGTTCGGCTTATTCCATGTGAACCCTTCCTTCGATTCGTCAACTGTCGGAGTAAGGTATGCCTGCGCAACAGCTTCGCTGGGAAATCCTGAGAGACGATGAAGAAATTTTTTTCTTATCTACGCAAGTAAATCCCCTGTTAGTTTTGAACATGAACAAACCTTTTTCCACATGAATATTCTTGAGCTTCGTACGGAGGGCTGCTCTACCAGAGCTTGCTACCCTGCCAGAGTTTATCCAGCAGCGAAAATTAATCAAGCCTCGTAGTAGGTTACCTTGTTCCGCAGGAAAAGCTGCAAGAATTTCCAGTGCAGTGACCGGGCCAATTCCTGTCACACCAATGGTGTAATCGCTGCCGACAAGAAGTGCTAACTGAATCATTTGCTCCCTAGTTAGCTCTGAAATAAATAAAGTGACCGAACAGGGATTTAGCAACACTCCTGCTATCAAATCAATATACAGTATATAATTATATTGTGTAACGAAATATATCATAATGATGTATAGTGTAGTGAAATTCAATATAGAAAGACTCACTGAAGTGGTGTCGGATGTCGACAGAGCGGAATTGAAGAACGTGTTTGTTGTGATTAAAAAAATTCTTGTAGACGCAACGTCCACCGAATAGCCAGATATCAGAATCATCGGTAATCGTACCATCCGTCAAATTTATGGTTTCTAAATAAGCACACTGAGCCTCCGCCTCCATAGGTGCTATTAGATACGGAATACCAAAGAATCGGAGTAGCTCCTGCAAAAAGAAAAGATGGCACTCGGATAAGCCATACCTTCAAATTTACCATTTCGCCATCACAAAATTCACCAACAAACCTGAGCTTCCAAGCGCATTTGGTCCGTAATATCTGTAGCTTGCCGCTCCAGCCGGCCAAGATCTCCACTCAGTTGTCTTTCTTCGTTCTCCAACTCAGCTTGCATAGACAATAATTCATCCCGCTGCACCGGAATATTCATGATTTCTTTTTCTTTTCCCCCTTTAATTTCTGCCTCCTCCGTCAGATTTTTGACCAACGATTCTTCGGGTTCAATGCGAGGGATTTGAATATCCTCAGATTGCTTAGGGGATACTACTGCAACTTCTTTTTTTTCTGTTTTATATTCAGTTTTCTCTGGAGTCACAGGCAATTCAGTTACAACCAATTCATCGTTGTTAGAAAAAATATCTGCAAACATATCCTCTTCCAATGGCAATTCAGGTACAATAGCTATCTCCAGAGACTGCTTCTCTTCCTTTTTAACTAGAGAAGTTGTAACCAGAAGTGATGTCTCTCCAACTTCCACAAAGTCATCGGAATCAGATTCTGACGTTGGGGGTAAAGGTGACTTTTCTGTCATCGGCACCTCGATCCTTGAATCGATGGTAGATGTTTCGTTGCTAGCAGGAACCTTCTCGACGACCTTTTCAGCCAGAGACAACTCTTCTTCTCTTGACACTTCGATTCTCGAATCATCAACAGGTGTTTCATTTTCAGTAAAAACCTCAGGGATGATTTTCACATCGTTTGTATCATCCTCTGAAAGGCTGTCGTCATTGGAAGCCAGATTTGAATTCACACAAGCATTAGAATCACAATTCAAGAGAGTAACTGGGGAATTTACGGATGGACTACTTTTTACTTCCTTCAACACTGAAATATCATTGCTGGTATCACAAGCCTCGGATTTAATGGCAACTTTAGAATCATTCGAGAGGTTTGCTTGTTCCCAGAGAGCATCTGATTTTGAATTTTGATTAGTGGATTCTTTTTTTTTGTTTTTATTCTGTTCGATAATGCATAAAATTTCTTCCTGGCTCAAACCGCTGTGTTCCAACATGTAGGCTATTGCAGGGTTAACGTCAGCTGCGTTCATGAGCTTTTTAAATTTTGTTGTTTTCATTACTGTTACTTCTTGCTCGTCTTCAGATTCCCAATCATCCTCCCAATCATCGTCCAGCTCGTATTCTCTTAGGTTTTCAAGTATCTTCACCTCTTTGTCGTCACCATTATCATTCTCTTCAGAATCTGTACTAGAAATAAGTCGAAGTTTTTTCTGTGGAACTTCTTTCTTCTCACCTTAAAAAAAACAAGCATAGCTACAGTCAGCTGTTAGAAAGTTAATACTACAGTGACAAAAGGCATAAAATCATACCTTGGATGTACACAAATCTTGTTGAATTATCAGCAGCGATACGACTGGCATTATCTTTTGTAGTTGTTGAGATTCCCTGCTCAGTTAGAAGAGTATCCAATTCCTCAAGGGTCATTGTTTTCCCACCCATCTCTTTCTCCGCTTCTTCTAAGCATTCCTGGACGTTTCGGCGTTTGAGCAAACGTTTCATTTGATAGTTTGAAAAGTCATGAGATTCCTAGAGATATTGAAAACTTTATAGTTGCGCTTTTAAAACCATTCCTGAATTTTGCTAACCTCAGGCATTTCGTGGAGGCGGCCCCACGAATTCTCTTTTCTAGTAGCCTTTAGATCGGTCAAGATATCATGACGAACATCTGGTGGCAGCGCCCTAAACTCAGCGCTACTAACATCGACGGAATGTATATTTCCAATCCATCTTGCTTGTTTTCTGGGACTCAGCAAAACGGAGGAATCTGTATCTGAACTCGGATCGTCCTCATCGGAGGAGAGCAGTGCTCCACTACTGCTAGGAATCGCAGGCAGCTTGAACAGATCCAGGGACGTACGAACAGAGGATCTATCCACCTGAAGCATCGAGATGCCTTCTATAACCTCCTCCTGTTTTTCCGCATGTCCAGCCCCGAGTGCTCCTTTGACCACAGTACGTTTCAATAAATTGTTTATTAAATCTGTCTTCATTTTCTGCGCCTTATTCGCAGCCACATTTTTCTGTTTTCTTCGAGAAGCCTGGTAAGAAGATAACAAAAGAATATAACGAGCTCTCTTTCTCACCACCCGATTCCCACGCAGACCTAATTGCATGTGTATTATACATTTGTATGAAGGTATAGGTATGTAATCAAGATAACAAAGTATCTGCATAAAACATAAACCTGTTCGTCTTCTTCAATTTAAGAAATCAGCAATCTCAGTTTTGCTGTGAATCCAAGATTCATGAGATGTATACTCGCAGATGATTCAACAATAATTCTACTAATTTTACCTATATAATATTGAAGGGATGCTGTGAAATTCAAAAAGAAATAAAAGAAAAAGATCTCTCCCATTTGATTCTACGTACAATTGTGTTTTTTTTAAGCAGCGGCACACCTCCGTCGAACACAAAGACAGGCTTTATCTTGTAATAAAGAAGCTTACATATCCTGTTGAATAATCCGAGTAGATGAGCATTGGGCAGGGGATTCCCCCGCCCATCCTGATATCCCTGCATCACTTGGTGTAACCAAATAGAAACATCTTTGGGGGTTCGTTAAGGTAGAATATCCCGAAATTGTACAATTGAAATAGTAAAATATATTCAATCAATCTTAACAAAAATAAGTGAAACAAACAGACTAAAAAGCTTGTAATACGCTTAAAAAGGATACCGACGGCGAGGACTTTTCCCTCCAGTGTTTCCAGAGCCACCGGTTTCCCAGTTGCATCCAGAAGTCTCCACAAACCGTGGACACCCATGGCAAATTATTACGGAAGAAAACCTGAAATGACATGTATGTCATGCAGATAAAAGATAATCGGTCACCCGTGCCGACCAACCTAACCTATCTTGAATTTGGTGACAGCGCTAACAGGCAGCAAGAAAACCACGCAATTCACCGGCTTTGTCATTTTTATAGTTACCATTGTTGTAATTATAGTTATCATCATTATTTGCAATACAGGTTTTAGTAAACTATTTACGTAAATGATAATAATGTGACGTACGTATTAATGAGACCCGCACGACTATAACGAACACCTTCGGAGCATATTAATTTAAACCCGCGTCTTCTGCTAGCAGGCTTCTGCTAAAGAATATTTGTATTGTCTTTCTTTTTCTTTTTAATATTTCTTCTGCTATCTCGCGTTGTATCGCGGTTACTGCTGCTTTTGACGTTTTGACATTCAACCGTGCTCCATTTCTCATACCCAAGAGTAAGTTGTATAAATAAAATGTAAATTGTTTAAATACCGGGCAGGTAGAAATACGCTCCAGGAAGAGAGAGCTAACGGAAAGGAATTTTAATATTATCGCATTTTCATACGCATGCCATGTTAAAAACATGCATAAATTATGTATCGTTGATTAATTAACCAATGATGATGATAATTGAATCAACGAGTATAATGCATGAGTGATATGCTTCTCATTTACATGATAGAAGTTTATGAACAAAAAAAAACAAATTATGAGAATTCTAAGATTAGAATATTCTATTTAAACTCATCATCATCATCATCATCATCATCATCAATGTTCTGCTCATCATCATCATAATTATTAAGAATGTAGCCATGACGGCGATCATGCAATTGGTATTGGAGTTTATGGTGTGAGTAGAGTGGTGTCTACTACTCTTATAGCTGGTAGTTTGAGGCCACCCACTCTTTCCCACAGCAGGTTTTTCCCACGCCCTCGAGGGTAACCCCAACATCCTTTTGCGGCAGCATTTCCAGGCGTCGTCGACGTCGGGGGGAAGGGGGGAATAAACAGGGGGGGCGGGCAGCGGAGAGGGCGGCGTCGTAAGGGGAAAGAAGAGGGCCAGCGACCAACAGCCCGTTGTAGAGCAGTAAAACAATAGAAACTTCGGCCACTTACGCCACAATAATAAGTTTACTCGCAGTTGCGGGGGATTCGGTTTAGTTCCCTTTCAGACTCTGACATTGAACTACCTCTGGAACACATGAAAACATGTTAAATCTGTAATGTTGAATGAACTTTTTAATCAATTAGACGAATAGAATCATCACTTACAAACTTCGAGATTTGGTTAACCCTGATAAACAATATCTTCTCCCTTCTCGTTTTTTGCTCACATTTTGAATATACTGAAACATTCCCTCGTGTGAAGAATCATTGCGTACCGATCTCAAATTGTTGTTCAAAACTGCGACAATTCGGTGGTGAGTTTTTGTGAACGTTGGCGAAACTGTCGGAAAATTTGTTGGGTGAACAGGTGTTTTTTGAATGGATTAGTTAGCAGCAGCAGCAGCAGCAACGAGTTTTGTATACGTACCGGGTTGAACAGTGACGGGGTAGTATATGTTAGTCAGCTTTGAAGATTCGAAGGGGTAACGCTGCTATGCTACCCAAATAACATACGTGATTCAAACCAACCCTGGTTTACTCGTTCAACAATTCATTATCACCAATGGAGTGATCGCTTAGCTATGGATTTCGAGGTGGCGAGAATCCAGAAAATTTCTTGAAACCTCGAATTCGGACGGAGAGGTGAACGCTCACTGAACAAACTGGATACTCACCAGAACTATGGGACGTCTCATACAAACGAGGTAGAAGCAAAGATCGTTGACAGGAGTTCATTGGTCATCCCAAACGCATGTGTAACCTCTTTTTCTAAAAACAGAGTATTTTTTTAACAATTGAAAAACGCTTTACACATCTGACTTACCGATTGAGGGGAGGGGGATCGTCATCATTCCACACTTGCAGTTCCAACAAAACCAGACGTCGCCCCCTCCGTATTGTTTGACAACAACTTTTTTAACAAAGCAACTTTTTACCAATGCCGAAATTGACGTTTAGAAGCTTACTCTATCCACAATTATTCTGTTATCATCACTCTACCATTAGAATATCTATAAGAATTTCTACCGCAATCCCTTTTGTCTATTTCTTTCTGCTATCAATCTTCACAGCGATGCTGTTTACTTGGTGAGCAAAGAAAGTGAGGTTACACACGACGAAAAGCGTGCTAAAATTAGAATCTGAACCCTAATTGAACATTGTACATAACATTATTTCCAGATCAAGACCTGAGCGGAACAACGGACGTGTTGACCCTCTTCTCTCAAGGATGTAAACCGTCTTTGTAAACTGTGGTTGTGATTTTCTGGCACCAAGCAATCAGTTAAATATGCCACACCAGTTCGGGCTGCCCGCGATGGCCCACGGCATGCAGTCCCCACCTTCTCCTACGGCTGTTACTTCTGCCTATCCGAGGTTCGCCTCTTCCGGAGTCTACAGATCCGAGGCTGACCAACGACTTACTCGTGAGGCTATGGAACGCTATCTACGCGACAGAAGTGACATGGTTATCGTGATCTTACATGCCAAAGTAGCCCAAAAATCTTACGGCAATGAGAAACGATTCTTCTGTCCACCGCCTTGCATATATTTATTTGGAGATGGATGGAGGATGCGTCAAGAACAGATGCTGCGGGATGGGGAGTCCGAGCAGTCCGCACAGCTTTGCGCTTTCATTGGTATTGGAAATTCCGACCAGGACATGCAGCAGCTGGATCTCAATAATGGAAAGCAGTACTGCGCTGCTAAAACGTTGTATATTTCTGACTCTGACAAAAGAAAGCACTTCATGCTCTCTGTCAAAATGTTTTATGGCAGTGGTCACGACATAGGTGTCTTTCACAGCAAGAGGATAAAAGTGATATCAAAACCCTCCAAGAAAAAGCAATCTCTAAAGAACGCCGATCTCTGCATTGCCAGCGGTACCAAGGTTGCTCTTTTCAATCGTCTCAGGTCCCAAACCGTCAGTACCAGATACCTTCACGTAGAAAATGGTAATTTTCATGCAAGTTCCACGCAGTGGGGTGCTTTCACGATACATTTACTCGATGACAACGAGAGTGAGTCTGAAGAGTTTCAGGTAGGTTTTCCACTTCCCTTTTCTTCTGTGTATTTTCATTCAAATTTATGATCTCATCTCTTTCACTTTGATTTCCCACAGGTCCGTGATGGGTATGTCCATTACGGTAGCACTGTGAAGTTGGTTTGCTCCGTCACAGGTATGGCTCTCCCTCGTTTAGTGATACGAAAAGTGGACAAACAGATGGCAAGTCTGGAGGCGGATGACCCAGTTTCCCAGCTGCATAAGTGCGCGTTTTACATGAAGGATACAGATCACATGTACCTTTGCCTCTCCCAGGAGCGAATAATTCAATTCCAAGCAACTCCTTGCCCTAAAGAAGCGAATAAGGAGATGATAAACGACGGTGCGTGTTGGACAATAATAAGTACCGATAAAGCCGAGTATCAATTTTTTGAGGGGATGGGTCCGGTCCGTTCCCCAGTTACTCCAGTCCCCCTAGTTCACAGCTTACATTTAAATGGCGGTGGCGATGTAGCGATGCTCGAACTTACAGGAGACAATTTCACACCAAATTTACAAGTTTGGTTCGGCGATGTAGAGGCAGAGACTATGTATAGGTGTCAAGAAAGCATGCTCTGCGTAGTCCCAGATATATCCCTATTCAGAGGCGAGTGGCTTTGGGTGAGGCAGCCGACACAGGTCCCTGTATCCCTCGTCAGGAACGACGGTATCATATATGCCACAGGATTGACATTTACCTACACCCCCGAGCCCGGACCTCGTCCACATTGTCCCCCGGCAGACGAAATAATGAGAGCTCCAAGATCGATGCACGATCCAAGTTTGCCACCTGCGATCGCCGACGTCCCATGGAGTTCGCATCATCAACAGCCACAATCAGGACTCTGATGTTTCGGATAGTACCAAAGTATGGATCGATCGGTTTTAATTAACGTCAAAATAATAGTATTGCAAATGACTATTTTCAAGATTGCTTGTTCACAGTGCGACGTTAAAGAAACTAGACAATACTAAATTGTAGAAATCAACAATGATTGATACGAATTTTTACGGTGCACGTCAACAATGGCCTGCTATAAACACATCGTAGATATGGTGTGTCAATAAAATTAGGAGTAAGCGCGTATATCATAGCCTTTAAGTTGTTAATTCGAATCTTTTTTTTTTAATTCTTTTCTTCATCGTACACAAAACAAAAAATAACGTTTTGGTGAATTCAATTTTCACAAAAAAATAACTATTTTTACAACCCCATGTTAAATAAATATTGGGTAGTAAATGAAAGATGGACGAAAAAAAAAGCAAAAAAAAATGGGGAGAATATGAAAATGAGAGAAATCCGGGACGATGTATAGTATATGTATACTTCCCTGAGAATTTACAACATATTGTAGATATATTCGCATAATCAACTGCACTATTTATAATGTAATATTACTAATATTAAAATACAAATAATATTTCAGTATTTTGAGTGTTGAATTATTACCATTATTATGACTGTGATTATCGTTATTGTTATTGTTATCGTTATTATAATTTTTTTTTGAAATTCCTAAACTTTATTTTATACCATTTTCATCGCACATTGGAGCCGGACGTGGGTATACATATGTAAAAAATTCCTTATCCCCTTCTTTTTTCTGTTTATTATTTTCATTCTCTAGACACTTCGAGCAGATATTTATAATAATGTATATTACCGCGAGGAAGTGAGCGAGAGATAAAGATCTGGAAGTCTCTCCCTGACACGCTCTATTGTTTAAAAATACAGGAATTGTAGAAGGAGCGCTCTACGCCGGTATTACATCCCATGGGAATTTACCCACAATTATTAAGATTCCCAGTACCTTATGTAGCGGCAACTTCATCTCTTTTTTTTTCTACTATTCAACAACAACGAAGACGATGCGACGGTAAAATTCAGTGCTAATAATAATTACATCCTCTTCTGCAACGAGTCGTTTTCTCCGTTTGTCTCTGTTTAGTTTCTTTTTTTCTCACGTGTACCTACATACGAATGAATACACCTTTCGGTTTTTTTTTCTTTTCTTTCTGAAACTGGACGGATGTGGGCAAAAAAAAATTGTAACAATTTATAATGATGATAATAAAATACAACTATTCGGAAGACTTCTGCAGCAGGGCGGAATATATTCAGTTTATATAGAATTTGTGAGTATGCCTTATACACAATATATACCTTATAATTTATCTGATTCGTACTATGCGCCGCTATACATTTATTTCTTAGTTTTATTTATTTTTTTTATTTTCATTTTTATTTTTATTTTATAGACGCTTTCCTAAAACTAAAAAAATAAAAGATATTCAAACAAAAAAAAATATGATTTGTTACATTTCTTGTACAGAGAACTTTTGAGATAAATTCTTAGCACGTTATTATATATCTACCCTCTATATATATGTATATGGGTTCGGCCACATGAAACGTACATGGCCGAATTTAAAAAAAATAACAAACTCGGGATGCCTTTTTAAGCAAATTTCCCATCCTTCTTGAAAAAATTATAGCCTTGACTGTTCATGAACTGCAAAAGGTTTTTTTTGCCTTTTTACGAGTCAAAAATGGCCCAAATTGGATGCTGAAATTTTGATTGAACGTTGATGTAATTTTTTAAAGACATTTCAATTTAGAAATCACTTTTTTTTTATTTTCCCATTCAAAATAAAAATGCGATTTTTTAGTAAAATATTTACCTATAATTCCGAGATCCTCTAATATAATGGGGATCCTCTAGATCCCGAGTTTGTTTTTATTGCTTTGTTTTCGCGCAATTTAGAATTTGATATACGTGATTTTACCGAATATCACCCTTTTGGCTAACTATGAACTGCTGTACATCGGAATCATAAATCTCAAAAAATGTAAAATAACTACTAAGGGAATATTCTCTCAAAGTTTAGAGTAAAATTTTTTTTTGGCCTTGTACGTTAACGTGGACGGACCCATTTATGTGTGTGTATATATGTATTTATATATATTATATGGTATTTTCATTGCAATTCGAAATTTGTGTATAACAGATTTTGGAACGTCCAACAAACGATCAGACGCAAAACAAACGCGATAAAAAAAAAATTGCACTAACCTAATCGGTAATAAGAAAAATAATAAATATTAGAACGGGTTCTGAATGCGCATTGTTCTCGAAGATGAGAAATAAACGTATGTATAATGTGATAATTTAATATTTTTTTCTGAACAATAATAATAGATATAATAAAAATAATATCTATAGTGCAGGTTAAATTCGCAGTTGCGATTTTTGCGGTATAAAAATTCGCGCGTGTCCGGGCTATATTATATGTTTTCAACAGCCTGTTCGATACTATTTTATTCTAATTGTACGTTGCTTATTCATATTTGTAAGCATTAATGAGATGTAGGAGGTCAATAGGTCGTCCATTTTGTAACCGAGAGAGGTTTCACACAGTAACTTTGAACCTCGAACCAGATTACCGATTGTCATGTGAAAATACGTGTTCCCCGATGACCAGTTTGAGATTCTCGTGAAAGGATGCGTTACCAAAATATCCTGGAAAGTCAAAGTTCAGAATCATGTCCAAATTCACACGAAAATAAATATCTTAAAAATTATTCAGTACCTTCGTCTGAGGGTGTATCAGGCTCACACCGTGCTTGTTAATAGCTATTAACAGCATTTCTGGATAATTTGGTTCAGTGCTTTGTTTAACTTCGAAAAATGCTGAGCCGAACGTTGGCCATCGGTAAACGATCTTGAGAAACGTTATTTTTGCATCCTCTGGGCTCATTCCTGCATCCTGATTATAAGAGCCGACGATCGATCGCTTCCAATCGTTGGAACTTTGAATTTTTATCAAATCCGCCGGTACCAACTCCCGCAGCATTTGTCTGCGAAGTTATCTTCGTCGAATAAACAAAGGCCGATTTAATTACCTAATTATCGTTTGAATTATACTCACGGTATTGTTTGTAAATCTTGTTTACTCTCTCCGAATCTTACTCTGTAGACCAGAGCTGCGAGTCTCGAAGCTTCTTCTTTGGTGCATTTGTGATATCCTGGATGAAAAAAAAAAATGTAACCCGTGCAACTGGAGAATTGATAAAACCGTTTACCTCTCAACAGCTTTGGTAGTTCCTGATGGAAATGGAATCTAAGATCTGCGTTCCTATCTTTTCCAGGAACCGTATTAGTCCACAGTTTTTTCATGAAGAATACTTGGTAAGTGAATTGAGGAGATACACCTATAAGAAACCTTCCATCATATTTTTGTAATGAAAGAAAAAAACCGGCTGGAATTAAACTCACCATCTCTAGACGGTCGCGCTTTCCTTATCCAATCAGTCAAATGTCTGACAAAATCGAAAAAAAAGTCACCTTCTGGTACAGAAATTACTTTGTCAGCTATTTTGACGAATAAACTGAAACCTTCGCCAGAACGGAGATTCAATCTCTGCGCAATATTTTGACAAAAGTCTTTAGCCCTGGTCGACGAATCCACTTCGAAAGCCTGCGGATTTTCATTATCATACAATATATTCGAATACTTGACTCGAATCGCGGTTCAGAAAGTATATAAAATTACCTCGTCGTTGTCATCCGGGAAGTAAACCTTGTGAAATATTTGCGTTGTTTTATGTTGGATGGCCTCTACTTCGACCTGATGAGGTGGATACTTTCTCTGACCATTTCTAAGCGTTTTTTGCAATCTTTGCAAGGAATCCTGGGATATGGGGTGTCGTCTCGTGCGAAGAAATAACGTTAGTTCCTTGAAACCGATGGAATACAAATCAGTCGATTTTAGTTCAATTCGTTTAAACTTTGCCATTTGTATAATAAATACCTTGAGAAGGCTCTGACTGCAGGTGAACAAACCCGTAGCAAGCCACATGAGCTCCCAACCGCGTTCTTCGCTGAGTCTGTTTCGATTGTCGGTGAGCTGTTTCATGATTTGACAGTATATTTCATCTCTAAGTATCTCATTTTTTAATGGGCCGTCGAATATGTGGTCGGTATATTCGTTTCCCACTCGAGGTCTTTTGGTAGGCAGGTCACCCATGTATTTCAAGATAGCATTGAAAGCAAAGCAAGCTTCTTCGGCGAGCTCCTCCTTCGAAATCAACTTCTTCAACAACGGCTGCTTTATTGGATCCCTCGAATGCCGCCAAAGTTCGTCGAAATTTCCGCGACGTGCCGTCGTCAAGGTCAAGGCCTTCGACATAGTTCTCTTGGGAGGTGTCCTTTAAAAATGTATGCATAGTTTAGATTGATTTTCAACAATATTTAATGAGCTGTTCATACCTGAAATGGTCGATCGCGTAATCTGCCAGCGTGTGAGGTTTATCTCGAGATTCTACTCCATTTATTTGCTGCGGATATAATCGTCGTCCATGTTCCGCCCCTTCGATGCTGAACAACGCTAAAATATCATTTGGTGGTTTGGTCAACGACGGCAAAACGTAAACAGTTTCAGCAGGAAAGTCTCCTTTTTCCGACGTTCTCTCACAGCATCCGATGCACCATCCCGAATTGAGTACCGTCTCTCCTGTACTTTCTTCTTCGAGTATGATGAGATCCCCTTTTTGAAAGCTAAGAAAAGAAGATGCGTCTCCAGGTGCTTTGTAGTCCTGCAACGCTATAACGTATTTGCTGCGTTTTTTCAAACCTTCTAAGAAATAAACGACAAGGTCACGTATGTCCTCAGCGTTTGGACTCTGGAATGTAAATTCTTCGCCTCGCACCGTCGACAAACTAAACGTCTGTGTGAAGACCTTGTTTGTTCTGAAGATAAGAAGATAAAAAGATAATTGCAACTATTTTCTTCGAGCACGGCGCGTAATTTAGGCACTCACTTTTGACTAGATACGGTGGTGATTTCGGGAAAGGATAATTCCAGAAGCACTTGTTCTTGATCATCAACAACGTAAACACCGGTCCAGTTCACTGCTATTATAACATCATTCTTGGGCAAATTCGGTCCCGAATTTCTGTATGCCTCATAAAATCTAGAGAATAGTAATGGCCATTTAAATTTTGCGTAGCTGACAACGTCCTCCTTTACTCGAAGTGCAGGAACCTTTTCCTTCAGGTAATAACTCTGGAATCCCAAAAATCAAATGTATGAAAACCAAAGAAACTTATGCAAAAGTAAAAAGAACACACCTTTTTGTAAGCCTGAACGACAAGGTGACCCCACCTGTCGATAACCTTGTCGATTCCTGTGAGGCAGTAGTCAGGAATATAATTTTTCAACAGTGTGAAAAGCCTGTCTAGATTCATGTCGGTAAAATATTCGATGTAATATTGCTGCGCAGCGATCATAGCCAGGTCTTCTTCTTTGTCGCATCTATATTCTCCGAATTTCACACCCCTGACAACCTGCTGATATATTAAATTTGTCGCTACTTGATCTTCGGTAGGTTCGTGCCAAGGTGCGAAGATTTCTTTTCTGAAAAACAGCCTCCAAGGAGCGTTTCTTTCCTGGGCTCCCTGCTCTTTTGCGTACTGTTCGCATTGGGATATCGCATCCATCACGTGATCACCTCCACTTCCCAACGAAGACACTTTGTCGAAAAGGGCGATGTAGAGTGAGAATCCGAATTGATCTCTCAAGGATATTTTATCAGAAAGTTGATTGCAAAGTTCCCTAGCCGTGGTAGCAGAATCTGCGAGTAAAGTTTTAGTGTTTCCGTCCATGAAAGTAATGGGAAGCATTATCGGTTTTTTTGATTTCGTTGCCTGGAGTTCCAGCCAGCTAGGTGGTTGATTTCTAGTTCCATTGTTGAAAGTTCTTTTTAGCCTGTCTTCGCAGTATGGCGCGTAGCCTGGAGGACCTTCTCTGATGAAAGCGCGAAGATAGCTGACAAACTTTTCGGATGGCGCGAAACAACCGACGCATAAGGAAAGCAGGATCCAACCTCTGGCGTGAGATGACTTCGAGGGGTTATTGGAAAGTTGTTTGCAGATTTGGCAGTAGATTTCGTCTCGTAGCTCAGCCCTGAGTATCCCGTGTCCGATTATAAAATGAAGTTTTTCTAAATTTGAGGTCGGCCGAGCTTCTAACCAGGACTGATAACTATCAGCTGTGTACTCGTCGTCTTGTAACCGGCGACGGACGTCTTCGCCCAGCTTATTTTTACGTTTCAAAGTCAAGGACACCAACTTGTGACGAATGGAACGTGGTTTTTGCTTGAGGAATGTTTCCTGGAAACGAATTTAATGATATCGATATCATGAGGGGCATTTAATAAACGGGATGTTCACACTCACGGGATCCATGCCCATCATTTGTGCTTCCTGGAATTCTTTACTGCGTATAAAATTGCGACCTAAAGTTGCGGTCACTTTGGACATCACCGATGTGTTGTCTCTATCCATTGTGTGATATCTGGGCTCGGGAAGGTCTCCGGTAAACCGTAAAATTGTTATCCACAAAGCTTGA
This sequence comes from Athalia circularis, assembly GCA_963978495.1. Classification (NCBI taxonomy): domain Eukaryota; kingdom Metazoa; phylum Arthropoda; class Insecta; order Hymenoptera; family Athaliidae; genus Athalia; species Athalia circularis. The sequence goes on from OZ021702.1 coordinate 1,397,910, forward strand.
GCAGCCTGCAAAAAATCATCTACTTAGTTACTCTTCTTTTTGTTTTTCATAATCAAACGATTATTAACGGAAACATATAAAACAATTTGTTTCTAACCAGCTGATCCCCTTGAGTGTGGAGTGGTAGTAGAGGATGCTTCAATGGTTTTCTAGAATATTGATGAGTGATATTTCCTTGAAAGTAAGTGGCCGCAAATTTCTGGAATTTGTACTCTGAGAGGTCCTCCTCATCTTCGGATGGCATCTGCATGGGACTGATAATCTCGTGCTGATCAGCTTTTGCCGCTGGTAAATCCTGCGAGCGATGAAGAATTTCAGTTAGACTGGCACTGCGATTATTTTTGAACTTGGAAAGATCGCTGAAAGTAAATTACGTTGAACACGGAAGTTTCCCTAGCTGGAGTTGGAGCTTCGCTACTGGAGTCTGGAAGAAAATCGAACATGGCTTCGACTAGTTTGCTGTCGTCAACGGGCTCGTCTTGCTTTTTAGCAGCATCGTTGATGAGGTTTTTCTTTATTTCCATCCTGCGTCGGTCTTCTATCTCCATTTCGATCTCCTTTCTTTCGAGGTCTTGCATCCTTTTCTGAAAAATAATTATCCATCATAAATATCAAGTCAACCTGAAATACCGAACCAACGATAAACGAAATACCCTGTAATTTTGTTCCGCAATTTCCTTCGCTCTTTTGTTCCCTTGATCTTTAAGTTCCTTTTCTTCTATTTTCCTGAGTCTCAAAACTTCGATATGATGTCTAAAGTCGTACTTCAACTTCTTAAACCTCCTTTGCGCTATCATTCTTCTCACATGTGCTTGGATTTTAACTATTGCCCACATTTTTTTCCGATACATTCTGCGTATAAGGTGTCCCCTCGCGTGAGCTTGAAGCCCAACTATATGTCCTCTCAAATGCCTGAATCTGTGAGATAAAACTCTCGACCTGATCAACGCCTGAAGTCGCATGTACCCGATGCGCATTCGCTTGTATCTTTGCCTCTGGGCGTATCCTCTCCAATATTTTTGGACACCGATGGCTGCGGCACGCATTCGTAAAAATCGTCTGCGATAAACCCAACCACGAATATTTCGCTGGAGAATTAGTATTTTGCGTGTCAATACTCTGTCACGTTCCTGTTCTAAAAACAGGTCATGAGCGTCTTTCAAAAACACTTTTGTGTGTCCTAATTGGTAATCCGATCTTCCCAATACCGCTTGACATATCCTTGCGGTCGCTGTTCGACACTCGGTCTAAAGTAAAGATGAAATATTATTAGTTCAGATTTCGAAGATTAGCATTTCGATTGATATTTTATCGAACGATAATGACCTTGTGCGACGGAGGAATTCCCGTGATCAGAAATCTGTATCGTTCAACAAACTCGTTGAAGGAATGTCTGATGGGGTAGCCGGCTCTTCGGATTCTTATTGTTTCCATCATACCAGAATAGCGAAGTTGACGGCAGCAAAGTCCGCGGTCGAACATCTGCGCGTAAAAAAAAATGAAATTAGGTATAACTGTTTCAGAGACACCAGAGACTCTATTTTCACTCACCATAGGCTTTTTGTATTCGTTGGGCTTGATACACCTGATGAAAAATGGCTGGCAACTCGAAAGGGTCTTCATAAGAGCGTCGAGAGATTTTTTAAATTGGGTGGATAGAGTCGGTGCTCTTTTCCGAGTCTCCGATCCCATTCCGATGTCTTCTGCGAAGCAGACTTGGAGAAACTTGTTCGTAGAGATATGAATCAATTGGAGTAGATCCGCACTGAAAGTGTCTCTATTCTTTTCCAAAAATCCTCTGGTGTCGTAAAATACGACCCCAGCGAAGTGATTCAGACCAAACGACGTGTTAATATCAGATTTAGGCTTTAAATAGTTACGATGGTTTCCATGAGTCTTATGGATTTTCGCGAGCATGGTCTGATCGGTACCTTTTGGGAATTTTGACTCCTCGTCGATCAACGCCATTATGTTAAGCTGTTTAATGGCGATCAGATCAAGAGCGTCTTGATTGTCAACGAATTCGATATGCTGCCAGTTTATTCCTTCGTGATTATATTCCTCTTGTTCGAGCTTAAATATATGCTGAACAAAAAATTGCTGAAGATTTTCATTCGCGTAGTTTATACAAAATTGTTCAAAACTGTTATGGTTGAAATTTTCAAAACCAAATATATCGAGTACTCCGATTGCACTTCTAGCCATATTCTTTGGCCTGTAAATAGCTTCGTTTATTTTCTTCACTATCAATACGAACAATCTACCGTATATACCCTTAACAAATGCATCTCTAATGTCCACCGACTGATCTCTCGACAACGTGGATACCTGGAAGGAAGTAATTTCCCATTAATTTTCTCTTTCACGCTTCAAATTAACTTTGCCCATCTTCTTTTTAACTCACCACCGTTTCTCCGTGTGCAAATATCGTTCTACGGGTTAAAGCGGCGATTAATGGCTGGACCGGGACTCCGAGAAGACAGGCCACTCTTTGGACGTTCGTTTGTTCAGGTATTTCAGTTGCGTCGAGATTATCTGAGAAATATCTTTCATTAGGCCGATTGGACGAGTGAAAAACGAATGTTCAGACTTTTTGAAAGTTACCGACCAACGACCGTTGCTTTGTACTTGATGTTTCCGGTGTGGAGCAAAGCTGCGAGGAGTTTCAGTATCTCCCAGATTTCCGAGTCACTGAATAAAAGGACTTTCATCGCTGATCTGATGTCCGCGAATTCGGCAGCGTCGTCTCTTCCCTCGCAAGTTATACTGCCACCCTTTGAAATAAAAACAAAATGATCATCGTGAACGGATCGAATATAGTTTTACTTTTTTTTCAATCCTGTCACTCACCCCGGTCAGATATTTGTAAGTCGAAGCATCTTCTAATTCAAGTTTTTGCTTTTCTTCCCGCGACAGACCTGCCAGAATGCAGTAGAATATGTGGTAGTTTCTTTCGTCGGTGCTTTGGGATACTATTCGTGATTTTTCCAAAAGATATTGCTCGATTTTTGCGCCCTCGATTACTCCGACCTCGTTGAAATGAATGTCGATGTATTTTCCGAACCTCGAAGAATTATCGTTTCTCACAGTCTTAGCGTTGCCGAAAGCTGACGACAAAAATGAAAAAAATCAGCGATTTATAATCACACATTATAAACGAAGGAAGGTCATTTCTCAATCCACTTTACCTTCCAGGATGGGATTCGCTTCTAAAATTTGTTGTTCGATCCAAGAATGTTTACCGCTGATAGCGGCAAGATATTGAAGTATCAATTTTGTGCTTTCCGTTTTTCCAGCGCCGCTCTCGCCACTTTGAAAGTGAATCGTTAATTAAAAATTGTACGGTTAAAAAAGTGTGATTTGCATTTCAGTACCTTATCACAATGCACTGATCTTGACCGTAACGTTTCATGTGGGCGTAGCTGTTGTCTCCGATAGCAAATATGTGAGGTGGAAGTTCTCCAATTTTTCGATCTTTGTACAATTTTATTTGCTCTGCCGTATAAATCGGTAATATTTGGTAAGGGTTTACGGCTACTAGTATCGAACCGGTGTAAGTCTGTGTGAAAAATAAGATAGCGTTTTCATAAATTTTTAATCAAAAACTTCGATTGGTTTTTATTACTTACGTAAATGAGATTCTCGTTGTATCGTATCAAAAGATTTCGGAGTATTCCAGCTTCGTGAAGATCTCCGAGGCTGATCATATCCTCTACACCCTGAACCGAGGTGGCATGCATCGCCTTTATTCTTCTTTCTGGGGTCAGCCATTGTTCCTGGAGATTTTCAAATAACTCATAATATTCGTACATTCGAAAATTTTACCATGCGACGGCGATTATTTTACCTTGTTATCGTCGTCTTTAACTTGGATGCGTCTCCCTTCCGCAGAAACGACGCGAGCTCCTATAGCCACGTCGAATTCTCTTCCGGATACTGGCTCTATCCATATGTAATCCCCCTGAAGCCAGTAACAACAAAAAAAGATTGCAGGGATCTAGCAGACTGAAGAGAAAGAATATGATAAGATCATCGGAATTTTTATTGAAAAGCTTTCGGGCGTAAATGGAGTGTAACTTGACAATTGTGTACGCCTATGTTTATTCTATGTAATTTACGTACGATCAATAAGGTGTCCTTATCTATTCGTGTTTAAGTTAGAACAACGATGTAGATAGAAGAACTAGAAATCCGATGTATAAATGAGGGAATCGGGAAACGGTACGTAGTTCCTATTTTCCTACATGTATATATCATAGCGTACAATAAATATTCCTTTGTAGGCGAGCCCGTGATAGGAAGAGGAGATCCTCGTTAATTCCCCGCCCTAATTGCTCGCCTACCGGAACATGATCGGAAGAGTACTTCCGCACTCGGAACTCAACGCAGGGTCATCTGCAGCGTTATAGTTATAGTTACTCGATCGTCTGCATTTACCTAAACCGTTTGAACTAAAATGTCTATAAATTTCCTCATCACGCCTGTTTCGATGAAACAAACGACTCCACGATTCCAAATTCCTCAATTATTGAAATCGAGTGATCGAGATGATCGTATGAATGATAGGAAATCATATGATAGAAAATGTGACCATGACCAACCCGCGTGACGATGACCATTTCTCTGAATCGTTGGCCGCCACCTGAAACAAGAATATTTATCCTTCTTACTCAACACTCTAATAGAAAAATAAGTAACGATCACAGGGATGATACATAGCCACATACTTAACACGTGACACTTGCTGGAGATTTACCGTTTAGTACTCAAAAGAAATTACGCCGCTATAGGTCACGAGGCTCTACAATATGTGTACAACCAAGGCGTATTATAAACCTTACGCAACTTAAGTATGTACACATAGTGTTCGAGAATTATTAAGCTGCTCATCGTTAAGAAGTTGCTCGTTATGCTCACAAGCTCATCGTGTTTTATTATATATCTTGGAAAATACGTGTTACGAGTTCTCAGAGTTAGATTCCGAGACTAGCTCTTATCGAACGTCATCAGAATCCAAAGATAGCATTTGCAGCACGCGATTTTAACGAATGGAGCAGCCTTTTTTACGTATTGCACGTTTCCTTGGCGATCGTGTTCTCAACGTTATCGCTGAGAGTTTTTTTCTCGCTTGTTTTTTTTTCCCTCTGTTTCTGTTTCTTTTATTTTTTTTTCAATTATATTTTCTGCGAAGCCGCACAGAGAGCAACGCGAAGAGGGGTATAAAGTAATAGAGAGGAGGATCGAGCACAAATATCCCGGTCGATCACCGTTACCTTCGCGTATATAACTCGAGAGCCAAGTGCCATAAGAGCGAAGAGAGCCAAGTTTAAACCTGTTTGCAAAGTGGGTTAGATTTGCCACTGCAGCAGAAGCTGGCGATCAGCATCGTTGGAATTATCCTCGTTGTCGGCTTACGATTAGTTTAGATGATGGATTACTCGATAAGTTGTAATTACGGGTGTCCGGATAAACGTGACACTTAAAAATAAACAACTCTACCTATTTTTCTGAAGGGTCATATCACGGTCCTGCACACATGCATAAAATAGAAGCTGGATTTTACAGAAAAATCTTCCCACCATTTCTCCTTATCTTATCATCGTACCAGTCATTGCATACCTACATATGCTCTAGTTTTTCTACATTCTAAAAAATTTATTGCACGAATTACAGTATCGCTGGAAAATTTTATAAAGCCGAAATGAAATCACCAATAATAAAATAAATTCATGTTTTAGCGTTGAAAAATAATTGTCGATGATAAGAAAAATCAAAAAACTATTTTCCGAAATAACCTTCGAGCTTGAAGAGCAATTTCGCTTCACCTGTATATCATGTTTCGTTTACTCGTTACAGTCTTTCGAGAAAACTACTTTTCGTTTTTTGAAAAAATTCTTACTGCCATTTATACCAGTTACCTAGAATACCTGATGAATATAAAAAAATCTATGGAGTTTCGGTAAATTTTCAGTTCTATAGTACATTTGTTTTTATTCAATTTCTGAGCATAATTTTAAAAACTATGTACATAACAGTAATGGCGACACACGTGCGCTTTGTTCAACCGTAAATAATCACCAGGTTTATAGGTTGAGGATTTTAAATTTGAATATCTGCTTTCATATTGAAATGAATTATAAACATGAAAAGGGATTCTGCAAATCAGTAGGGTGTAAAAAAAAAAAACATCACATTCTACAGGGCATTAAACGTGAGTCGATTAGGAAGACCGGCGAATATCGGAGTGTGAGGAGAAGAGAAATCTTAGGAATGCTCGACACACGATGTACGGGGTAGGGGAAATCGAATACCGATTAAATTCTAAGTCCGGGTGAGCAAAACAAAAAAAAAAAAACAAGGAAAATATGAAAATAAAACAACGGTATCTATCATAATCCTTGCCGCGTGATAATGAACGTACGACGATCACGACGTTTGCGCAATAACGTAATTGGAGGTAACTATAAAATGATACGGTTAAAACGATCCATCTCTCCTTTCAGCGATGAGATAATAATGACAACAAATTTTACAGATGGCGATGCGGATGAGATTCGCGGATAAATTAGAAATAAAAAAAAAAAACCACGCATCTGCTTAAGAATGACGAAAATGAGCGATCTGTGTTAGCTATCCGATTGTCGAGTCGCGTCTGCGGGAGGGCAGCAGTCATTGACTTTGAAAATATCTGGAGGAAGGAATGAACGGTCAAGTCAAGTGATAGTAACGGTCGGCTTAGAGCTGCTGCTGCTATTGCTGCTGACTTAACTTCTTATATCGGAGGTGCTGAGCAGAGTCCAGAGGATCGCGGCGGGGAGTCTAGAGGGATCGAGACTTGGAAAATTTAACTGTAAAAGAACGATAGAATTCAATTTATCAGTTTCAAAACGCGGTGGGTTTCCGAAGTTTATCGGATGTTTGGAACTCAAACGATCTTTTTTTTTTTTCCCACCCCGTGGGATAGGACGATCAAAAGGAGGAAGACCGGGATATGATCGGTATATAGAAACTCACCTTGTGAATTAAACTGAGAATCACGGGCGGACGGCTAAATCCCAACAATCCATGCGTGGGCACGACGTTCGGCACTAAACTTTATCCCTTTCATGGAAAATTTGGTTTTGGTTTTTGTTGGTTTTGTTTTTCGTGTTATTTTTTTTCTTATGAAGTACTCGCGGCGAACCCGGACTCAAAAATTCACACCTTTTAACGAATGAATGAGGAATGAAATATTTGCGTCAGGAGTCGAGTCGAGTTCTCCACGTCTACGCGCGGTGACCGGCACATTAACACTTTTCACGTTAGACGCCGCCTATGGCTTCGGGGAGTTTCGGTACAAATCGGATATACCTGATACTCACCTGTCCGCTACTACTGGCTTTCTGGATAACACCAGGTGGGAAAAATTATTATGGAAGTGGTAGAAGCGGAATAGACATGATATCGAAGAGTTTTGATCAATGAAAATCGGTAACTCAACTATCCATGAGCTGATCAACTAAAAAGAGTTTTAAACCTTTTTACAGGGATTGTTTCAGGGGCTAACAAAACGCCCGATCTCTCACCTGGGTCCTCTTCTCCAGACCCAACAGGTACCACGATCTGCAATACCGACGGAACTTTCAAACACTAAATACGATTTCCGAAGAATGAGTTCACTCGTTCTTTTATTGGAGACATTTTCATTTGTATTTATTCACATAAATTGTTCGTTATCCAAAATGGCGTAAGGAAATAACAAATTAAAAGGCATTACAACTTTGTACAGGTCATACCTATGTTACAAAAGAGTTTGCTCTACAAATTATAGGGCCTACCGGCTCGATTCTACATTGATCTTGAATATCCTCGCTGTAGAATCATCTGATGTGCTCAAAATTTTTGTTCCGTCACTGTAAATTAATGATCGTGAATTTTTTTAAAAAACTTATCGATAAAAGGCTGAAATTGAATTTTGAAACAATTACCTAGAGATACAAAGGTCCAGGATATCGGCGGAATGTCCCGTTAACGAGCCCAACTGTTTTCCTGATTTAGCATCGAACCATCTAATCACTCCGTCTAGTCCAGAGGTATAGAAAATTGACGTATTTTGGTACCACACCAATTTGCTAATTCCACTGTCCTGGTGGATGGCGTGTCGTAGTACCTCGGATGAGAAAAAATTCATCAAGTACTATTCGAATTTAACCCTTTTTTCTACGGACTATACGGAATACCTGTTTCGATGTATCCCAAATAAAAATCTGTCCGTTGACTGTCCCCGTAGCTGCTACCTGGTACTCGGAATTTTTGCAAAATGCAATGGCTTCTACCCAATTTCCCATTGGTTCGGCAGTCTCGTCTGCTTCGACATCAGCCGAAGACGCTGCTTTTGTGGCTACATTCGTATCTTTTAGCTCCTGGAGGACTCCGATGACCTGTGGGGGTGTCAGCCAGTTAAGAAAGACGGTTTCATAGGTTGAAAAATACTATTAAACACCAACCTTGCCTGAGCCTGAGGTAGAAAGTATCGTTTTACCGTCCATAGCGCCTGATAGAAGTAGATTATTATCGGCGTCTAAAGCAGTGATAGTAGTAGTGTGGCCAAAATCTGGTGCGATCGTTGTTGATATAGCTCCGGATTTCAAATCAAATAACCTCAGAGACCCATCGTCATACCCGACTGCGATACGTTTGCCTGTTAGATAAAAATCGCAAAGCATTAGTGAATTTAGCTGTTGAAAATGCTTCAAATGAACTGACCATCGGGCATGAGAACGGCTTGCTCAACTCTTTGACCCTGACTTTGAAATATTTTGCATTCTCCACCAGGAATTTTCCACATGTAAATTTCTCCGCTTGCTGCTCCTCCGAAGAGAACATTAGCCACAGAGTGCCAACGCATCCACTATAGGACAAAAATATTTTCAGCACAAAGTAGACAGTAGTTTACTCGAGATTCAACACGCTCACAGTCATATCTCCGATGCTGTATTCCCATACGAGTAGTTTGTTACTCATTTTCCAGACTTGTACTAATCCGCCCATGTCAGCGGTTGCCAAATAAGTACTGTCTTGACTGAACTCAATGAATGTTACGCTGTCAGAGTGACCCATACATTCCAGAACAACTTGACCTGAGCCCACTTCCCACACAAATGCTTTGTCGTCCTCGCCACCTGTTGCAGCAAGAGTTCCATCTTTGTTGAGAGACCCGCAGAAAACCGATCCTGAAAATCAAGAAGAATTAGTTTGAAATCTCAAAACAGATTCGTTGTAAAAAAATTTCTATCCACCTTCGTGTTTACTGAAGACACAGACCGCTTCATCTTTCACAGGTGGATCTTCTTCGCCCTCGTCTCCAGAGTCCTCGTCATCATTCTCGAAGACTTCTAGAACCTCATCGGCATCACCAATGTATACCATTTCATCTTCGTCAATTTCGTTCTCCATTTGTGGTGATGACGGCGGAGTGTCTCTCAGAATCATACCAACAAATTTGAGAAATAGGTTCGGCACTTACAGTTAGGATTTCGGTTCAGAATTGTCTGTAAGGGGTTAGGATTTGAATGGTTGCATGGGTTATATTATGATTCAAATAGAGCTATTCAAACGCGTGCGGCGTGCGCAATGGCGCAATCACATGCAACTAGAGTCCCTAGAATATTCGAGGGGCTGCCAACAAAAGTTAGTGACACTATGGTTACACCAGTTTCATGTATTGGTTTCAAATTTTCAAGTACAATACCTTTTTTTTGTTCGGCAGTGAGAATAGGAACAAAATGAATATTAAGATACGTGTAAAATATTAAAATTTTGAGAACATTTGTAACATAGAGTTAAAAGGAACTACCAGTATGATAATAAAATTCCACATTTGTTATAATATAATATCATATCAAGATATTTTAAGTAATAATGTAATTTTTTATATTGTTAAACAATATTCAGAACATATATATTCAAATGATAAAATATATAAAGTAGTGAAATACTAATTAAATACTCAGTCATATAATAAATTTTAATCGTTCTGTTGTCCACTCGCTCTCAAGCCGATCTGAAATATTTTTATTAACAGGTATTTCACTTGGAATGAGCTTAAAAATGGTGTTTCCATGAATATCATGAATATTTTTTTGTTCTATCCATTAAACCTCCTCGGTAGCTGTGTTTTCTTCCAATATAAGATACATTAATTCATTGGATCTTTGAGCAGCTAATAAAACCTTTGAGGATCAGGTAAATTGGGTTCCTTCTCAGGGCATTTGTACTCTGCTTCAACATTGTAACCATCTATTTAAAGGAATTCCATACATTTGCTAGCATTTCTCTCTCTCGGTTTGTCATCATGTGAAGCTCATATCGATGCTGTGCGAGAAACCTAACCTTACCCAACTGATGATTGTGGAGCTGATCACCATTCATTTGAAAGTTCTTTATCTCATGCTTACTTGAAAAATGTAACTTTGTTCATCAGAGATTTATTTTTTTTTCTTCAGCGTCTCGAACAAGAATTTAAAATGATACATCTTTCTCTTGCATCTGTGTAATTTCATGGTTAATTGCCTATTTTGACGTCGAAGAATCTCAATTTTATTTCGCAGCGTCTGCTCTTTCTTTTTAATCATCTGTTCCTTGCTTGCATTCTCAAAGTTCTCAAATTTATCGGGTGGATTCTGATCCAAGACTTCTTGTGAATTCAGGTTGCTAAAAAAATTTGAATAAATAATTTTTTTACGTTCACACGGTCTAAGACATAAACCAAGTCAAAACGCATACTTTGAATCTATTTTTTCATCATTTTTTCTAAGCTGTTGTTGGATCTTGATCACAGAACTTGTAGAAGTTTCGCTTTGTTGTTGACTGCTATAAAAAAATTAACGTTAATAATATTTTTAAAACCCTGAATATTTACTAATACCCAATATTTACCATTTCACTTCTTCAACATGGGAATAAATTGTAGGAACAGATCCACTTTTGAGCATTCTTCTTTTTGAAAGAGCTCCATATTGGAAACATTCTTTTTCAAAATGCTCACTACATACATAGATGTATTTCTGATGGATCGATGCGTTGTAATGCGTCTTCAATATCGTCATCCATTTTTCTCTCAAATTTTCCTTAGCTGGCAACCTGTTCAATATTTATTATTATGAGAATGCAACAGAATGAATGATGTTAGTGGTGACTAACTACAAATAGTATACCACAAACTCTAGTTACTTGTGAAAACTAACGCTAAAACCATCTGGGTCATCACTTTGTATTCTACATGTGGGGACACAGCATTTCAAAACCATTATCATACAATATTTCTCAACAATTTCCAACGTGATGAACAGAAGCAACACAAAATTTTTTCACGTGAAAATCTCTGACTTTATCTACTTATGTTTACTTATTCAGTCAACGCTTACGTCCATGGACAGAACCGCTTTGCAGAACCGCGCGCCGCTTACGAATTCGAATTGAATCTACAACGCGTACGGCGCATGTTCGTAACTACATATCTGTCAACGTCTAACTGCGTATAAAATGAGTCGACAATCTACATCCCCACAATTTTCATGTCAAGTTTAGCTGTTCCGGGTCTTTTGCCACTGTGCTTTTGGAAAGCAGTGGGGTCGTGGCGTCGCGTAACGGTAACCTTTTGAAACTCCGTGCAAGCAAAGCAAGCAATGGAGGCTCATTTCTAATAAAATTCCGTGGCTGTACGTAATGTGTTATTGAGCGTGTGAAGAGTGAATATTTCCGTGTGGATAGTGATACTTTCCTCGAACGTGAACGCCAGTGAACACATTGCCGTAGGTAAGTTAAGAAAAATCACTCTTAAGTACAACCTGTAACACCAAATAGATACTCCAGCCTCTGTAAAAAATATAAATATAACCTATATATCTATTCGCTTTCAACACGTAGAGCTCTATATAGGTAGACATCTACATATATCTATATATCCTCATACATATGTATTCACCTGTCATATATACATACGTAAAAATCACGTACACAGTAGTCCAATTTATACATAAGGTATCCTCGCTTTTGTACGTATGCGCCTCTAGGGGTTTCGAGCTTCGAATATTGTGCATACCTTAATACATAGCTATGAATATGAATGTGTATCATAGATATGTATTCGCAGATACATACTTCGATTCGATTCAACCAACCAACCAGCCCATCCAACCAGCGAACAGGCAAAAGAAGCATGGTGCGAGCGTATCGCGCTGAAAATCTGATACAACTAGACGAGTATGATATAACCGTTTCGGCGTTTATATCTGCTCACTGTAAAAACCGAAATCCAAACTAACCGTTGCGTCGCAATACACCTTGTGAAAATTCATTAATTTCACAGTGAGTATCGACTTACGCGTACCCCATCGATACTTTCGACCAAAAACTTCATCCCCTATTTCCTATATTTATTCATTTTTTTCCCAAAGTTTAGTTTTATTTATTATCTATTCTCTATTCGCTCTCAAGATGGTGATCGTTATTTTTTAGTACTATCAAATTGGCAGCGGCATGTACAATCATAAGTATTTTAATTCCCATCTTTATTAATTTTTCATTAATACACACACAATTATCAGGTTTATTCTGGCACTCGTAAACCACAAACTTGAAACTCTGCATCTATCTTAGATTATTATTATCACTATTTTTTTTCCATTATCATTTTCCTAGATCGTGTTCAAGCGACGGTATACACCGGATACGGAATACTGTACAAAGCCTATGGGATTTAGAGCAGAAATCCGACTTTTTAGGTACCCGCAGATATTTTACAGGGAGATTCAAGATCTCTCCCGAATCAACAGTATAAGTTCAGTAAATTTTTTTCCCCCGTGATTTCCTTTTTTCCCCTGAACATTATCATTCTCTGTGCAATTACGATCAAAGTTCCAACCGAAAATTTTGTTTACCTCTTGTTTTCTCTTGTTGGCAAAATTTTATATCGAATTACCTGACGAAGTATTATTGCTATTTATTATAATTCCTAACGATTCATATATTTTATTATTATTACTACATCTGCAGAAGTGGCGCAACTATTGTTATTCCCAAATGTTACCGATGACTGACAAAATCGACTATTTCTGAGTAACTTTTTATTTATTTTTTCATTCTTCTCTTATTTTTATCTAATCTATTCATTATATTCACATGTCATTGCACGCGCTCGAGTACTAGGATATAATATTATGAAAGTATAACGAACTGGTAGGAAAGAAACGGTAACCGAATTATGTTTATTATTATACACCTATATTTATTTTTTCTCCTTTATAACTGGGTCACCCAAAATAGGTCAGGAAATACATAGCTATTGTTAATAGAATTTTATACCGGATGAATCTTATTATTATTAATTATCCTTCTTACAACCCTCTCTTTCTCTTTTTCTCTCACACAGTTTTATATTATAATCCTTCCAAAAGTTTTATCTATAAACTATAGATACGGTATAGTTTATAACGGAAAATGACATAATGATATAATAACTTTTATTATTATTACTATTATTATTCTTATACTATGACAGCGCGTTGAAACTTTTCTAAGGGTTTGAAAAATAAAAGAAAAAAAAAACACAAAGATTCGCGACGGAAGACGAATCGATTCTCTTCTTCACCCAGAGAAAGAGTCTAATTAATACTTTATACTTAGCAGTAATTTTCGTACGTATGCAAAGTATGCATGGTGGGAGTGTCTGGAATGTGGTATCCCGCGTTTCTTTCCTTTTTTTTTTTAATCTTCTCGTCTTCCCTTCACCTCCTCTCAGCTCCTCCTTCCTCCGGGATCTGATTTTTTCCTCCTTTTACTCTTATTCTTTTTAATTGTTTTCTCCTTTTGTTTTTTTCCTTTTCTTTCCTCTTTGTTTCACCAAAAGTAACTTTCGACGTACGTCGCGAATGATATTCGTAAAACGGTCACGAGTCGTCGTGTCGTTGTCTTCTTCTTCGTCTACTCCTTTCTTCGGCTGAGTTTGTAATGAATTTTTTTTTTACCTGTGCTATGATTTCTTAAAATAAAACCAAAACTTATGTTATGCATTTGCAGTAATCAGACAAAAATAATGTGGAGGTGATCGAAGAATTTTTGATTTATTTATTTATTTCGTTTTTTTTCTTGTTGTTTCTTTACACGATTATTACAGTCGTGTTACCTTATGTTACTTGGTCGTTTTTAGTGAATCGAAATGGGTAATAAACGATTTGAATGGTTTAGTTGTAGGGGAGCAGAGTAGGAGTCAGAGAGCAACGTCCGCTTCGACGATGTGTGTTTGTACGTGTAATGAAATATTTGTAACGCGAGTCTTTTTAAAAATACACAAACGCGGGATTTCAATATGGCGTGTTACATATATATGATATTATCCAACGCACCTGATTCGTTTCACCGGACAATTTTTAATCTCCGATTTTCGGTATTTTAAAATTCTAATAAATCCACATTTTAAATTACAATCGGCTTCGTTGCGTTTTATTGGTATTGTTTATAATTATTATTGGAATGAGATTTTTCCCGTAGATAATCTTGATTCTGCAAATCGTGCTTTTCGTAAGCATATATCGTAAGGATTTATTGATATACGCGATTTGATATCTAATAAAAAAACCCCCTCCAAAAAAAAAAAAAACAATTTATTCGGTATGATTCTATAAATTAAAGATCAGTCGTTTTTCAATGCTCCTTAAACTATGTTATAATTTTTCTGATAAGTATACACATTGGCGGTTGTGACCCTCGAAAAATACAACAACCGATAATAATGTGCACGCTATCTTTTATACGTTTTTGTCGTGTACATCGATGAGTACCGGGCAATTATGATATATTATACACTTCTTTTTAAATATGTATTTTAAATATACCGTTAACTTCTTTTCTTTTTTTTTACATTCATATTATTATGATATTTGAATTATAATTAGACAAACGAATGATCATCGATCGTGAAGCGTAATAAATCGTAATAATCGAGCGATAATAATTTAGCTAACTCGTAATATAAGAATTTTTTTTTCTTCTTAAATTTTAAAATACACTAAATATTGTTAGGGAATATCCGTATAAATCGCCTAGACCGTCGAAGCACATATAAAAGACAACACTATATGGCACGGTGGCGGAGGGGGAAGGGAGGGAAATTAACGACAATCGTGAGCAGTTTAATGAATGAAACTTTAATTTCCAGTTACTGCGATCTCTGATTTAAAGGGCCCTTCAAGTTTGAAGGAGAAAAAGTTTTCTCTGGGTCGCGAACTGGGGTCTTAAAAATCCGTATTTTTAGTGATGACTCGTCTCCAACGCGATCCATAACAGACTGTCGATCGAATTCGTTAGTAGAATTGCAAATCCCCCCGCAACTATACGAAGCATTTTTGTTACTTCGGTTTATTTATCATTCTTCTTTTGCTTGACTTTTCGTTTCTCGATTAAAAAACAAAAACAAAGAAAAATTTATCTTCTACCATAGCTGGTACTAATCTGCGATAAAACGGAGGATTTTGACACTCTATAATATTAATTTCATAGTCAATTCCGTCGTCATATATTTCTCAACATTGCTAAAAATAAATTTAACTTCGAGTAAAAAAAGAAACAGAAAAAAAAAATGAAACGAATGGAGTATCAATTATACAGCGTTACGTACTACCAAAAGAAAAATAAAAAGTAAAAATAAAATGACAAACAGAAAGCAAAGAATAAAAAAAAAAGCAATTCCCCTTCTACCAACGTTTCATCCGTCTATCCATCCTCGCTCCATCGATCGGATAACGTTTCCGAGTTCCATTCTCATTTTTACCAACAGAATGGTCGGTTCCATCCGTTCGTCGAAAAACTTGTAAGGACGACACAAAAGAAGCGCACCTAGCCAAGCGAGTTTGATCCAGTCTGTTACCTCTTTGCTAAATGTAAAATAGCCTGAGAATTCAACATATTGTATTGGATTACCACACCACAATCGCTAGTAAAATTAACCACCAAGAAAGTAAGGAGAGGCATATTTTGGAGGTTTATTTTCCAAGAAGAAAGGTGCATTTCAAAAGGCGTCCGCGGTTGACACGAATTTTATTTTCGACCGTAACTCCCCGTTTTAGTAAATTCAACTTATCCTCCGAATAATCGATATATTTTCTAATATATTTTGCGTTTCAATAGTACCTCACTCAAAAGTAGCTCGAAGGTGAGCTTATGGCTGATGAACCATCTTCGCCACTTTGATACTAATAAATAAATTAATAAATGAATATCGGTCAAAAATCTGAAATTATTTTTAGATTCCGCGACCAAGGGGCTCTCTTAGCCATCGCTCTGGGTCGGGTTTAGCTACATGAAATGTATAATACATATGTATTTAGATACGTATATACATACGTACATAGGTATAATGTGCATACTATGTATAATATACATATATATACAACGGTGTTGTAATAAATATTGCTTAGGATAAAACAGCGACTTGGTTGCGAAGGGACGTAAGGGGAAGTAAGGGGCGGACGGGGTAAAAGTGGGGGGCGACCTTGCCCCGTGCGGCAACTGCTTGTTGCCAAGCTACTCAGTATATATAACGTACAGTGTATAAATATATATGTATACGCATATATACACACGTAGATGGTATGTAATGTATACGTATAGGTATATCTATCTTTGTAGGTATGTATAGAGTACGTAACAAGAATTATGCACGGTATTATACATACCTATAGCGGGGTATGTATCTAGCGGCGTATATGCGTCTGTTTCTCTCTATACCATGTAATTATATATCTTCACTCCGTGTATATGTATATATCATTCTCTATGCAATTGTATTTTCCATTTAAGAAGTCTCTGTATTAAAAGATATCGAGTTTCGAAGCGTAGGCGTCTCGGGATCTGGATTCTAGATGACAAAATTTAACCCTCGCTCTCGTCTGCGCCGACGGTGGTAGTTAGGATGTGCGATGCAGTCCCGAAGGCATCAACGACGCAAAAACATTGTAAAGCTTACAAAAGTTCCGTAGAATCCAAGTATCGTTATTGGACCCCTTTTCGGTGTAATATTGGAATATCAGGAAGTTGGGACGTGACCTTATAGTATCGATACCTGCAGGACATGAAAAAGAAATATATATACCGCAGGAAAAAATGTACGAAGTATTTTTAATATATTCACAATATACGAAACGATTTGAGATATTTTCAGATAAATTTTTTCAACTATTGTCTCTTACAAAAGAGGTTCAATGTTTCCGAGTAAATTTATATCTATATACTATATATTTTGCTTTCACTGTATACGAGAAATATTTGTTGAAATACCTGTGGCTACAATATTTATATCTGCACTTGTAGAAATAATATTTATAAACGTGCCAGAATTGTATAATAATTCTTTGATTATGTAAAAATGAATAACTCGATTATCAAGGGGTTTTATTTGACGGTTAAGTTTACTGTTGAGGTTAGAATAATACGGCCATTTTGCCGCATATTATGCAATCCTTTGTCCCATTTTAATCGTTGTAGAAAGTAGTAATGGAAAATTATCGAAATACATAAGACGATGTATACGGTACCTGAGGTGGGTTATATTTTCTACCGTACAATTTCATTCTTTCATTCTTTATTATCATGTAAATAATATTCTGTCTCTGATTCATTCTCTCGTCAGGCTGCATTCATTAGGTTGGATCAATCGTAGGTGAAATAATTGACGGAACTGTAATTCAAAATTCGAACTAGGATAATTTAAAATTCAAACGACGGATGAAATGGATATATTATGTGTCACAATTAGTTTCGTTTTTGCTAATCGAAGAGGACGGTAAAATTGTGTGAATCTTCCCTTCCTTTCGCGGGATCCGGGAACCGGGGACGCTCGGTGTTGCTCGGTAGAGGAGGTAGGGAGCTAAAATAGCCCCGCCCGCGACCTATGGAGTTGAATAGAGGGAGAGAGAAAGAGAGAGCAGATACATCGGATAACGATGCGATCAAGAGAGAAAGAGATAAAGAGAGAGATAGAGAAAGAAGGTATGTTCGTGTGTGCGAGTGAGTGTGTGTGAGAGGAGAGAGACAGCTATGTCAAAGTAGAAGGGGAGACGCGCGCCACAGGGAACGGCGTTCGCCCGACTAGTTTCTGCTGCTTGCCACGTATCTGGCAGATCAATAATTTCTGATCTCTCTAACCCACAATAAGCTCGACAAAATACTACATAAACATAATTAAATATAAACTAGTATATTAAGGTACGATTAACAATCATAAATTATTTAAAAGATCTATATTATTATACATACTATACGTAATAAGAAGGTATAAGGAAAACACTGTCAGGAATAATAATTTTCATTCACTATGTACGTTTTAATATAGTATATGGCCCAACCTGAACTGAGGGTATAGAGAGAGGACATATCTTTTAGAAAGACAGTTAACTCTCAAGTTGGAAGACCCGCGGTATTATGTCGAGAGTTAGTGAATCTGTGTTCTCTGTGAATGTGGTAGCGATCATAGCGATTAGTGCCTGTTGGAGGGAAGAGGTTCGTTCGCGGGAATAGCTCTGCTCGCACTCTAAAGCGAGTACGCTATTCCGCACTAGCGAAATAGCCCCAAAGGCCAAAACTGCCTGTTCTTCGGGCCCGAAGCGTAAGTCTCAACTTGTTGTTAACACATATTGAATAGAAAATTTTAGAATTCTTCAAATTTATTACTTTACTTTAAATCGAACGAGCCACTCAAATATCTGGGCGTACGACATCGTATGTTGTTTTTCTACGCTCTAGAAATTGTTATCTAACCTTCGCTTTTGCTCTATCTTGCACATCGTCTACTAATAGTTATAATGCCCGAAATGCCGCTGTGATCGCCACATATCATTTATAGATTTTAACTCTATTTTATGAACGCTCAAATAATCCCATTATAACCAACGTTATACTACACATTACAACAGTGATCCTCCATTTGCTAGGTTTAATAAATCATCAATAACTTATTCAACTACTTTCTTCGGACAAGTATCCATGAATCAATAGTTAGGATAATATTACTTCACCATTTTCTGTCCCACGATGCTTTTAGTTATTCATGCCACCCAGTCTTTTAAATTATCCTTCTCCCTTGAGTCGTAAGCTGCAGTTCATAGTTTTAAGGTATAAATTAGCAATTCTAGAGGCTGGGCAAATGTTGAAAGCTCGAGTGTCGGTAGTACTAATATGATCTCTCGAACATACGTGCAAGAACTTTAATGGAAAAAATAATGTGCTCGTAATATCCGAAGCATCGACATTTGGTGAACAAGTGTCTAAATTATATTTTGATCATGTTTTAACGTGTCGCATCACTCCTCGATAGCGCAGATTCAGTTTTGTATCGACAATCGTGTGTAGCAGTGTACTTTTATATTTTTTTCATTTGTTTTACTTCGTATGGTTTCAGATCTCTACTGGCATGGAGCTAGGAGCGCACTGATAGTGATAGTCTAAGAGGTAAGAATATTGCCAGAAAATACATGAAGTGATTTGGTATTCTGACTGACATAGATTGATTTGGATAAATAATAACTGGTTATTTTGTTCACGCAGATCTTGGTTTCTATGCATTGCCTGCCAAAGAAGAACTGAGCCCAATGTTTCCACACAATTCTAGTTCACATGAGATTTCTACTGAAACAAATGCCTTCGTACAAAATTCCAAGGTAAGTTGTAGCTGCTATTAGTATAACTTGAAAAGAGACTGAAACGTTTTCTAGCTATCAGGATGATGCCTTCTTACTTATGTTCTGGTGCATTGATTCTCCAACATCTCAAAATCATATTTCTTTCAATTTCATTATTTCTTTTATTTTGTCTTTAGGGGGATGTAGTAGTATTAATGGCAAGTAGTCTGAGTGGGGTGGAGGAGGGGAGAAGACCAGATAGCGTTAGGTTCTGTGATATCGAATCCACAAACAACGGTAATATGACAGCACCTACCAGCCACCCCGTTGCTACCACTACCAATGACTTCTTAACCGTCCTGCCACGCCAATCTGGTAAGTAATTTCACCCCCATTGTATAGGTGCAGAATGAAAATCGACGTAGTGCTATTTCGAAAGTACTATCAGTTTTCTATTTTTTTGTGATAAAAAATATTTTAAGATTCAAATCCAACGTCTACTTCATTTCATATCTTCGTGGGGTATTATTATTGAGACGATAGGATTATCCGACGACCGATTAAATTCATGCGTTCTATTGTCTGATCTGAGATTTGAGCTACTCTTCACATCGTTGTGGCTGCCACCTCGTTTGATTGTTTAAATAACGTGATATTGCGTTATTGTTTGTCTATTGTTTCTGTTTAAAAAAAATTCAGGTGCACTTGCATTAGATGGCACATATGCAACTTAGCTTCAATGTCGAGAGATGTACATTGGAGGCCTACCTCTGTAAACAATTGAATCGACGAAACGGTTCGGCGGCTACTGAAAGTTGCTGATTTTTTGTCCTTCTTTTAGGTGAGCTTGGCTCAGCGGCTGAAGGCAAGGCCTGCCAGTCAGTGGCGTCAGCAATCACAAAAAATCCAACAAATCACCTTCTAATCTACGATAATAATAATAAACTAAATAACCACAACAATGCAGAACATAATCATCACAAATACAGAAAGCAAAACAGACCGGGTTCGCCTGGGCAGCTGGAAAGCTCCGCCGATAACTCTAAGTCTATTTCTAAGCTGTTAAGTGATAATAAGAATAGCTTTAGTGATCTAAGCGTTAGGGTACTACAAGTAAGTCTAAATTTAAAAGTGACAAGGGGCGAAGTACGTCAATGTGCGGGGGAGCCTAGCCTAGTTAGGATACCCAAGTCTGATTGCCCCCCGTTGCTGTCGCGCGAATCGTCCTTTGTCAACAATTACTCCTTACTAGGGTCCCGCCTTGATGAGGGCGAAAACAATAATCTTAAGGCTAATCTTAGTTTCATAAGTAATAATAATTACTCCAAGTCTGTGATATTGCTCAGCTCAACCCGCAACGGAGACTACTATCTCCTCTCCGAAAGCGGCGGTGTCAGAGAAGGCACAGCTTTCGCAACTTATTTTCTAATCGAAGATGAAGGTTCTTCATTTCCAAACCAATGGGAAAGTGTGAAACTGCTAGCTCTTACGTACTCTCCTGTTACCGAGAATATTGGGATTTGCCGAAAATTTACTGAAAATTATTTTCAAAATGCTAAAATTGTGATCTTATACTCAGATTGCCATCTGTTTTGCCAAGATTATGATTTCCAAATTTCTCAGAGTGATCTTGACATCTCAGAGTATCGGCTGAACAAACCGATCGCTATCGGAAGACTATTTCAACTGCATTTTGACAACATCTCGACAATGGAATTGTCCCTCGCACAAGCTCAGAATTTCACCACCTGTTCTTCCATTACGCTTATCGTTTCGACAAACGAATCCACCTCTCTGCGATCTTTCATAGAAAATCTAACGAAAGTTCAACCTTCTTTACGACACGCTACTGTGAACGAGCTGATGCAACGCATATGTGTTCCATTAATGATAGAATGTAAGGTTTATGTTAACAACGTTAGTAATAATATTAAAATAAATAATAATAACAATATTATCGGAGAAGAAATGAATATTAATAACAATAATCCAGATGTTATCGAAGACATTGTTAACGTCGCTGTGTGCTACAAGACTAGTTGTACTATGACTACTAATTATAGGCTAGGGTTTCAAAATGATGGTATTAGCTATACCCAAGCAACAATGTTTACTGTTGGTGCTCTTTCATTTCAGGATAACAATAAGTCTAACAAGCCTCTACACGCTAGCTTTAAGGATGATAAGTATCAAGTGTCTACTAAGATCGACGATAAGTTTAACTATAACGTTAAGTCTGTATCTAAGTTTACGCTAAGTGTTAGGTTTAGTGATAAGTCTGAAACGTCTCACGCTACTCGACTCAACAAATCTGACGATAAAATGCACGTTCTGTCGGCTGTTAACATTCCTACACTGACTACCTGCGAGCCTACGATGACGCTTAAACGCCAACCAGCCACCGTCGCATCCCAAACTAACACTGTACCTGCCTCTCAAGTGGAGAAACACTCAGACGTTGATGAAATTGTACTGCTGAAATCAAGTTACCTTAAATACGACCATAAATCAGCTAAAAGCAACAAAATTACATCAAACCATGACCAAAACCCCGAATGCTTCGTCTCCCTCAAGGAGGAATATTATGAAAATGACGTGGACTTTTCAAATGCCTCAAAGAATGAAGACATCTTTACCGAGAATATCTCAGAACCTGTGGAACATCATCAGAAGACTTTAGAACATGATCCCTGTCGTGACGCTGTTAACACCGATGATGCTGCCGATGATTGTGATATCGACAATTGTGATATCGACAACAAACTGTTGGAAATCGACAATCTCACTTCACAAGTGGATAAAACGACAAAGTTATTTGCTTATGTACGTGAACTGCTCTCTAGTTATCAGAAGGCTTACAAAAGCGATGTAGTGCGAACTGAAATTTTGCGTAAGCAACTCAAGCAAGCTCTGAAAAACATGTTCAATCGTCCATATTCTTGCAACGAATCTTATCGAGCCTCCCTGGAATACAAAAAACGCTGGGGTATCCCAGTTATCCTGGGCTTGGCCGGAGGAGGTGAAAGTTCACTCAACACTGGCGGTGCTGCTAACTGGGGTACTGCTCCTACCGCAGCTCCCAACAACAACAATGCCACTCAATCCAGCTGGGGTGGAACGCCGGGAAATCCGCCAGTTGGAACTGGACCTCCCAGTAACTGGGGTGGCAACAACGTCAACCGACCAGTCACTGCTAATCCAAATCAGAATCAAAACCAAGGACCACCCAGTAGCCAGAACAACCCAGGTGAGGGTAAGAAATCAATCATTATACTATTATTTCCGAATTTGTTACCAGGTTCACTAGCCATCGAGATACTATTTCTCTTGAAATGTTATCTTTCGAATGAAATCGTCAGATTCGAAGTTGAAATGAATAGAGAGCACAATAATTTTTATCCAAATTTGTTCAGATAAATGTTTCGTAATTCATGTTCCGATTCGCATCTCACTTGCATTTCAACTGACGATATTACAACAAAATGTACTTTCTGACGTCAGGCAATGTGAACAAAGTAACCAATCCAAACCAATCTCAAAACCCACAATCTGGACCACCAACATCTCAGCCTAACAACGCAACTTCAGGAAATCAAAATAATGGACAGTGGCCGCAAGGTAAATCTACCAATCTTGGAGGTCCTGGACAAAACCAGTCTTCTCAGAATAACAACAACCCAGCGCAACAACCCCAACAGCCGGGAAGTAACGCTAATAACAATCCGACTAATAGCGCTACACCTGCAACTGGAAATAGCGCAAGCACACCCGCAGGCAACAATCCCTCGTCCAAACAGCAACTCGAACAATTGAACACCATGCGAGAAGCATTGTTCAGTCAAGACGGCTGGGGTTGTGTGAGTATTACAGCAAAAATATTCTGCTCTATTATTAACATTGAACCATCTCTTCATTCTTTTTCAACTTATTCGCCGATGTAGTGTTAAGAAGAACTTGAAAAAGTTGTTGAAAGTTCTTTTTTCTTCCAGCAACATGTAAATCAAGATACAAACTGGGAAGTTCCGTCATCCCCGGAACCAAGCATGACCAAGGATGGCGTTCCAATGTGGAAGCCACCCGTGAACAATGGCACAGATCTCTGGGAAGCCAACTTGCGCAATGGAGGGCAACCCCCACCGCAACAAACTGCTAAAACACCATGGGGACACACTCCTTCGACAAACATCGGCGGTACTTGGGGTGAGGATGACGATGCCGCTGACTCTTCCAACATGTGGACTGGAGCTCCGACTCCCAATCAACCTAACACAGCTCAGTGGCCCGGAGCAGCTACCAACCAGACCAGTATGTCTGCAGGAGGTGGTGGCGGAGGTGGAGGAGGTGAGTTGAAGATAAAATTGCTATCATAAGTTTCGAGGCAGGTATTGGTTCTTTGAATCATTGTTGGAACCTGCAAGCGTGATATTTTTTGAAAGCCCGCTGTGGATTCTACTATCGTTGTATTTATTCATCTCGCCATCCAATAATTATTGCATCGCAATGCTGCGACACAGGCTTTACTTTGATTTCATTACGCAGCGTCGATCTTCTCACTGCTTATGGATTGGTCTCGTATCGCAATACACATTTCAAGTATTTTGTCACATTGTTTTCATAGGATCCAGTTGGGGCGATCCAAGAATGGATCCCAGAGATCCTCGAGACCTGAGGTCTGTAGATCCTAGAGAAATGCGCGATCCACGAGACCATAGAATTTCCCTAGACCCGAGAGATCACATGAGAGTAATGGACCCCATGAGTCGCGATCCAAGAATGACCGACATGCGCGGTGATCCACGTGGTATCTCCGGTCGGTTGAACGGTGCCAGTGCAGATGCTATGTGGGGACAACCCCCTGGCCCTCCGCATCACCAAATGGGTGGCCACCAACATCCGTCGGGTCCACCGGCTAAAATGGTTAATGCATCCAGCATGAATCAATGGGCAGCACCACCACCCAAAGAAATGATGCCAGGAAAACCATCTGGTTGGGAAGAGCCCTCCCCTCCTACTCAACGTAGGAATGTTCCAAATTACGACGATGGTACCAGCCTTTGGGGAAATCCTGCACCAAACCCGCGTGCTATGCCTGGAAGTAAAGTATCACATTGGAAGGACTTACCGACTCCAAATTTGGGTCGTGGAGGTACATTTTTAACATCTCATTTCGAGTATCTTACTCAGTTTGTTTTTACCAATCTAGGTAATGGCTTGATTGTTGGATCGTCTAAGGATGGGATTCCTTGAAACAGCTTTTTATAACTAAAATTATCAAACATATGGTAGCTAGATTTGTGAAAATATGACAAAAGATTGTAGATAATCGAACCTTGGTTCAAAGGTTCATTAAAAAATTCCTCATCCTGATATTTATTGTACCACAACTTAGGTATGCCCTGTCCACCTGGAATGCCACAAAACCGAATGCCTGGTCAGCCAGGTATGAAACCAGACGTCGGTGGCCCTATGTGGGGTCATCCAACTGGTCCAGGCGGAGGTGGAGGTGGTGGTGGAGGAAGCACTGGCGGTGGTGGCGTAGGTGGTGCAGGAACCGGAGGTGGCGGTGGAGGCCGAAATGGATCCTGGGGAGATGGACCACACGACACTGCCGGATGGGACGATCAGAAGACTCCTGCTGCATGGAACGAGCCTCCGATCAACCCTGGTTCTTCCTGGGGTGGTCCGTCGAGCCATAAACCAAAACCTATGGGACCCACCGGAGGATGGGGAGATGCCGACATGGATCCTACTACCAGCTGGGCACATCCACCGAAACAAACTCTTACCAAAGAGCTAATATGGAGCAGCCGAGAGTTCAGATATCTCTGCGAATTGGGCTACAAAGTAAATATAACACGATGGTTGCTAGTTTTTAACTGCTGGGCCGTGATTTCACTTGACACTTCGTTGATTCCGTTTGTTAGAAAGAGGATGTGGAAACTGCATTGCGGAGCCGTGAAATGAACAGAGATGAAGCGCACGAACTACTGACTCAAGTACGTCCTCTAGATCAGTGGCGTCGTCATGATACCCATGCCGGGTACGACCCTGCTAGTCAAGCCGCTGCTGCTGCAGGTTATCCACCAAGGTTTAATCATGTCGCACAACAGATGTCCTTCCCTCCGGTAAGCTACGCCATATTTTCCCTTGCTAATAGCTCATTTATTCTGTCACGGTTTAGAAATCTTGAAAAACACTATCAAATGTCTCGATGTAAAAATACTGAATCTTTCTTTTCGATTGAAACTATAATATTTAACTGAGCCAAGATAAAACTACCGCAATACAGAATACGTGCGCTAGCAAGATTAGAGTGACATCGTTGAGTGAAATTGAGTAACATGTGAAGTTGTGCAAATTTAAATTTATAACCGGTGTTTTGTTTGAATTAACATTGATTGGCCATCGGATAAACAATAGTTTGGTTATTAATCGGTGAAGGTAACATGAGCTCCGATAGCGATAGATGATGGTAAGATACACAGCCTTGCGGTGTAAGCTTAGTGCGAAACGAAACACATTCTAAAATTATGTCTTACCAGAGGAACATACATCTCATTCATTCTCCAATTCAATCATGAATCGCCAATCAAATTCCTGGCCAATCACATTACCAAGGCTGTGTATGGATGTTACGCCTATGATATGATAGTGATAAGAATGGGAGAGGAGAGCTTAGGAAGGGCAAGGGGTATAGGGTGTTCGTATTGAATACAGGGGGCCGGAATGCCTAGTGTCGGCGCCACCGGTGGTATGAGTGGTACCGTCGCCAGTGCCAGCCTGCTCAAACTTCAGCAGCAACAGCAACAACAGGCAGCTGTTCAGTTGCAGCAACAACAACCCAGTGTCACTGCACCGCAGCCACCTTTCAATCAGGTGAACTTCGTGATCTGAAAAACATTTTCACATATCTGCCACTTTTCACTCACTTATTATGATTATGATTATTACTATTATTGTTGTTGTTGTTATTATCATATCAGTATTATTATTATTATTATTATTGTTATTTTCATTTCCAATGAAAGTATTATTTCATTCAGAATTACATAGATGACGTAGACACTACTGTTAAACTGGATGAAGTTTCAAAGACCGATAATCGAGGATTACCAAAGAGAAATATATTTTCCTTTTTTCTTTCTTCACGTAGAAATTTGTATATTTGTTAATGTTTGTGTAGGATTTTTGTGACAAGCTTAAAGTTTTTGCCTGTGTAGTGAGTCCCGAAACGAAATTATTTGGCTTGCTGCGTTGCATGAATATTGGCTATGCTTTATTAAGATATTATGTTGTGGTTGTCAATTTTCCAAATTTTCCAAATTCGTACGAATTTAAATATATTCGAAATGTCAGTGTTCAAGAGTCTTCTTAATTTGCTTTTGTATCACTTTGTTTTACAAGACAAAACTGGAAACTTTTGCAAGCATTATGTTTTTTCCATTACCAAGGCTAAGATGAGTAGTGCTTACTTTTACGTTCTAAGTTTGATTTCTATTATTCTTCTACTTCGGTAACTCTGACGATTTATCACTGCGTTAGCCAATAGTTCGTTTTGAAATATAATTGAAATGTTTATTTTTGTGTACAGACTTCCAGAACGCCGCAAAATCAACCTAGTACTGCACAACTGAGGATGTTGGTTCAGCAAATTCAATTAGCTGTCCAAGAAGGTTATTTGAATCATCAGATCTTGAATCAGCCACTGGCTCCGCAAACCTTGATTCTGCTCAATCAGCTCTTGCAACAAATCAAAGTTCTACAACAGTTGCATCAACAGCATTCGGTGCAAGGTTCATTGAAGGGGAATAGCCAAAATGTGCTGCAGATCAGCGTACAGATAACCAAAACTAAACAACAAATTGCCAATCTGCAGAACCAAATTGCTGTTCAACAAGCAACGTATATGAAACAACAACAACAACAGCAACATCCCGCAGCTCCGTCACAGGCATCCGATTACTACAAATCATCGGTTCACGATCCAATGTCTGCGCTGCAGAATACCTTTACAGACTTGACCATGAACAAAGAGCCTCCAGTGGTGAGAAACAGTTTGTCAAGATTTTTCGAAGCTGGCAGTAGAAGGAGTCGCATATGTTGAACAATTTTATATCCGATTTGCAGAGCCAGCAGCAGTCGCGTCTGAATCAATGGAAACTACCGTCTCTGGATAAGGATGGAGATCTGGGTACTAACGAATTTTCACGAGCTCCCGGTACTACAAGCAAACCTCCCACTACACCAGTTGGTCTCACTCAATCACACAGCAGTCCTAACATGAATCCTTTGCTAGGACAAGGAGACGGGACCTGGTCTTCCAGACTCGGTGACAGCGGATGGCCAGATGCTGGTACCAGCGATTCTACGGATGGGAAAGATTGGCAACCCGGTGGTGCTGCTTTCACCGATCTGGTACCAGAATTTGAACCTGGCAAGCCATGGAAGGTAATCCACTCCCAATACCTCCAGCGATACATATCAATAATTGGATGCCACAAGTTGGTGAAAACTTTTAAATAATCAAAATTAAGCTACGGTCAGTCGGTGCGACACGCTGACTCAGGTATCACTCATCGATCGTTAGTTCGTAAGGATTGTTCGGGTCCACCTATATTTGAAATTGTTTTAGGGGAATCAGATGAAGAGCATTGAGGATGATCCTAGTATTACTCCTGGATCGGTAGTCCGCTCACCCTTGTCGCTGGCTACCATCAAGGATCCCGATGCCATATTTTCATCGAGCACGAAAACCTCTCCACCACCTTCGGCTAACGCAGACACTTCGATTCCCAGTCTGAGCAACTCCACGTGGAGTTTTAATCCACCTGCTGCTACAACGCCCAGCGCGTTTGCAAGGTACGTTTCAAACACTTGCAATAAACAAACCAACTCAAAAGCTATGCACAAACAACTCAAAAGCTATCTTATCGATTCCTATCAGTTAATAAATCAATTATCTTCCCTCATTCGAACAGCTCCAAAAATACATGGGGTGAAACTGCTCCACCACCTACTGCGGTAACATCCGAGTTATGGGGTGCTCCGATGAGCAAAGCTCGTGGCCCTCCACCTGGATTAGGCAGCAAGGGCGGTGCGACTTCCAGCAATGGATGGGCTGGATTACCTGGAGTTGGACGTTCTTCCAGTTCTTGGGGTCTCCAGACTGGCGCGGTAGCTAATGCTGGTTGGGTTTCAACTTGGCTTTTACTCAAAAATTTGACACCACAAATCGACGGTTCCACACTGAAAACGCTCTGTATGCAGCATGGACCCGTACAAGACTTTAGACTATATTTGAACCACGGAATAGCTTTGGCTAAATATTCATCCAGGGATGAAGCTATCAAGGTAAGTTCGTGAACAAGAGGAGAGAGGCAAAGAAAGGAAAAAACAAACAATTCAATTCATTGGCTACGCGAACTTTGTTTGTTAACCCTTTGAAGGTCGGTGTATCGTGAATGATACACCTACTTTCTTCCATTCTAATCCCAATATTTTTTAGACTCTGCACACTGCATGCGTAAATCTATTTATTTCATATCATAATCACTAACATGTTCGTGCAACCATTTCAGACGATATGTCATCAGTACATATATAAACATGTTCTTGAGGTCGCTGATTACGATTTTGAGGTTAAAAAATACATTGCTGAAATAATAATGTGCCCCCGAAAGGGTTAATCCCCGAACAAATTGTTTGACGCACAATGGTGTAACGGACGAATGATTTTATTTGTTAGGCACAAGGAGCATTGAACAATTGCGTGCTTGGCAATACGACGATATTTGCGGAATCTCCAGCTGACAGTGAGGTTCACACGTTGTTGCAACAGCTCGGCGGCCAACCACAGACCGCCGGTTCGGCCGGTTCCGGCTGGGGTCTCAGACCGACGAGTAAAGCTGGTCCACCCCCAGACACATGGGGCGGCAGCTCGAGTCAACTTTGGGGTGCTCCGCCAGCCAGCAATTCGCTGTGGAGTAACGCGGGCATCGATAGCGGCGATCAACAACGAGCGACGCCAAGTTCGCTCAACTCTTACCTGCCCGGTGATCTCTTGGGAGGTGAGTCCATGTAGGGAGCCCCCAGTATCATGTGAAACACACCGAATACTCAATACTTCTCGACACTAATGTCGGATGAAAGGAATAGAACGATGTAACTTCGATGAATTACGACTCGCATTTCTATGTGATTGTGACCATATACGATTGAAAGAAAAAAAAAATATATTTTTTTTTTTATTTTTTTTTCAACGTTTTTTTTTTCCCCTCGTTTCGTTTTGCTAGAATTTTACTACGTTTTCCATAATTGATATCACAACCGATGGTAGATCGTATTTTGATATATTTATCTCAAAACTTGATATTTCAAAATTTCAGTACTTATCATGTTTTGGGGAAAAACTGTACTGAGAGAATACAAAAAAAAAAACGAAAAAAACAAAACAAAAAAAATATTAAGTAAAAAGTCGTTAGATGTCATGTACCGAAAAAAGTGACAATTGAGAACATTTTTATTGGATTTAGATGAAACTGTTGAAAGTCTTCTTGTAATGTCAATTACATTGTAGGGACACAAATCGATGAATTACGTAACTTTTATCTTTAACCAAGGTCACATATGATTGGAAAAAAAAGAGGAATGAAAGAAGAAACTAAAAGAAAATACAAAAAAAAAGAATAAAAAATACAGCCAAAAAGATGTTACAGTTACAAGCGATATTTAATTATGGTTATGTGACGACGATAGTCAATTTCTTTGATTCAATCTCCATGAGAAGACCCCGTGTGCTTCCCACGAGTCATTGCAGGTTCCAGGGATCATTCTCTTGATATTGGGATTATACTATGCACGCAGTTTAAGTAGAAACCACCCAGATCATTAAAAGCAAAAAACAGAGGAACAATTATTTCCAAGTTTGAATAACAATATATTCATATATGATATACATCACATATTATATATAAATATAAACCCTAAACCTTATCGTGAAGTTTTAACTACTCTAAACAAAAGCGGAAGGATGAAATATAAAAAGAAACTCGCATGCTATGGGATATTTTGGTTGTCTCTATTAAATTGCTGTATCGGTCCATACAGAATTAATAATGTCTTAGATCGTGTCTAAGAGTGTTCCATTTTATTACTCGACGGTCAAAGACTGTAGCGAGTATCAAACTTAGACTGTACCAATCTAATCAAAACTTTACGAGCATTGACGTCTTTGCTTGTTGAGCTTTTAATAAAGCAAGGACGCAACGATACCAAATGTTATCGCAATAACATAAATTTTATTATATTAAACAGAATGAAAGAGAGAAAGAAAGCGAAGAAAGAAAGAGAAAAAAAATAAATTAAATAAAATAAAATAATAATAATAATAATAATAATAATAATAAAATGAAACTTATGTAAATCTAAAAATGCCACCTGTCGTGCCAATGTTCAATGTGTCTCTGTACCATTAATTATAGAGTTTAAAACTTAAAAGAAAGAAAGAAAGAAGAAAAAGAAAAAAAAAATACAAAAAATAGAAAAAAAAACAAACAAAAACAAAAACCGAAATATTAATTTAAAAGAATACGTTCAAATCGAAAAACAAAAAAAAAATAAAATAAAAATAAAAAAAAAATAGATAAATAAATTTATCGCCAAATACCTTTCGAAGTATTGGCGGGCCTCTTGTGATATGAAAGGCAGAAATGGTCAAACGAAGTCTAATAACCGGTCATTTTATCGTTTGCCAAAGAACATGTTCGCGTTGTATATCAAAGTTCTTGTTCAAACGATATTACGATTTCTAAAGACACGCGCAATAAAACAGCGAATTAAACCCGGAAACAATCTCCCGCGACGGAGACCAATCAACATAAATAAATTTAGATGATGATGAAGAAGAAGAAAAAAAAAACAAAACAAAAAAAGGAGAAAAAAAAACCGCGCAATACAATGATGGAATCACACACACATACATAAACACACAAGACACATACCTATACGTTTAGAAACTAAAAAAGAGTACATAGCATTAAACTTGATTTAAGTGAACCTAAAATTAAGTTGAAAAAATATATATATATCTCTATCTATATATATATATATATATATATATATATTAAACTATGACAAGCCAATCTCAAGACAACGCCGCTCGTAGGAGCCGTTCTATATTAAAAATTGATTTACTTAATAGAATTGAAAAAGAAAAGTACTAACTATGATTAAAAAGAAGAAAAAAAACAAAAAAAAACAAAAAAAAACAAAAAAACAAATAAATAACAATTAGTCTCTAATGCTAAAAAAATACTAAATTCACATGCTAACGATTATGAACGTAAGTTATAAGTACGAATAGATAAGTAACTACATATATATTTAACTATGATAAAGAAAATTTATTACATTATACATACTAATAATTGAAATATATAAAATAAGAACAAGAAAAAAAATAATAATAATAATAATTAAGGGCTGGGAGGGGGGGAAGAGTTATATTCAGGCCTGTCAACTGCAGCGATATACATCATCTTACGTTGTGCGACACATTTATATTCGTCAGACGGTATGTTTTTTTTGTTTTTGTTTTTTTTTTCTTCCTGCTTTCGATTCGTTTTCAATTTGGACGTTTGCGCGGGAATACTTTGCTAAATGCCCCCTATGTGAATCAATAATAATAAAATGAGTGAAAAAATCCCAACTCACATTCACGATGTCTCGATGGGAAGAAAGGATTAATAATAATAATAATAATAATAATAATGTGACAAATGCTGAGACAAAGTTGAATTAACGAATGTGTGAGGAAAAAGTATGGAACCCTAGATATATAATATATATATACACACCCACATACACATATTCGCACACATACACATGTGTGTATGAATGAAGGAGAAGGGAAAGAATGATGATACGAAGAAAAGAAAGAAAAAAAAAATGGAAAATTAACTAATGATAACGATACGTTGAGAGTGGGAGATGGCGTAGTTGATTAATTTATTTCGAAAGATTGAATTTAGAATTTTAGGGAGATATTTGTTGTGATAATAATATTGAACTCTGGCGCCTTGGGTAAAAATTACTCTAAGCGTTCGAGTAAAGGATAAGTAAGTAAGTAAGGAAGTGAATAAATAATTAAACAAAACAAAAAAATTAATAAATAAAAGTAATAATAAAAAAAAAAAAGTAAATTAAAAAAAAAATTGAATAAGGCATACATATATATATATATATATATATATAAAATATATATTGTCTACATTATTAATATTATTATTGATTGATCTATTATTATCTATACATATACTGCATATTAATTGATAAGGAAACAAAAAAAAAAACAAAAACAAAAAATTCTATATTATCGTACACACATCCTTGGATATAAGTAATGCAACAATACGGTTTTTAATATTAATATATTTATTATGAGCTATTAGCTATTGTCTATTATGATTTATTCATATTATTATTAACAATTATTATTATTATTATCATTATTATTGCCTCTAGTGATTATTATGATTATTGAATGTTGTGAAAGATATACTGGTAGCATGAGAGTGAAGTGCATGAAGTGCTGTATTACAAACAAATCAAAGACACGAACTTAGAATTTCTTGCTGAAATTATGAAAAAAAGAGTCAGATAGAGAAGACATCGATACGTATTAAAAAAAAAAAAAAAAACAAGAAAAAAAAATTAATGAATTTGATCAATACTCTCCATTTAATAAAGTCGTATTATGGCTTTCGAACAGAAAGTCAGATCACGTAGCGTACAATAATGAAAAAAAAAATTAGAAAAAAACAAAAAAAAACTAAGGGAGAGAGAGAGAATTGAAAATACAGTTTACTCGTATTTTAACAAATCCGACGCTATACGCGGGCAAAACTTGAATTTATTGGCATTATATAGACGAAATTTTGAAACGACGATTTAAATATTAATACGAAAAAAAAAATGAATGGTAATTTAAGAAATTAAAAAAAAAAAAAAAAATTAAATAGATAAATAAAATGAAAAAAAAAAAAAACACACTTGCAATGTGATATCTCGTGTCTTGTCTGACGAGACGTTTTAAGATAGTTGGCGTTTGTTTTTCGTGTAATTTAAGGCAAAAGAAAGAAAGAAAGAAGAAAAAGAAATTAAAAAAATACGACAAAAAAACGATAATTCTAACGGAGTAAACGATAATGAAGCCGCATGAGCGAATGTCTATAGTCAAAATCATTGTCGTGTAGCTCAAATCTCGTGATCAGAGTTTTTGGGTGATATGTATACTGATTTTTGTCCACCCCCCCAGTTTTATTTTGTGTAGGCCGATACTTTACGCGTTGCTAACAGCAGGAATATCTTTCAAAACTGCCAGAAATTATTATTGTGGTAAGGTATTTTGTTAAAAAAAAAAAAAAAAAAAACAAAAGGCTTTTTGTCGAAAGCGTATAATGATAATAGTAATCGATAGGATCTGACTTCACATGCCATTTTAGATCGTAAGCGTTTTCAATGAATTAGACTATTAATATTATTATTATTGTAGTTATTATTATTATTATTATTATTATTACCGTAATTATAATAATAACTATTATTATTATTATGCTTAAGAAATTTTATTTTGTTTTATTTTTATTTTTTTTTCACTAATTTGTTTTTATTTTTATCAATCTTATATCGGGATTCGCGGTAGACTCCACTTCGAACACGACCAAATAGGAAAGCTAGTAGCGGTGTAGGACAACTATAAAAAAAAGAAAAAGAACAAAAAAAAAGCAACTAGTTATTATAGTTATCATATTATTACGACGTATAAATATAACACATGAATTACTGTTTGGGTATATAAATACCTTAGGTTTAAAATGAACTTTCAAATCTTACTTTTAATGTTCCGTTCAAGCCAAAATGATTTTTATTTACACCGTTTCGCTCATCGGTACAGCTTGTTTGATAAGTTTTACAATATCATGAAAAAAATAAATAATAATAAATAAAAATATCTGAATCATCAATTTCATTTAGCTCTAGATGGGCCGAATGTCTGTACAGAATTGCGTGTAAGATTAGTAGAAAAGAAAAGCAAAGAAAAAAAAAAACTTATATATTTTGAATAATTTTTTGGGTTGTACCAAAATGTGAAATGTGTGTGTAAAGAAAAATTCTTTATTTCTGAACCCAGTAATAATAAATAGATTGAAGCAAAAAAAAACAAGAAAAAAAAAAAAAGTAACAAACAAACCTTAAGGTTTTACTAGTAAATGGAAGTATTCTCTTCACAGTGTTCGTTCCGTTTGTTGTCAGGGGTCAACTAGTCTAAATACCCGGTTCCCAGAGACAATCGGATCACGCTTCATGAAGTATTTTATTTTATTTTATTGCTGTAGATTTTATTATTATTTTTTTCCCCCCATTTTTTTTTCTCCGTCTCCTGCAATACCATATTAATCGATAAAAATATTACAGAGGGATACAGATAATTGTTGTCCCTCGATTATATTGTACGTAGAGAAGAGAGATATTCCTCTCTTATAAGTTTTTATTATTTTCTTTGTCTTAGGCATCGTTGCACAGTATGGCAGAGAGCTCGTACCACTGATAGACAATGATCAGCACTGTTAGTTCTATTAACTAATATTATATGCGTACACATTGTATATAGTCGATTGAAATATCGGAGTGAAAATAAATGTGTAACTGATAATAACGAGAGCAAGAAACGTAGTAAGATAGAAAAAAAAAGAAGAAGAGAAGAAAAGTAAAAGAAAAAGTAAAAAAAATCATGTCTCTAAGATCAGTGGATATCTGAGATCCTCGATTCATACATATTTCTTTTTTGGGTTATCGATTAGATTTGATTATTTCTTAAAATATATCTTCAGATCCACTGACATTTCCACTGACATATCCATCAATAGGAACGACCTCTTTGTATCGATCTGTGATCTCTGAATATAAATCAGTGAAAAAGTCTGGGTCTACGGGCCACTGACTGTGCTATGTTATTGGTTGTACGCTGTACCTACGAAGGCAGCACCTTAATAATTCCTTATTACTGCTCTTAATATACCACTTATTAAATATAATTAATAATAATAACAATAAGATAATATTATTGATTCTTTATATTTTTATTTTTTATGATGAAAATGATAATGAAAATGAAAAATGAAACAAAAAATAAGTAAAACAAACAAAATAAACGAATGAATAAATGTGAAGAAAAGAATAGAAAATAGTAATTGAGAAGAAAAAAAAATACAAAAAAAAAAAAAAATAGAAACAAAAAAAAAAGAATGAAATTATAATAACACACCCTTAACTTTCTTAGTCGAATGGATACTTACGGAGTCAGTGGACGAGAAGTCTATGAAAATATCTAAAATCACGTTCCAAGGCTCATATTGACCAAAAATCTAATATTTATAAATTAATTATTTATCAATTATATCAGCATTAATTAATTATTCGTCTGTGAAAAATTATTCACATCGCATATACATATACACACATCTATATTAAGTAAGGTATATTGTTGAAAAATAAACAAAAAAAAAATGAGAAGAAAATAATAAAAAAAAAACAATAAAAAACAATATACATATATCTGTATATATACATATACTCGTGCGACAAATAAACAAACGTCATGAAATGGAAAGAAAAACTTAACGGTAGAAAAACTCCTATTTGGGATACATTTCGAAGTTCTCTTTCTCTACATATATTAATTGTATAATG
This sequence comes from Athalia circularis, assembly GCA_963978495.1. Taxonomy (NCBI): domain Eukaryota; kingdom Metazoa; phylum Arthropoda; class Insecta; order Hymenoptera; family Athaliidae; genus Athalia; species Athalia circularis. The sequence continues at coordinate 1,434,311 of OZ021702.1, forward strand.
AATTTTTAAGAAGAAAGAAAGAAAGTTTAATTAGTTCAAAATAATATTAACAATCAAATTGATTCGATCTTTGGCATACGTTTGACTGTATTATTATTATTATTTTCATTATTATTGTTATTAGTACGACTACTGTTATTATTATTATTATTATTTTTGTCAAATTTTTTTTATTAATATTATCATTATCATTATAATATGTTATTAAGTTTTACTAATAATTTTTTTTTTTTTTTTTCTCGGCGTAACGAGGATGAATCAGAGTTATGAAACGATCACTGGCCATATTCCTAATGTAATCATAAATTGGTAATGTAATGAACGAAAAATTTAAGAAAAAGGAAAAAAAAAATTATCATTACCAATATCTGTTTACACTTGTTATATGCTCAATGCAGGCTGCTCATTGTTCACACAAAGTATGTCATTAGAATATCTGCTAATCGTTGCTGTCAATCAGATAAACAATTTATATATATATAAATATATATAAATATATATATATATATATATACAGACCTACTTGTCGAAATGTGTAACACCAGATTTTCTAGTAAAAAAAAAAAATAAACAAATAAATAAATACTACAAAAAACAACCTTGATGATATAAAAGAAAGAAGGAAAGAAAGAGAGAGAAAAATGAAACTAGAAGCTAGAAAATGCGAAAAAAAAACAAAAAAAAATGAAAGAATAGAAAAATCTACACTAAGATTATTGATGACGGATAAACCCAGTTCAAATTTAGTATTATATGTGAAACACAACGTAAACACGTGCATCCTAGCTGTAACTAGTGACTATATAAGGGTATTTATTTATATATATATACATAATGATAGTAATATTGATATCGATATATATTATGGCAAATATAACACACACATATATATATATATTTAAAAAAAAAAAAAAAAAAAGAAAGAAAAAAAACACATAAATATATATATCTATATATCTATCTATAAAAATACTTCGATGTTTAAGATTCTTAGGATCCATATAGTATTTAGGTTGTGTCGTGTGTCCGGTGGTGTTAATTGTATGTTCATTCCAACTGACCCACTCTCTCATCGTTAATCACTTACGCACACGTTTCTGCTGCTCATCTAACTTTAACAAAATGGTAAACAAAAAAGAAAAAAAAAAAGAAATTGTTTTTAATTATATTTTTGTGTTGTTATTACTTTTTATTGTCATTATTATTACTATTGTTGTATGATTATGATTATGATTATCATTATTATTGTCCTTTGAATCTCTCGTAAGAATAATAACGATGGATTTAATTTTATAGACATAAATATTTGAATTTTACTAAGAGATTGCCGCATACTATAATTACAATACCTGTATATGCAATACTGCACTTTATTGGAAAAGTTTCTGTTACGCCAGTCGCCGTCATTGATTGCGAGACAAAGACTAGAAAGTTTTGACACGTTCGAATTGTTATGTTTAATTAGTGAAAAATAAACAAGTATCGAAGAACACCGACGAGAACAACAATATGAAGAGAGAGATAGAAACAAAAAAGGAATTAGGACGGAAAACTAGTCATTTATTAATAATTTTTTGTCGCTAAAAAAGAATGAACAAGAAGAAGGAAAGAAAAAAACAAAACAAACATCTGATTCGTCGAAAAGAGCGAGTGTACGAGAGCTCGGAAACGGGGAGTTTGAAAATAAAAGCCCAACGTATTAAAACCTAACCACCCATGGATCAAAAAACCGATGATTACTATATCATTATAATATGCTGCAAAAAAAAACATGTATTTTGCTATCGTAATAGTATACCACATTCTAATATACTTACAATTAATTGTAAAATATATTTCTGAACGGTGCGCGATTGAATGTTATTTACCGTTGATGAGAAATTTTTTTCTTTTTTTTTTTTCAAATATTTTGTCACGTTTTGTATGAAAGATGAAACGAAAAAATATATACACACATACATACATACATATAGGTATATATGTGAATTGCAGCGCGTAGCAAACCAGTACACGAAGCACACATACCCCATCACACGCATTACTCATTTGCAAACGTATTAACGTAAGATTACTAAACTATTATGATGATACACATAAATATACATCTCTATCTATCATTAATGAAAAGAAAATGTGAGGAGGACGAAGGAAATAAAAAAACAAACGTCAAAATACAATTAAAAATTAAAAAATTAAAAAGTAAAGCTAAAAATAATAATTAAATGATAAGGAATAATAATAAGAATAATGATAATAATATTGATAATTAACGAATAATATCATGATTATATATAATATACTACGTATACACATAAACAATATTAATATCTGTATGTTGTTATAAATTATATAATAATATGGATAATATAAAGAAACTTAATGATTCGGATACATAAATCATTAATATTAATAACAATAATAATAATAATAATAATAATAGGAATAATAGCGATAATAATAATTCACAATATGCTGTAGTCTGATGATGTAACGGTGATGATGATTATGATGATTATTATTAGAATACAACGTCAAGAATGATACAATGACGACGTTTCCTCTGTATAAAATCAGTACGGGGTCCCCCTCATTTGATTTCGCGCGTTTGAACAATCGATTTATCAATTAATCTCTTCTTTTTTTTCTCTCCAATAATTTTTCCGTTTGTAAAATTACCCTATAGTTATAATCATTGAACTGTGTAATGTTATTATTATTAAAAATAATGTGCTCAACATGTGCACAATTGATATATAATCTCTATGTACCAGATTTAACTATAGGTACACCGACAATGAGAGGAGAAGTACCAGATACAAAAAACCAAATTTTTAATATTCATTTGTTTTTGTTTTCTTTTAATTTTTTTTTCTACAGAAATAACAAAGTTCGTTTCATCGATAAAAAAAAAATATCACAGCTGAAAATTTTTCATGAAAAGAAAACCATCGACGATCGTCAAGATTTTTTTTTATCAATTTTGACTTCACTTTTCGTTTCTTTCCTTTTTTTTTTTCTCCCTTCTGGCTCTCGTCTGTCTTTCTTCGGTACTTTTTCCCCCCAAGTCTCTGGCAAACTAGAAGGCAACTTTTATTTAAATCTCAATGTTCAATTGAACGAAGACAGGCGACCCGCCGGCCGTAGTAAAGGCTCCTCCCTGCCCCCATGTAAACCTGTGATCCTTATATCAAAAAAAAAAAATATAAATGAATAACGATAATAATAATAATAATAGTAATAATAATGATAAACCCAACAATAGTAATAATAATAATAATAATATTAACTTGGAAAGAAAAAAAAAAACACTGAAAAAAACCTGGACAGTTGAGTATGAAAAAAAAATAAATAAATAAAAATGGACGACGAACGATTTCGTCGCTGTAGTGAAATATGTTGAAAAAAAATTGAGAGGGAAAAAGAAGAGGTGAGAGGAAAAAAAAAGAAAGAAACAAGAAATTAAAAAGAAAAGAAAGTATTGCGAAGATATTCAAAAACGCACGCGCGCATACAGTACATGTATACATACATATGCATTACCTATGTATGTAGCTATGTACATCAAATTATGATCGATCGAAAAGAAAGAAAAACAATAAAAAACAAGAGATATTCGAATTAGCATAACGATACATGTAATATAGCAATTAGACATGACAACAACGATTGCAATAATACATCTCAAAAATGATAAAGAATATAAAAAAAAAATGACGAACGGATTGGAAAGAAACGAAGAAGAAGATAAACGGAAAAACAAGAATAAAAAAATATCCGATAATATCCGATAATATCTTTGCTTTGCAAGAACCGGACGTCGCGAGGATTCAGGAGCTTGATAAACATATTCGAACCACAATCAATTTTTTTATCTCGAAAAAGAAATAACAATAATAACAATAATAATAATAGTAATAATAATAATACTAATAAAATAAACGCAAGTTTGAACGATTGACTAAAGAATGTTGTGAAAACAACGAGTATAGAGAAGAAGCGAAAAGAAAAAAAAACAGAAAAAACTAGAAACTAAAAAAACAATAAACAAAATACAATTATTGTCCGAAATTGCGATATAGACTGAGGAGATGTGGAGGCCAGGCGCCAAGTACCTGAAAAATGGCCCGCTGAGTCACGACCTCATATACACATATGTATAATAATGATTGTTATTATTATCTATATCATATAATTCTTTCGTATAACTAAATAATTATTAATCTCTGCATTAATTATTATTACATATTAGTAATATTAGTAATATTGTAATTTCTTCTATTTTATTTGTGTCTATTTTCTTTTTATTTTTTGTTTTTAATTTTCCTTCCTTCAGTTTCTCGATGCGTGTATCCACTTTGCCTGCGTGTATGTTATATACTTATATGTATAACGAGCGTTTACCTACGTGCATATTAAATATGTAAACAGTATATATATATGTACCTATATTTATATCGTAATTGTCAATGATCAAATTTTTGCTTTAGTGGCAAAGTCTGAGCCTCCCGTCCGATTTAAAAACTGACAAACAGAAGAATTGATTATATTAACGAGGAAACGATTTTTGGTGAGAATAAAAAGTAACAAAAGTGAAAAAATAAATGAATTGATCAATTAATAGAAACGAAAACAAAAAAAAAACAGACGTAGAGGAGCGTGTGTTTGACGGTATTCAACAAAATGGTGATGGTAATAATATTGAAAATAACTTTTACTATTGTTGTTGTTGTTGTTGTTATTATTACTATTATTATTATCGTATCGATTGACAATGATGTGCAATAAAGTATCGAGTAAATTATTATTATTATTATTATTGTTACTGTTATTATTATTATTTTCATTGAAGCAATCGAAACATTTTTTCCATTCTTGCTCATTCGAAGCCAAAAAAAGAAAAGCCTACGAGGGATCAAAATAGTACGAGAAAAAAAATTAAAAGTTACGAAGAAAAACATAAAAAGAAAAAAAACAACAACAAAGAACAAATAGATTAAACTAAATAAAACAATAATAATATCAATACGAAACATATTTTTAGACTATATGTATTATTATTATCATCGTGAATAAATCACGAACACGACCGCAGTCCATTTTATCGCTATATTCTTGTATAGCTGTGAAAAAAAAAAAACTAAAAAATGAAAAATCAAAACTATAATTATACAAACAAGAATGAAAAAATAAAAAATACAAACAAATGTAACAGCTCGATCTTACGCAATTCTATTTTATTCTATTTTTAACTTTTTGATTTTGTTTTTTTTTTCTAATTTTTGAACGAAATTGTTTTTTTTTTATATTATACACGTATGTTATTTTTGAGTTTTTTTTTTGTGGAGGACATTGTTGACGCATCATCATCATCATCTTCGTTATTATAATCATCGTTATTGTTATTATTATTATATTATTGTTATCATCGTCATCATCATTAATACGTACAAAAAATTCCAACTCCAACCGTGTTGATATAACTTGTACTTGGACTTTTATTGCATATTGGCCAAACTGTATTTTATCAAATAATTTGAAAATGAGGAGAAAAAGAAAATGAATAACAATAAAATATAACAATGTGGAGCGATGCTTCTCAGCCTGTATCGATTAGGGATGATGAACGTTGCGAAACCAGAGACTCAGTAGCAGATTGAATGAATAAATAAATAAATGAATAATAATAATAATTGAAATCGCAAGTTTGAAATTGCATTTTTCGGTTTTCTCTTCGATAACGTTCCAGAGAAAAGGTAAAAAATGACGTTAACCAGAAGGACGATATACTATAATTGAAACGATTGAAATGAATACGATAATAGGGATAATAATAATAATAATAACAACCGTAACAATAGTAACAATTATCCTAAGAATAATGATAATAGGTAAGAAAGTTTGCAGAGAAAGATAAGGGGGGGGGGGGGGGGGGGGGGATTACAAAACATTACAATTAAACGTTGAAAATGTTAAACGCACCCAATGTGACTATCCTAATTGTAGTAAAAACTTACAATTTAAAATAAACAATATTCGTGAATCAATAATAAATAATAAACAAATATATATACATATTCTTCAAGCTTAATTTTGAAGTATATAATAACTATACTAATAATAATATTGATTGCAAGTATTCTTAAATATATATAAGATGTACATAGGTATTATCGAGTGCGAATCGTTGATTCATTTCATTTTTTTCTGTTTTTTTTTTTTCTATTTTTCGTTTCCAATTCAGCACGATTCGATAAGTCTGAAAGAAGAAAAAGATGATAAAAACAACAACAAAAAAAAAAAACCCACGATGAAAGAAAAATAAAACGAAAAAAGAGAAAAAATTTGAAAATGATCGTTCTCGTTTTTGTATTGAAAAAAAAAAAAACGATGAATTACAGAAAAATTTATATCGTACATGATAAATAATAATAACAAATGAAAAATGAGTTATAAAATAAACCGATCGTTGCGTTGAAACGACACCGTCTTTTAAAATATATGCTAACTACTACTATACGTCCAAATCATCTATTTCATTGTGTCCGGTCCATTGAGAAGAAAAATAAATAAATGAATAAACAATCATCCCAACAATATTGCTACAAGAAAATTAAATCAAGTAATTTTTTTTTTATGTTCTGCTTTTTTTTTCTTCCCCCATCATCGTTTTGCGTGTCAATCGTTGAAATCGGAGACTAAGCTCAATTTTAGTAGCTACCGTAGACCCTTTCGATTATAGAAAAGTTGATGAAGAATAAAAAAAAAAAACATTAATCACACACGACCCAGATCTGCATGATTTTATTACCATTAATTTTGCTATTATTTGTTGCCGTTATTTTCTATCATTATTTTTATTCTTGTCAATATCATTATCGTCGTTATTGTTACTATTGATTATTATTTTCAATCTTATTATTATGATTATTATTATTGTCACCATTACGATCATTTGTTATATTGATATGAAATCAAATCTTCCATTAAACGGATAACGTAAAAAAAAAGAACAAAAAAAAATAAACCCGTAAAACTGATAGATGAAATTAAATATGTAACTCTGCTGTTTCTATGATATGCGCTTAATTGTGTTGCCAATCATGTTATTATATCCACTATTATTATTATTATTATTATTATTAATATAATTATTATTATTTTAATTGTTAACTGTGTGGAGAACATCGCTCACTAACCGTGTTCTCTCGTCTTGCATAGAATTAATAAATCTTAAATTTTGAATAATGTATAATTTATTTTGCAACAAACTTTTCTCTTTTTTTCTCATCGCGTTGTATTAAATACAGGGAATTCGATCAGAGGTCGAATGAAGGAGGCAGTAATTTTTTTCATAGATCGATAATATTGTTGGAAAGAATTTGAAAATCATCGGTGATTATTATCAATTCATCGCTGCTTGAAATAATTATGATAAAAGTACAGAGCTCGATGATTGTTTTTTTTTTTTTTCTCGTCTTTTCTTTCGTTTTCAAATATACCTATACTCGACCACTTTTTCTCTCTTATTGTTTTTATTAACGATTGAAAAAAAACAGAAGAATTTGTAGTTAATAAAAAAGGAAACAAAAAAAAACTGTCTCGAGAGACGACTGCCTATTATCCGTTCTTCGGTCAGTACCGAGTGACACATCAAATCCACGTGTAATTCGGTTGTGCCCCCCCCCCCCCCTTTCCCCCCTGCCCCCGGCCCGTTTGAATAATGTAATTACAATTATAATTGTACGAAAATTCCATATGTCAGTGCCTAAGTGAAAAGAAAAGAAAAGAAAAAAAAAAGAGGAAAAAAAAAGGATTCAAAAAAAAAAGAAAAAAGAAAAGAAAAAAAGAGTTGTAAAGTGTGATTTAATGATTAAATAATGAGGTATCAGTGCGTATTTGTGGCCTTGCTTATTATGCATAATCTCAACAGCTTTGATGATTCATTGAAATATCTTATAAATATAATGTATACCGTATAATTAATCGATTAATTAATTAGACAACAAGAAAAACTTTTCCGCCAAATTACCTGCTCCGCTTCCTTGTTAGAAATTTTTTTATTGAAATTTTTCTGTTTGATTTTTTGTTGTTTTTTTTTTCCGGAGCGAGTCGAGAAAGAGGACATTTTTAAAACGTATCGCGGTACACAATGTGGTTGACGTAAAATTCGGAAAATACATGATCAAGGTACAATTCGGATGGCACATTTTATTAATTCAAAATTTAATTGAAAAATATACAGATACCTATAACGTCATTTAATAGCTCGAGACGCGGAACTCCGTCGAGTCTTTGGATTTTTATTGAGTTGAATTGTTGTCTTTTTTTTCAAATTTATTCACTTGTTTTTTGTTTTTATTTTTGATAACTGTCGACGTCGTTTTCATTTTCATTTTCAAAGGATTTCCATTTTGTGATACCATACCTGTAATTGTATTTGTTGTATCTGTATATATATATACGATAACGTATATTATACGTGTATACCGCATTGCACTCATTAATCAAATAATTGTTCGAACATTTTTTGTATAATAATGATAATAATAACAATAATAATAATAACAGTAATGATAATGATAAGAAGAAGAACAACAACAGCAACATCAACAACAACAATAATAATAATAATAATGTAATATAACCGATATTATTTTAGTAATTTACTTAATATCAGTAATCATAACAATAACAACAATAACAATAATATTATTATAAATAATAATAACAATATTAATAATAATAATAATAATCGTCGTAATATTGGTAATAATATCATAATCTTTGAATAATGACTATAAACGATTGACGAAAAGCAAGAGAAAAAGAGAAGATTTTTAAAAATAAATTATTCACGTGCCCCGAATTGACGAATAAAAAAAATGAAGTAAAAAAGAGAAGAGAAGAAAAACTACCATGCATGTTGAAAAAAAGAAGAAAAAAAAACCTGCCTAAAATCTAGTCCTAAGATAGCGTGCGTGGCATTGATATTGTATGTGTTCCGTTTTAAAAAAAAGTGTGCGTCGATACTTAGATTAGATATTACAAGTGACCTTATATGCCTGGTTAGCGTCAAGTAATATGGAAAACTCATCACTTATTTGGCAACCTTTGGAAATATTGTACACACATACACACACACCCACACACACACACACGATACAGAAGACGGTAAAATGGAAAGAGAACGGTGAATAGAATGAAAAATAAACTGAAATGAAATAAAACCGAATCAATAATCAAATAAAGTAAACGAAAGCTTTTGATGTTGAATTTAGAAACGACGTGTGTAATACCATTGTTGTTATTATTATTATTATTATTATTATTATCATCATCATACCTTCTCTTATTAATATTCAAAAGCCTGAAACAAACAATTCATCGCAACGTGTATTATTGATGTAATTTTTTTCGTAAATTTCTCTATGCATTTTCTAGCTGTGGATTTTCTAGCGTGGTTGAATAACTTTTTTTTTTATTACATACCACGAAGCATATTGAGGTATGGATCAAAAGCGCCGGATATCACGAATGATAAATAAAAAAAAAACAGAAAACAACCGATAATTATAATAATAATAAAAATAATAATAATAATTAAATAAATTCAATTAAATGGAACAGGAAAGAACAGACCAGATCCTCATACCTTATTACCACTGTTTCGAAAAATTTAATGTTGTAGCTTTGTTAACGATTGATTAAAAAATTCGATCTTTAATGAATTATGAACGAATGGCTTGCCTTAATCAACGTTACGTGCACGCAGGTGTTGTACGAAAGTTAAGGAACACACCGGAAAAGAAAGAAAAGCGGATGACAAGAAATAAAAAATACCTTTCAGATCAGGATCTAAAATAGATTAGATTGATTCAATTTAATAAATATAGTAATCGTTGTATTAAGTTGCAAATATACATACTTATATAGTTATTTATGTCCGATCTGATTATTAATTATACATAACAGGGTAATATAATACCGTAGAAGGGAAGGAAAAAAAAAACAAAAAAATAAAAACAGAAAAAAATAACTAACAATTAAAAAAAAAAAAACAATAATATGTGGCATTTAATCAATAGTATCTGAATAAGCTTGTAAGTTTCATTCAACTACCTACTTAGATATACCTACCAATGTATGTATTATGAATAAAATTTGTAGAAAAAGAAACTAACAAAAAAAAAAACAACAACAACAACAACACAAAAGAAAAGACATCGTCGGGCTATAGTTATATATATAACACATGTGATAGGTGAGCTTAAAAAAAAAAAAAAAAAGAACAATTGAAAAAAAAGGAAGGAAAGCTAGTCGAAGGATAACTATATCATTATTATTACTATCATTATTATTGTTGTTGTTATTATTATGATTATTATCGATAAAACCACATGCATCGTCAAATTTTATTCAAGGTATTCCGATGCCTGATTAAAATTTAGAAATAGAAATGTAAAAACAAAAAATATATACCCCTATGTACCGACGCATCGTTATAAGCGATTTAATTTTATGCAGTAAAGTTGAAAGAATATTACATTTTTATCATTATCTGACACTTTTCGATTGAGTTTCTATAATTTTTCCGGGCCTGTCGAATAATTTTCCAAACTTTAATAAATGACAAAACGAAGAAGAAAAAATAGAAAACATATTATTAGAATTTAATTTCAAAGCTGTGAAACGAGATATATTGAAAGGGATAATTAATCAATCAAATGATGTAACATACGTAGCAGTGTTATTGATTATTATAACTCAATTAAAAAAAGAAAAATAGAAGAATAAAAAAACAAAAAATAATACGAGTCTGTGAAACGCGAACATCCCTCTGCACTACGATTTACATTTCAAAAAAATTATTAAAATATATATTATATATTATTCGACGAATAAGTTATTTGATACGATTAAAAACAAATCTATATTGTTGTACAAATTTATATATATATATGTACATAGTATTTGTATATATATATATAGATATGTATATGCAAACTGTATAATCTTATGCCAATTATATACGCGAGTATTAAATAAAAAAAGAAAAAAAAAAACTGTAATGCAGAACTACACTATGACTAATCTGTTTCCATATATATACTATGTAATAAACTATATATGTATACTATAATGTATATGACATTAGCCTTTAGTTTATTATAATTATTGATATTATTATTTTTTAAATTCTTTAATTTGTATTGTCATAATCATATTTATAATAATTATTGTTATTATTATTATTATTATTATTACTATTATTATTATTATTATTATTATTATTGTCACATTTCTCTGTCCGAAAGTAAGGATTTAGGTTTTTTGCAACGTTATATTTGGATATAAATTGAATGAAAAAGAAATAGAAGAAAAAGATTGAAATAACCTGTGTGTATTTGGAGAAAAGGCTAGCGACGTTTTCACGATGCCATTAAATGAAATAATAAACCAAACGAAAGAACGAACGGAAAATAAAAATCGATTGAAATATGTCGGAACATATGCGTATGTGTGCCACGTGATACGTAAAAGGAAACGGAAAGTTTTGCGATTTTCAACTGGTCTAAAGTCTTTGCCGATAGAAAGATAAGAAGACAGAGCTCTTGCGGATTTTTTTTTTTTTTAAATCAATTGATAAAAAAAACGCTGGAATAAAAGAAAAAATTACGAGGCGTGTGGAGAGGAAGGGGAAAAAAATTACATAATCATATTCAAATGATCCGAAGTATTTTTACCGTTATATTTTCGATTACTTTTGAATAGAAAAAAAAAAAAAACAAATAAATAAAGAAAGAAAGAAAATAAAAAACCTAGCAAGAAAAAGTGAAAAATGTATTGCGCACGAATGCTCATATTATTCTATATACCTATATAGTGATCTGTATTATATAGTGAAATAAAATAACATAAAATTTCAAGAAAAAAAAAACTGAAAAACAAATCCTTAAATCTAAGACTGTTTTTGAAGAATATAAAAAGATAACGAAAAATAGAAAAGGAAACGCCATAGAACTACTATACTGATCGATCAAAATCAATGCCAATCTGTGGGGGGTAAAAAAAATGAATTCTGATGGGTAAGAAAAACAATAACAATAAAATATACCCAATTATTATTAGTGCGGAATCAAATATTTATTGTAACTTGTATGGATTTTTTTAAATGACAAAAGTACTTAGAATAATTGTAATTGGAGGGAAAAAATAATTAGCTATCAGGTTCATGTTACATATTCATGTATTTGCGTCTCTCGTATTTCTTAATTAAAACAACAGAAAAAAAAAGAAAAACACAAACGATTTTTATTAAAATCCTAAAATCTTACCATTGTAAGAACTAATTATTATTATTAACCGAGTGTAGGCTAGAGAACAAACGAGACGAAAAAAAATGAAGAGACACATGTAGTTATTTGTATATTGCTGACTTGCGGAGAACAGTTGAAAATCGTAAAGACCTTAATAAATAAATTAGAAGACGAAAAAAAACAAAAAACCCAACAATTCATTATTGTTTTCTCGTTGAACCTCAACATAAGGCCTTAATACACTTATCATAGCGATAAACATGCATATTCTTATAATTAAAACTTAATAATAATAATAATAATAATAATAATAATAATAATAATAATAATAATAATAATAATAATAATAATAATAATAATAATGAAAACAATAATGATAAATAATGATCATAAATTCAAATAAATATTACATTATAAATGTAAATTTGAAAATGTTGGAAAAAAGAAAAAGGTACATCCAAAACTCGTCATCAAAAAAAGCCGCGCGAAAATTATTATTTGTTGTAAAACTATGAAATAATGATTAAAACTAAAATGAAGATATAACAGTAATAATAATGATAACAATGATAACGATAGTAATGGTAATAATAATGAGAAGAACAACAATAATTATAATAATAATTATAACGATATCAACTTTTGTTTGACGAGAGACACGTATTATTATAGGTGTATTATACCTACGTACGTCTAACAAACGGGCATCAATAATTGAAACTGAAAATAGAATAATTATAATAATAAATTAATTGCTAATCAAGGATTTGAGGGGAATGAAAAGAAAAGGAAATGAGAAAAAAAATAAAAAAACAAAAGAACAAAAAATAATAATAATAATTAAAGAGTTTCATGTACCAAATATACGCAGCAGCCCTTATATTATAGCGTCACTGATTTTACCTTATCAAATATTAAACATCAAAAAATAATGCTGTAGCAAATTTAATACTAAATTATATGCATATATACGTATAAGATTTTAATTCCACAAGGAAGGAATGTAAAGTGACAAATAAACAACTGAACAATTAAAAACCAACAACATCAACAACAGTATGATAAGGAGATAAAAAAAAAAAAAAACTTAATTCGTAAATATTCGATTACGTAAAGTATCTATACATACATGTATATATATAGGTATATGATTATTATTATTCTTGTATGATAACAATATGAATTAACATTGATAGATATACAATTAACTAATTACAGTAGTCAAGTGAAAGGAAATTACCTAAGATAAATTATAAATATATGTATTACATATATGACAAAATAATCAACAAACAAACAAACACACACACACACACACTCACACAGGCGTAACAAAATTTTTATATTATTTCAAAGGATCATAAATTATTATTTTTTATCCTGAAAATTAATTTTTTTCTCTCAGAAATTTCAATTCCCTGCAATTCTTAATATTAATTGCGAATCTCTTGAGTATTCTCATTTGTATTTGTTCTATTTATTAATTAATTATATATCCCCCCAGCCCCGAAAATATGAAGCAGCTGTACCTAAGTAGAATATAGTACGCGACTATACGCCTATTTTTGATTATTACTATTTTTTAATACTATTAATACCGTCGCATTATCGTTATCATTATTTTTTTCAGTATCAATTATAATTATCGATCATTAATTGTTTCTATCATTGTGATTATTGTTATTATATCATTATTACTATTGAACGTATGGAAATATTAATTTACTATCGAAATGAATGAATCAATAAAAACACAACAAAAAAAACAGGGAAAATTTTCAACAGCAGCTGGGTGCAGTCGAACCCCTCCTCCCGCGCTTGTAATCTGCTCAATGGATGAATAAATTAATTAATTAATGCTTATGGTGGATGAAGAAAAAATTGAAAAAAATCTATGTCGAAACTCTTCAAATTTTGACGATTAAATATTATAAAGAGAAAGTGATGAAAAAACAAAAAAATTCAGACGAACGATCGAAATTACAATTATGCATATTATGTACTATTTATTATATAGGGACAATCGTTGTGCCTTTTGTTTTATATATAATATGTATATATATATTACTTTTATTGAATGAATTTTTTTTTTCCATCGTTTCTTTTCCTTTTTTTTCTCTCCGTATAATTTCGCCATCTTCGAAGAAATATCTCGCGCACTGCAGTGTATGGGTAAAAAAAAAAACATTCGAAAGGCAAATGACAGAAAGAAATGAGAAGAAATGAAAAACTTTATGGGTAATACATACGTGATTTATATATATATATATATACGACGTATAAATTAATTATTAATCAATTTATATGATTGTGATTAAAGAAGATTATAGGTCCGCACTCGGTTCTGTACAATTGTCGCGACGCAGCGATTAATTACGATTGATACAACAATAACAACAACAACCAAAATAATAATAATGATAATAAAAGTAATAATAACGATGATAATAATAATCAAAAAGAAAGAAAAGGGACGTTCAATGTAACGAAAATTAATATACCTAATTATGTAGAATCGAGACAACTTTTTCCACGTGCTGGACATGAAAATGTAATGAAAAATAAATCGATTAGAGGGAGGGGGGGAGAAAACAACATAACACGTGAATAAATAGATGGAGAAAAAAGAAAATAAACGAAAAGATTAAAAGAAATTAAAAGAAAAAAACTAATTAAAATCTTTTATAGAGAAGCTTTAAAATATGAATATTTGTGATATTAAACGTAGAAACATTCAATAATATAATATACATGCTCTGGCAATTCATAGTCTGAAGCTTCTTAATTTTGGTGCACCGTATATGAATCGTATATTATACATACGTATAACCTATACCTACTGATATTTTGAGAAAAAAATTAAAAAATTTTATCGAAAACATAAATTAAGAATATACCTAATTGGTAGTGATCATTATTATTGTTATCATTGTTATTGTTGCCGCTGATCTTCAATACTATACGAGCATAAATGTAATAATAAAAATGATAATAAATCCGTGCAGACTACTATTATATTTATTTATTTCATCGTCTATATATCTTATATCGATTCGGATACACATATTATGTCTAGTAATAATAATAATAATAATAATAATAATGGTAAGAATGATGATAATAATGATAATAATTTAAACAACAACAACAACAATATTAATAATAAATTAAGTGCTTTATTTCCATCGGCGCTCTTTTACCATAAACTCTGTAATCTTGAAATTAGGTATAATCAATTTGTTAATTATTGTATCGATGACCAGGCATTATCCTTTGTAACGTTACACATTTATTAACGTGTGTGTGTGTGTGTATCTGTATCACATGCGTATAAATATAAACAAACTTGTGTAATGATAAAATTAAAAAACATAAAGAAACGGTGACAACTATAAACAGTCATCAACAATGCGCGCATTTGATAAGGATTTA
Source organism: Athalia circularis (assembly GCA_963978495.1). NCBI lineage: Eukaryota > Metazoa > Arthropoda > Insecta > Hymenoptera > Athaliidae > Athalia > Athalia circularis. Next base: position 1,450,060 of record OZ021702.1, read on the forward strand.
TATTACAATATATATGATATTACAAAAATATCCCACGTATATATATATGATATGTATAAATAGATCGGTATCTATTTTCATTTTGTTATAACATTATTGAAAAGATAATAACATACCGCATCTACAATATACATTAATATCGTAAGGTCGATCTGTTTCGAAATTATTAATTTAACTATGATGATGATGATAATAATAATAGTAACAATAATAATGAGAATAATCATAATAATGAAAAACAAAAGAGTAACGATAATTATTATTATACATAATACGAATATTACCAACGAACGACTGAAGAGAAATGAAAATTACTTTTGAAGAGAAACATGATGATACACATTCTATGATATACCCGAATTCATTTCGATTTGAAAAATGTCTGCTTAGATAATTAAAAAACGATGGTAATTTGAAAAAAGAAAAAAAAAAAAAAACAAGTGTTAATTATATTAATATATACATATATATAATATAATGTAATCGAACAACATGATGACCCACGGTAAATGACGATGAGAAAAATGTATGAAAAAAAAACAGAAGAAAAAGAAGTAGTTGAAACACTTGCTGTAACAGGTGCGAGAACATAATCATCTGACGTTCGTATAATTGGCATAGACTTTTTTCTTTTTTCTCCGCAGCTTTCATTATAATCGTTAATATATTAATCATCATCGTGGAATGAAAATTCTCATGTCATATCATATATTGTTATTAATATTATATAGAATAATAATTATTTTTTTTTTGGGTATCAATTATGCATAATATATGTATATAAATATTTCTTTTCATCTGTTTTCTGGTGTATGTGAGTCGCTCATATATGGTATATATATATACATAATATAAAGTTTGTCAACCGTATGATTAATAATAATTGGGAAAGAAAAGAGAAAACCAAAAAAAACAAAGAAAACTGAATAAATAAATAAATGAATGAATAAATGATGTAAAAACCAAAAACAAATAAAATTAAAAAAAAAGAAAACAATTTGCGAGCTAAACGAAAATACATCGTTTAGACTTAATTATAGTGCCTAAGCAAAAATGGTCTGACCAGAGTTTCAATGATAATTGCGGTTGTTCAAAGATTAAGAGGAAAAAAAAAGAAATAATTAAAACAAATAAAAGCAAAACAAGAGATTAAAAATTAAAAAGAAAAATGGAAAAATTTATTGTAGAAAATATATATATTAATATATTAGGAACCTGATTTTCAAGACTGCAGCTCGCATGGAATTTGTGAAATAACGCAGCTCCGACATCAATGCAAAAAGATATATGACAATTATCGTAATTCACTTTGGATTAAAAACACATAATACCTAATAATGTTCGGACGGGTATACAATATGGTATGTATATGTATATTTAGTTGAGATTATAAAATTTTGGCGATCACGTATTTCATTACGTAATCTACAATAAAAAATCTATCCTCGAAAAGTTCTGATCTCATAGAATAATTGTTATGTGTATGAGAAAAAGCGAAGATAGATTGAGATAATCTCGAGTGAATTAACAAATTTGTGAATTAAAATGAATCAAAGTGTACTACATCATACTAATTCAAAGAGCAATATTACCGTTATATCTGAATTCATAAATATGAAGAAAGTCTTAGTAAAACATAAAAATAACAAAAAAATTAATAAACAGTTGTTTATCATGTATAATTGTGGATGTGCAATACCTATATAGCGAATTATCGTACAAGTCATTTAGTAAATTTGTCCAATTTATTTGAGTGATGCATTAACTGTGAACAATTAATAATATATTACCTTGATAATAATAATAATAACAACAATAATAATAATAATAATAATAATAATAACAACAACAACAACAATAATCATAATAATAATTATAATCATAATCACAAATAACAATCGATTCCATGATAGAATATGTGATCCTTTTAGGGTTCCTTCTTTTTTTTTCAATCATTTGTTTTCTTCCTTCTTTTTCCTTTTCAAAGACAAATATTTAAATAAAAAACGTGTAACGTCTTTTAAATAGTTGAAATATTCCAGTATATAAATATATATATATATATATATATATATATATATATATATATATATATATATATATATATATATATTCTGTAATGCTCTATTGTATACTTACTATAACATTAAATTGTAACAATGACTATATAGTCTGTGGTAAAAACATTAAAAAAAAAAACACAAGAAAAAAAAACACACACAAATCTAAAATATTCATTAAATAAACCAAAATTTTATTAGACTTTACATATGAGTATTATAACGACAGTAATTTAGAAATCTGGTTGGGCTACGTTGTTGAATTTGTTCAAACGTTTCTAACAGATAATTAAAAGCCTCGGAAAGATTGAACGTGAAAAATATTGTTGATTTGATGAGAAAATCTGACTAAACCGGCGTTTTCATTATGAGTATACATATCTCATTCCGCTTGATGATATTGAAGCAAAGAGAAAATCATAGACTTCTATAGAGTCCATGGAAAATAATTTATCTCCTTTACTATAGATCCGCTACTTTGTTCACTCCTATCTTTGGCATATTCGAAAAATAGTGTTTATCAGTTTTGACCTGTTCATTAGCGAAATTACCTTACAATCAGAGTTGATTGAAATTCAATAATAAATAAATACGTCAGGTTTGAAACATTTTTCACCATGAAATGGTGAAATTTGGAGTTTGATAGAAATGAAGAGATGAACAAAACAAACAAGACTCAATGCAGCGTGGTGACTTGTGACTTGAGAAAAAAAAAAGAAAAAAAATCTGTATCAAATCCAAGTACTGAGAAATCGTCATGCTGCATCCATCAAATTCGCTGTTACAATATACATATGTATAATATACATATTATACGAAGGAAAAAGTGTGATTGAGATAATAAGAGAATAATAATAATAATAATAATAATGTGTTGTTTGTTCGAGGAAAAAATAAAATAAAATAAAAAAACAAAAAAAAATTCTTTCAATTAAAAAAGAACAAAATTAAAATCCTGTGGAAATTTTTTTACGGGATTCCCAGACGAATTAAAATTAAGTAAAACACAAGCCAAAGTGCATCGCTTGTTTCATGTCTTCGAACTTAGCTAATAATCCAATTATTATAATAAAATATAGCTGGTATAAATTAAGTTTATAAATATAATAATAATATTATATATTAACACAGTGGATATTTACTGTGATCTACACAATGATATGGCGCACGAAAAATCACTGAATGTTAGGATTATGATGTATAACATAAGTGATGATTTTGAGTTAACATTTCACCTTGTGAGAGTAACACTTGATATATAAAATAATTAATAATGATAATCTTGAAATACTTATTGTTAGTGTATAGGATTAGATGAGTGTATATGTGTTACACCAGCTTAACGTTATCTTGTATGGTAAAATAGTGTACGAGCACAGTAATTTAAGAATTTATGATATCTTAAACCCTATAAATGAGCTAATTAAGACACTTAAGAACACCCTTTCTTACAAGGTACATCAACTCCTTGTCTATTTTCGAAAGACATGCATATTTTGTCACATCGCAGGTAGGCACGAGATGCATATATATGTATATCATTTGATTAAGCAATTGATATTAATGGGAGTAAAATATTTGAGATCGAGCCAAACTGTTGATTATAATATGTGATTAAATGGCAATCTGTGCGTGCGGTTCGAAGAGGTACAAATAATTTAAATATCAAAATGATTATTAACGTAACTATGCAGGACCAGAGAGCAAAGCGCAGTATGGATAACAATGTTAGAAAAGCAAGTATAGAGTCAGTTAACATACATGTATGTCAGGCGACTACACGATATAAAGTATAATTGCGCAGATGAACTGCAACTACGTGTCTACAGAATAAGTTACAGGTATATACCTATATACATAAATATAAATATTTTATGTATAGTCACGCAGCAAATTAAGGGATAGTATAAATGTAATACTGACGATGATGATAAAAAAAAAATTGATAGTTCTAACGAAAACTAGTTAATAATATGGATCGATAATATATAAGCAACAAAAAGTGCTTTTATGAAATACAATATTATTTATACCATCCTGATGATATATAATATACAATATATGTATTAAGAAAAATAATATAATGAACGTGTATTATCTACCAAGGTATATTATTATTACAAACATAAATAAATAAATAAATTAAAAAAAATATATATATATATATACATATATGTACGTATATTATATATACTATGATTATTATTATATCATACGTAATAACATTGTATATTATGACCAGTAAACCAGTAAATAATAAAAGTTGTCCTATATGTAAAAAAAACGTGTATATATGTATTGAATTTATTTTTCAGAATACTACCGAATATCTGAAACATTCATGGATTCCTAAGCTTCTACCACTTTATCATTAAGATTTAGCTCTATTTATTGAAGACATAAGGTACAATAAATAAATTCCGTAGAATTGTGATTCTAGATTGGTAATTTGAAAGGTAGTTGATGACTTGTTGAAGTTCGTATCAAATTTGGCGCTATGGAAATATGGCGCCGTGACATTGACTCATCGTTGTGCTCATCAAAACTATTTTATATATTTTGCTGCTAATTGTCATATTCTATCTGAATATCATATAAATATTAATAAGATTTTGGATTTTATTTATAGGATAGATACTATCTTTGGTAATAACGTTTCTTTTTGTTTGCATTGCGTGTGGCAATATCTGCCAGCTATTTCCGGCGAGTTCTGTCTGTTACTTTGCGGTGACGTTTACGCGATTAATACCGAGGACAGTATCAGTGCTCTTTCTATAGTGTGATTTACGCAGGCTTTGAAATTCTAAAAACGTTGAACGTATCCTGAAAAATACAGGAAAGAAGATCAGCAGCTATTCTGCATTTTTTAGAATAGAAATCTGATAAACCGCATCGACGTTCAAACGGAGGACACTTTTGAGGTTTGGGCAGTCATTTAGTTATATCAATAGACAAAAATGGGCTTGACCATAAGTAGCCTGCTAACACGCCTTTTTGGCAAAAAACAAATGAGGATCCTGATGGTCGGTTTGGATGCTGCTGGAAAAACAACAATCCTCTACAAACTAAAATTGGGTGAGATCGTAACCACCATACCCACTATTGGTTTCAACGTAGAGACAGTCGAGTACAAAAACATCTGTTTTACGGTCTGGGACGTCGGTGGTCAAGACAAGATCCGACCACTCTGGAGGCACTACTTTCAGAATACTCAAGGACTCATTTACGTCGTAGACAGTAGCGATCGAGATCGTATCGCCGAAGCTGAACGGGAACTAGCCAATATGTTACAAGAAGATGAACTGAGAGACGCTGTCCTACTGGTATTTGCTAACAAACAAGATTTACCCAATGCTATGTCCGCTGCTGAGCTTACCGACAAATTAGGTCTTAATGCGCTACGAGGACGTCATTGGTACATTCAAAGTACTTGCGCTACTCAAGGACATGGACTTTACGAAGGGCTCGATTGGCTGAGTAACGAAATGGCTAAAAAGTGATAATATCAATCAGTAACCAATTCGTCGCAACAACAAATTATAATGTTAATCATTTGGTATATTTAAGCATGGACATAGGGAAAAGTAATCAAGACTATAATAATCGTATGGTTTGCTACGCTTTACACTTACGTAGACATCTTTCTATTTATCTAAACCTTTTCTCGGTATTGAATATAAATTCATTCTCGAGCGCAAGCAACGCATAATGCAAATTCTATATTAAATTTGTCCTCGTTAGTAGCAAATTACTCTTGGACATCATTCTAAATTTACGTTAAAGTTTATATGTACGCGCCTTGTGAGCATGAAAATTAATAGTTTTAAGATGCATAGTCACTCGTTAGTAGGTACTAACAAAAAATGAGGAACTAACTTTTTTGTCATTCTATACATGCTATATAACTCTTTGTGAAATTATTTTCTGCAATTTCAGAATGTTATTCCAAAAACTTTTGGATCTGAATAGTGCAAATGCAGCCAAATTTTAAAATTGCTACTTGAATTTATATCGCTATGTAAGATCTAATGTGTAAATTTATCTGACCAGTATTCACATTTTCCCAAAAAGTTGTATTATTTTCTGAATTAGTTTTGTGAAAAATGTGAAAAAGTAGCTGACATCTTACACATGCAACGGTAAAACTTTGGATCAGACGAGCTGTATAACGAATAGTTTTAAGTACATTTAAAATTTGATTAATTTTCTCTATGCCTGCGCGATTAAATAAGCCGCAGCGGTGTCTCCTTCAACAACACAGACTGTTTGTATCGTCATGTTGACAAGAAAATTGTAAAATTAGTAATATTCATAATTAAGAATTAAGGATATAAGTTGTGCGGTATCTGGCTGAAGATCCATTCATTAATACTGAAGATAGTTGTTTGTATTGTATGAAACTAGTTATTAAGTGAATGATAAATAAATCAAAAAATGAAATCCTAACGTTGTGGTAAGTTAATAGATTTTACACAGCTTTGTGCAAATAATTTAGAGTAACGGGCAGGTAAATACAAGTAATTTCTTGTTCATTTTATAACTTTATTATTGTACAAAACTTTTAGGTTACATTTTCTCAGTGCAACGTAGAGTTCTCCAACAATGTATCAAATATTCTTCATTTTCATGTTACCCTACTATAATTTTTTTTTTATTAATGTATTAATATTACTGTATGTCCATATATCATTACATAATTACAGAAATTATCTCAACTATTAATAGGTATTATTTATGTACAGATGCAAATTTATACATCAAAACTTTGCATTTAGCTTTTCAAACTATTCAACCATGAACAAATTTTGACAAAACTAAAAAAAGAAGAAAAAAGTTAAATAATTTCAACATCGCTTTATTGCCCATAATATATATATATATATATATATATATTTAATCTGTGAATTCAGTTGATAAAGTAAGAATATTGATATTCTGTTGCAGTGTCCATATCCGTTTATTCAGAAGTTTCTTTTTAAATATTGAGCTTTTTAAAAATTCCGATCTAGGATTTCAGATAGTTATTGCTAAGATCAAGGCAGCTTAACATGCACTTAGAGTTAAACAAGCTCAACGAGTTGCTTTATATTTGCAAACTGTGTAGAGTAGAATAAAATTTGAAGATGGTCGTTTTCCACGGCCCACATGTTTAATAAACAGTTACGTTAAAAAGCTTTCACAATATGTCTGATTGATGATATTCAAAATTTCACCCGGTTGGGAATAGACGGACTAGAAATAGGGCTGATGAATGTAGTTCTCATTTCAAGAACGGACAAACCCCAAAGGTTCGACTTTTCTAACAAGGTGAGGAAAGATGATCCTGCTGAACTTATTTCTTTATCCAACTGTTACTTTGTTGTAGCGGTGCCGCCTTCCCAAGCACAGGAAAATGATTTTCTAAAGCGTGACTCGACAAATGAGCTCGCAAATCGGAACCACTTTTCACAACCTGACCACAAGTTGCACAGGCATCGAGTCCCTTGATTTGCGACCCTAACTCTTTTTTGTGAACCTTGAAAAGTTCTTGCTGTTTGCTTATATCTGGCAAGAGGACTAACAGTTCTGGAAATATTGTTCCGAATGCAGTTAAACCCATCGAATCACGGCATCGATTGTAATAATCTTGAGCATCGCAACTGCCCTGTCTAAAAAGTCCACTAAGATAACGAAATTCTTCTATCGCTTCAGGTAAACCAAGTTCTTCGCTCACCTTGGCAACCAAATTTTTATTTCTCTTAGAAAAATCTGGAGGTGGGACATATTCGTAGGCTCTTTCTTGCTTGTCGTTGTTTGGCAAAATTGAATAACTTTGACCTGAACTATTTGTGAAGGTCAAACCATTGCTCTGTGGTCTTTGAACACTATTGAGAGTTACAAAAAATCCAGGCGGTGGCGGTGGAGCTGTTCCAAAACCTGGAGGAGGTTCCGTAAATCCAGGAGGTCTACTTGGAACTGTTCCCAAAGCTGGAAAGTCTTCGAAACTAGTACCTCTGTTACTCGTTGAATGCAAACTGTCAATTTTCAATTCCGATCTTTTTCTTTGGACAGTAGCAGGAAGAGCAGCACCTATATTAGTATTTACATCAGATGAGTTCGCTGAAACAGATGTGGTTTCCAAAGAACTTGCATTTGAAGTGTTTTTCGTTTTCTTCTTTTCTTTTTTCGATAGTTCGTTATCTTTTTTGTCATCTTCTGTATTCAATCCTGGTGCTACTTTACTTTTAGAAATCCCACCACTATGGAAGACGTCTTCGACTTTTTTGGGTTCACCAGATGAATTTTTGGATGATTCCTTTTCTTTCTTTATCGGTTCTTTCACTTTCTTTGGGGATACATCTTTTTTCACATTCGGCGCACTGGTATTAGATTTAGAACTACTAGATTCGTTGCCACTAGAATTATTGCTACTCGAGTTTTGTTTAGCTTTTTTCTTTTTGGTTTTTCCCTTAGTAAAATCGCTTGTAGTTTTTGCACCATTTGTTTCAGATGTTTGCGGTTGGACCCATGAAGGTATGGACGGTACAACAGAAATAGTTGATTGGTTTTTAGACTTCAGAGGCTTCGAAAGGCTGGGAAAATCTCTGCCGGATGCTATCGGGGGTGATGGTGCCAGTGGGGGCGGAGCAACTTTTTTAGATTTTGGGACAACGTTTTGTGGGGCTTTTGTACACGTTACTTTTGTCCATTGTGTCGTATTTAAGTTTGTGGAAGGTTTCGGGTTACCTAATGCTGGGAAATCAGAATCTCGCGATAACTGAGCAGGACGTATTCTTATGTTAGGACCCGATACTCTCGTTGTTACGACACCATTTGGTTTGTGATTAACATGAATTGATACGTTTGGTGCAGAACTTTGTGGTCGCTGCAGTGCACTTGGACCAGGTTTATTCGAACTTGAAACGCTTAAGTTTACAGTTTTTGAAATAGTGCCACTGGAACTCGAAGTGGATTCTGGTCCAAGAGCAGGAAAGTTTTCATCAGTTACGTCCAGCGTTTTCGATCTAACTGTGCTACGAATCGTTACATTTCCCCTCCCTTTTGCTTGTCCCAAATTCGGAATCATTGGCGTGGCATTGCCCAGAGTAGGAAATTCTTGCGTGCTTTGAACATCGACCGAAGGTTGCCTCACGTAGGTAGGTTCATTGGTAGTTACAAAGTAATCTACGCCACCTACAGCACCAGATTCTTGATGAAAATCTCTAGCATTAAAATCTCGATTATTATAATCCCTGCCATTGTTATGATCCCTAGGATTTCTGGGCATTGAAGAACCCGGCATTCTTCGATTGTTTCGGTTATCACCCCGTGGTGCTAAAGTAAATTCCAGTTCCAAAGTCCTTGCCTGTTTAGTAGCTGCTTTTCCTAGTTGCTTACCGTGAACGCTAGCTTTGTGTGCTTTCAAATCAATATCTGACCTGAATACGCATGTAAATTTTTCTTCCGCGCAAGGACCTTCCTCGCATAAAAAGTGTTCTAGTCGAAAATGATCTCTAAGATCATCGTATGAACTATAATATTGATGCAAGCCATCGGCATCGCAGAAATGGCAGTACAGATGATCTCGCCGTAGATGTCGGAATAGCTCGTCGTTGTCCATGTAGCGTTGATCGCAAAACTCACAAAGCGGATGTCCCTTATGACTTTTATCATCTAAGTCCCCTTTTCTGCGATGTTGGGCCAGGTCTGATCTTGTGTAACAGCGTCTCTCGTGGGAGAATATCTGTCAAAATAGTACACGTAACAAATTTTGACAATGAATCACTGTTCAGAATGTGTAGAATTGAGAAAATTTTATTTGCAGCTGAATAAGTAGTGGTGTCTAGCATTGAGGCATGATTAAACTAATGAGGATGACTATCTAACTTACCTTTAAATTTTCTACGCATAAATCACAATAGTGTAACTTGTGATGTTGTCTCATATGATCCTTCAGGCTATTAAAATTACTGAAGACTTGTCTTTCCTTGCAAGTATCGCATGAATGTGCCAATAGCATAGTGAACCTTTCCTGGATCTCTTCATCGTCAAAATAAATGTTGTATCTTTTATCCAAGAGATTTCCTTTTCTCAAGTGTCGGAACGGCTTGACTTCCCTTGTAAATACAACTTTTGGTAAATCTTGACGACATATGGGACACTCATTTTGACGACACAATACACGCATGCGAGTACTACAGTCGTGACAAACTGGATGTTCGCACATTCCAATGCTGTAAATTTCGACATTTTTGAAACAAACAACGCAGGTGTTGTCAGGATTACTGTTTTCCAATGCTCCAGACATTATTGTATATTTTTGTGTAGATAATTGACTTTCTGCCAGAGTCTTGTTTGGTCTTTTATTTATTTCCTTTCTGTCAAACAAGTGTCAGTTTGAAATTTGCAGTTCAGGGAATGACTTTGTATTATTGTGCTTTCTTCCAGGTCTATGCCATGCCGTTTAGACTTGGCATTCAAAATAGGAATCACCTTTCGACCAAGTGTTAAGAGTAAGTCCCAAGTGGCTTTATAGGATAGAACAACATAAAATCCTTGAGATAGGTTATGAACTTTGATTTTCTGGTCAAGGTGTGTTGCATAAAATTGTCAATTATGGAATATCGCATATGCCCGAAAAAGGATTATGCAGGTAGCGACATTATAGTTTTTATTTGTGTATTGTATTTGTCGTGTCTCGGTGATATGTATCTCAAAATAGACACAGGGTGACAAAATTTGGAGCAAACAGATGGTGAAATGTGTCCGCGGTGATGAGGTTATACCAGTCCGAAGATCATTGTTTGTAGAGTTTTTTTACGTTCACCGCTCTATTTTCAGATGAATTTCGAGAAACTAGGATCTCTCCTTATTTACCGCACTACGTAACAGCTTTTTCTGTGATCCAACTGCTTTTGGAAATTTTTTTTTATCCAAAAAGTAGATCCACGAATTACCGTAATAAACCGGAAATGTGTATAACAGCATATGTCGTAAGCGATCGTGCTGCTGGCAGACGCGTGGCAGATGGGTTCATCAGATTTAAAATCTCATACGTTCGTAATCATGGCACATATTTGCCATATATATATATTTGCAGACCTCGCTCATTGTCAGACCTCGACTAGACATAAGACCAGACATGCATTGATTAATGTTGAGTAAAGAATATTAACGGGCACAATTGATATTTCTGCGAACCTGAACAGTTTAGGACTTGTCAGATATTTTTGGACTTACAATTCGGCAAGCATCTATAAGTCAATAACGCGACTTTTATCTGCAGAATTTAGTGAACGATAAGTATCTCTTTTGGCTCTTTGGAGATACGACTCTACCAAAAAAGGTACCTAAGACTGTTCTGAAGAATTGACAACTTAATTTTTGTTTTTAATCTAGAATTGGAGAAAGGAGAAACACGGCTGGATGATTATCAACTAAGAGGGCTATAAAAAACAATGTAGGTACGGTGCGAAAACCTGAGCAGAGTTGAGTAAATTCACGCATAATTATATATAACATGTGGTCTCCGAAGCACCGTTCCCAAAATATGACCGGTTCAAAAAATGCGCTTTGCGCTGGAGTTGCACAGCACTCCATCGGTCAGCAGTCTGGTTATTTCGCGTTCGATTGTTGATGCGAATTATGCCACTTACCAAATCTGAGAATTTCAAATGAAAACACTTTCGACATTGATTTTTAATACGAACATAACATTGTCAATAGCACACAGCACATTGTCTTCCGTGAGTTTCATGGGTTGCCTACATTTTGGCGCAGAGCGCAACTTTTTAACCGGACATATTTTGGGAACAGTGCTTCGGAGACCACATGGTGTATACGTTAAATTATTCAGACCAGTCCCTTCTATAGCCCCTGGAAATTTTTGTATTGAGTTCTGAGACACCCTGTTTACCCGAAGATTGCCTAATCTGGCAGCGTGGCGGACCCAATCGACAAAAAGGGATTAAATTGAAAGCAGCAGGCCATACTGCTAGAAACGTATATTTGAATGAGGAAGCCAGCGTTCAAAAAAATCTAGGATCCAGCTATATCCAATGCAGGTAACTGCTCTCCCGTTAATGAGAAATTTGCTTATCTAATTGTAAGGAGGAAAATTCAATTTGATTCCCGTCGTCCGACGCTTCTCGAACAGATCAAGCCGCGTCTTTAAGCCGACGAATATTTCAATCAACGTATTGCGTCATAACACGAACCTCATTCACGAATGATGCAAAAGTTTAAACTTGAATTAACGCCCACCGCACGTACATAATTCCTTTAAATAATTTCTGCCACTATTGTGATCGTAATAACTTATTTAGCAGTCATTACGACCACCGCTACCAGCATTAATGAAAACGATAGTCTATAAAGCTCAGGATGTTTCCCCGCAAAAAGATTGCGCGTTTATATCCTTTGCGTCGTGAACTTTTCATTCTTCAATTGACTCAACTCAATTGAGCATATACAAGACACAAGAAGATCCTATCTACAATGTCTCAAGTGGTACAAAAAAACTTTGCTGTGAAAGTCTGCATGAGAGTCTAGCAAAACGAAAAAAAAAGGAACAAGTCTAGTTATGTATACATTAACGTCCATGAAAATAAATTATACCAAGGATATAGACCGAGTAAAAAGAAAAAGATTCGAAAAAAAAAATAAAAAATCTTCCGCCTCTTCTTTGGCGAACCATGCATGAATTTTTATCATTGACAAGACGCAAGGCACTCCTACAAATTTCAGTACATAAATATGACCCTGAATTGACAACAATAACAGTATAAAAGCCGACGCTTACAATCGAACTAAACTTCTCGTCATATACATAACACACCGCACGAATATTTATATTACAATACATACATACTAAACAAAAAAAAAAAAATTATGCTATATAATGCGCGCATTTTGAAGCGCCATTTAAAGATATTACATATAGGTACTTTCTGTTCGTGTTAAACTTACCAAATTGTTTTCGTCAATTGTAGAATGACCTTAAATAGTCCTATCTATAGATTAATCGGTTAATCTACGTAATTATTTACTGGCTCAGAAAATAATTATTTTTACCTACAATCGACCAACTGTTATTTGTCGAAGGTTAAACTGCAAGTTCTCCAATTAAGTTTGTAATCAATGTATATACTTATACAAGTATACACATTCGTCCCATGATAAATAATTTGCGTACCATGTTTTATGTTTTTTTTTTTTTTTTTTTATTTCATTATTTTATCACAAAAATACCAATACATGTACATATAATATTTATTGTATATACTACCTGCGCGAATACGTCGATGACTGGGCAATTAGTACTTTTCTTTTAAAATATATTAAAAATTTCTCTTGAAACTTATACTTTTAATTTTTTATAATTTACGTATATAATCTGCGCGGTGATAAAATAAATATTATTATAGCTGATGAATAAGGAGACCTGCGATCAACACAGATATCATACTAACGGTGAGCGAAGGAGCTCCGTTGGCGTTATCACACTCCTTTGGTTTTGGGTTGTCAGTGATATGTGAGCACAAAGCACTCTTGAAAGAAGATACAGCAGCGTCGCTCTCTGCCTTGTTGAAAGACTGTGCGAAAACAATAAGAAATAATCAGTAAGTTCGACTCTATCCGTTTTATACATTTGCCGATCCAACGAGCATTAACAATAAGTAACATTTTTTCACATGGAGTGTCGATACCAATAATATCAGATGTAATAGTATTCTCATATTCTTACCCTGTTGAAAACTACTGTTGGTACAGATGTCAATGGCGGTTGCAATAGGGCAGTTTTCTTTCCATTTGCCTCAAATAGTTCTTCTCCTTTTTGTGCATGAGCGCATGCTATCAATGAGGTCACCTCAATACCAGTTGCTTTCTCAGCTGCGCACTGTAATGGAAAAAAAAAATTATATTTTTCTCAATATTAATGAAATTTTTAAAAAGAAAATAAGTATCACAATAATTGATATCCTGCTATCTAGCAAAAATGCAGATCTGTACATTGAAATGAGATAATAAATTGTTTACACCTTTGAAAAGCAGAAGGTAATAAAAACATCTTTTAAGAAACTCACTTGGACAACCGTTTGATCGTAGGGTATCTCTTTCGTGGCTTTTTGCATCAGACAGTTGATCAAAGTCATTTTAGCGTCAAGGTTGGCGTTTGTTGAAGGATCGACGAGGCATGACTGGAATCTATTGCCAATACATTCGTTAGGACCGTGATGACAAGTCCAATTCTTCGATGAAACAACAGCACCGGCAAATTGGGGAAAACCTCCCGGATTGTTGTTCGGAGTGTAGCTAGATTTTCCATAAGGTACAAGTTCTAGGTCCATGTGACCACTGAGTTGGCGCCACGTTGGTTCGAGTTGTTTCGTGACGAAAGTCATACTGTCCATGCATAACGTCTCGTAGTAAACCGTGACCGGAACTTTCTGTGAAAAGAAATAAAAAATAATAACATCAATGAAAAAGAAATTGTTATATTCATATACTTATATAGACAAACAAAACAACGAAATTATCACCATGAATTTATTGTTAAGTAAATATTTACGGCACAGTGTCGAACTTATCGTACGCCCTGATACCATAACGTGCTATTTATACATTATATATTTGATTAACAATTTGCATTTCTTTTATCAGGAAGACTAGAGAACGGCGCGGCTGGCCGTGCCTTAATGTCGCGTGTTTACTCTGACGTCCTGCTAATCAGCTGAATGGGAATAACGTATATAGGTATGTATAGGTATACATTATACATATATTATCTATTTTAACGCATGTACTCAGCTGTACTACATTGTTCTCTATATATTCTTATTTTCTCCGTAGAAAAACGGGTTTTAGAAAATGACCCATAGATCTAATTGACAATAAAATGAGGGGGGAAAAAACTCGGTAACGTATGTAACAAGTATTTTAAGTCTACAATCGTGAGATGAGACAGAAATAAAGCTGCCCCGCCGATATCTATCTTAAAATATGTATTATATTTACCAGTTTTCAAAGTTTAAAATAATATCTGAATTCGGAGCGCTGCGCATCGGATATATATATACATGTATATAAAATGTGGTAGTTATTCATCAGTCCCTGAAATAGCTTATTATACCGTGTGTGTATGTATATGTACATATGTATATATATATATATACTTGGTATAATATGGTGAGGCTGGAAAATAACCGCGTATCCATGACCACTCAGGAAACAGGTATATTATCCTTTGTCTCACGTAGTTCGCGTGATAATCGCCTATATAAAATTGCAAATGAAATAATTGTCCTTGAACAATAATAGATGAAGTCCTATAGGTTTAATTATTTCAACTTACAAAACAAATGTCGCTATATTATTACTTCATACGCGTTTAAACCATGATTCGTTTTTTAAAACATTCGGAAGAGAAGAAAGGTAAAGAGCGTCCTTATACAAGCGTCGTCCGACTATGTGAATATTAAAATTTATTTCTAATCGAATTTCAATAATATAATTGTTCGAAGAAAGCTATAAACTCATTCATAATCACCAGGTAACTAGACGCAATGTTTAACGATAATCAAACATCGTTCAGATTCAAATAAATAACTAAAAGAATACCGAACTCTTTCAATCTCTAGGCGTGGCAGCGGCCATTTTGGTGTAACGGTGCAAATCGCCGGGCGGTTTCCGGCAAAGACAAAGTTACGAAATCAAAGACCATTATTATCGAAATTATACAATATCAAAAATCAATTTGTGCAATGTGCTTCTCAAATATTAATGCAAAACTATAGACTAATGTTTGAATACAAACGATCTATTACATAATCGAAGTTCTACAAATTCCTAGCAAGGGGGAAAAAAAAACCGGACAGAATCGAGAAAGAAAATAAAAAATTAGAAGAAAAAAAAACTATTCAACGATGATATTTACCGTGACAGCCGTTGCGGTGCCGATGGCAATAAGTAACACAAGTAGTTTAATCATTTTTCTGAATAAAAATTATTCTTTTGTTTCAGAAAAAAAATTCGCTTCAAAATTTCAGCGATTATATGAATTACGATTCCGTTTACTTTGGACGTTGGCTAAGAACTGACTCAACTGAACGAACGGGACGCGAGAGCTGACGAGGAGACTCGTCCGCAAGTGTGTATGTACATTACACGCTTCGAAACAGGCTGAATAAACGTGTGTATAACATAGAATGGTTCGTACCTATGGTATAAATATGTATATGTATATATGTATACATATAAGTATATTGATACAAAGGAAAGGCCATGGATTCCTTGGACAGATAATGGTGGGGGCGCGGGGGGCAGGGGAGGGAAGGGGGATTTCGAATCGGCGAAGAGCATGAAGCAACGAACGAACGAGCGAACGAATGATGCCGGCTGGTAAACACGCAAAGCACGTTATGTATTCGTACACATGTATGTATTCGTATTTACCACATAGGTGTAGGTATACATATAAGTATACACATTACATATACCACAGTAACTGCTTTGGCTTTCTACACCACCGAATGTGACGATCCTACACGTATATATGTATGCATGTAACGTACCTAGGTACGGCTTTGATTCTGAAAGTGTTCATCAGAAATCATACATACCAATCTAGCAACACCCATACCTGTATATATATATGTATATATACTCCTGAATAGTTTCAGAATCGAAACGCCTAAGCATACCTCTATATATACCTGTATACTAACCTGCCCGCGTGAGGCTATGTCAGGTATATAAAAAGAAGT
The DNA here is from genome assembly GCA_963978495.1 of Athalia circularis. NCBI lineage: Eukaryota > Metazoa > Arthropoda > Insecta > Hymenoptera > Athaliidae > Athalia > Athalia circularis. Next base: position 1,466,864 of record OZ021702.1, read on the forward strand.
AAAATAAGACGATGGAAACTATATGGAAGTTAAAAGAGCTGATGAGAACCCGACGCCGAACGCAACAACTATCTCTCTACCTTTAACGGTTTCTTGCTCCGTAAAGTTTTGAGGAATAAAAATATGCACATGCGGGTTACATACTTGTGTGTATGTAATACATCATATGTATATTGCGCATGGACGATTTGGAACACGGGAATTAGTTTTAGGACCTTTTGGGACGGTGAAATTTTCTTCTTTTTTTTTTTTCGTTCAGACTACTTATAATATCGCACGGGCTACGCCCGGAGGATTTCTACTTCAGCGACGGCGTTCGATTTTTAAAATTCAAACGCGTTTTATACGAGGGGGCCAATATTATTACACCGTATATATTATCGGACCGCTTTTAGGCACGTAATACGGTATTTTTGGTTTCCGCGAAATCTTTTTATGCTTCCTAAACTTGAACTACTGCTATCTATATTGGTTAGGTAAATTTTTTTCTTAAAAGATTGCACCCGACCAGTTATGGATTATTCGCATCTTCGTTTTTAAGTTTTTCTCTTCTTTTTCTTTCCCCCCTTCCCTCTAGTTTACACTTACTCGAGAATTAAATTAATATAGCTCTATGTACCATAGGTTTAAATTAGCTTCTTACACCGCTGCATATTTTCACGATTCTATGTGGGTGTGAGACTATGACGCGTAACAATAGCACATCGTTTAACATTATATATTATATACATTCATGTACTATAGTGATTCCCATTTGCTCACACGTAACTAAATATTCTATACATATATCTGTTCAACTATCGGTATATTACAATGTACATTTCCTCCGATGAAAATCACGCGAAAAATGATTAAATAGAGAATTTTAAAATTTATATGTACGGTACTATCGTACAATGTGATATGCGATAACGTATCGTGCAGCAGAAGAAATTAATTCTGCGTGAAAATAATTATATTATAAATACACCATGTTCACTTTAATCGTGACGAATTCTCGTTTATAAAGATAGGAAGAAGGAAAAAAAGAAATTAAAAAACAGCTCATCAGCGAAATTAAAATGTACATTCCTCCGACTGGTGCTAAGTTTCATGAAATATAAATATTCGGGATAGTTTATATGTTGTATTTTAAACTCTGAGAAATTCAGAATGGTCCTGAACCGATAGGCTACTTTAGAGTATCAAATTTCAACCCGCTGCTTCAAGCCATTGTGAATAAGCTTTTCTTTTTTTTTTTTAATTTTTGTTACGCTTATAACTAATTGTGGAGTCAATGTCCATAATGTGTAATGAATTGTATGCCAATGTGCGACATGCGGTACGTATTTATCAGCAAAGAATTGTGATGAACTGCAGTAGCTGAGGTACCAGACCGCAAGTATGATAACATCTATATAATTGTGTTAAAAGATAAAGAAAGTCTTGCGGAATCGCCCTGAGATCGTGGTGACAATTTAAAATCCATACACAGTACGTTTTACACGTATACTCGAATAGCTATATGTATGAATCTGGGAGTTTGTTCAATTCTTTCAATATACAATAATTGTCAGTTCAACTCTTTGACTCATAAATTATTATAACGAAAGCTTCAATTGCTACAGCAGCGCTGTATGGTTGGATATAAAAAAAATTAGATCAATTGCAACTGACTATATGAAAGAATTTTTGCCGCGCCCATTTTTCCTTTATTACATACGCTAGACTATCCAACTATATCTATACATGTATAATATCTTCTCTCGACGTGAAACTACCATAAAAATTACCCTGGCCCCTTGTATTTCTAAAGTTAATTAATTTTGTTACCTCGTTTAAAAACTAGTATCTTAAAATTCTGGAACATTTTTCAATTATACGACACTCCCTAATGGGAAATATGCGTATGGGATTACGCACGCACACCCCATTAAATTAAGAACTAACAAAATTATTTCAAGTTTAATTTAAAAGTGCAAAGTAACGATGGAAAAGAAATTTGTAGCTATGATCGGTAAAAATGGCTACCAAGAAAACTTAACCGACGGGTCGACGGTATGATATTTCTCCGTGATGCTGTTGACAATTTTAAATAAATAAATTGCGGTTAAAAAAATACAGGTAGAAGAAAGGGGGTTTGAAGAAGACCGCGAGCTGCCGCCACCGTCCAATTCTGATGCCAAGATTTAGCTGATTCGTGGTAAACGCGGATGATTATGAGTTGTGTTGTTTCGATATGCAATGTGGTCTGGTCGGGATGACGTTTTTGAAATCATTAAATCCATCAAATTGAAGCTGAAACAACGGGGCGGGATATTTATCTCGTACGTAGAAAAAAATGATGGATTTGAATTTTGTTTTCGAAATTGTTGTATGTCTTTTATTTTTACGAGTATGGGCGCTGCAGGGTTCATTACCCCGGTATTGATCTTACGGGAGACACACACCGTACCGGAAAACGAGCAATAAAATGTGTTTCTTTTTGATAAAATAAAGTGTTATTTGTTTTATTCCAGTTTTTACAACTGTCCATCTGTATTTTATTACAGTTATCACATAGCTGCTGCTGTCAAAAATATGGGACGTCATTTTTATTGTCACTTCAAAAGAGGATCGACGAGTCGTAATTTCCAATTGTTATCATCTCTCGAATCTAGTGTGAGTAAAAATAATCGTGAAAATTTGAATTTTGTCAGTGATTAATATTATTTTTTACTTCCGATTTGTTGTTTTTTTTTGTTTTGCGCAGATCTCTTCAATCACTGGCTTGAGTGATCGTCAATTGTCAGAAAAAGGAGATGAACGAATCTTCCGAAAAAATGATTCGCTCCGCATATGAAATTACAATAATCACATTTGATGAAACGATCTACTCCACACTGGAAAAAGTAAAAGTCCAACGATGTTCGATTTCAAAAAAAAAATGGTCGCGCCTAATTACGGTAAATATAAAATACTGTACTGTACATCTTTCAAAATCAAAATGTGTCAGTAATACATAATTTCCAATTGTTGAAATCCAACAGATGGTTTTGCGTCAAGAATTCCAGAAGTAAATGTAAACGAAAAATAGACCGTTTAACATATCAACAAATAATAACACACATATCATATAAAATAAAAATGCACGTTCCTGGAAACTATCTTCGTCCATAATAATAGTAATAATAATACTAATAATAATAATAATAAAAGATTAAAACAGTAATGATAATAAAAATGATAATCTAAAAGTGAATACTTGGAGAAGGAAAAAAAAAAAAAAAATTTCAATCTCAATTAGCATGGAGTTGAGGAAAACAATTTGGACTAAGCAATTTTTTTTAATCATATTATTATTGATCGCATTATTTTGTATTACTTTAAAGTACAACGCCTGTGTTTTGGGTGGCTTATCGCGAAAATTGAATCTTGACAAATCTCAGACTGTAGATTCTTATTCCGATATATTGTTACTGAGATCACCGAGTAAAGTAGTGAATGTTGAAGAAATTCCGTTGGATAATATTGCCAGTTTAGATCCACACGTAACGAAAGTACAACTGGTTCCTTTGTGGCCAAACAACGAAACACTCAAAGAAATTATCGATGTTGCACCAAAGTACCAAATACTTCGGCAACAAGGACTCAGACCCGGAAGACAATTGCCTATCGCTCTCATAATCGGTGTTAAAAAAGGAGGAACCAGAGCCCTCCTAGAATTTCTTAGACTTCATCCGGACATAAGAGCGGCTGGTTCCGAAGTCCACTTCTTCGACAGACATTACTCGAAAGGATTTCATTGGTACAGGTGAGTCGTGGCGACCGGACATTCAAAAATCAGAATAGAACCGCAGTCTGAATCTAATATTCTATGATGAATTGGTATTTTTGAATCGAAACAATTGAATCGGACGCCATTTTGGATGCAATAGTTTCTCGCTGTTGAATTGTAAGATATCATTGATTTTTTCGAAATAAAATAAAATCCACGCATGAATTTACGTTTCAGGCACCACATGCCACCGACTTTGGAGGGTCAGGTGACGATGGAAAAGACGCCATCTTATTTTATAACGGAAGAAGTACCTCGGCGAGTACAGCATATGAATCCGGGAACGAAATTGATAGTTGTCGTTCGAGATCCGGTGACGAGAGCAATATCTGATTATACGCAAGTTAGAAGTAAACGCGTCAGGATGCCGAAATTCGAGGAATTGGCATTTTTGAACGACACGCAAATCGTAGATACTTCATGGGGGCCTTTAAAAATTGGTGTTTACGCCAGACACCTGGAACACTGGTTACTCTACTTCCCGCTTTCCCAGCTACTTTTTGTCAGCGGTGAACGATTGATAGCCGATCCCGTCGTCGAGGTTACGAGGGTCCAGGATTTCCTCGGTCTGAAACGAGTAATATCGGAAAAACATTTCTACTTTAATTCAACGAAGGGGTTTCCCTGCCTTTTGAAATCGGAGGGAAGATCGAGCCCGCATTGTTTAGGTGAGTCCATTCAAACGTTCCAATCCAAATTATAATTGATCGGAATGAGATACAGTCTTCGGTTTTATATTTATTCATTTATATCCTGATTAAAAAGGTAAAACAAAGGGGCGGAGTCACCCTCACATCGATCCAGCGGCCATACAACGATTGAGGGATTTTTACCGGCCTTTTAATCAACGATTTTATCAACTCACCGGGATGAATTTTGGGTGGCTATAAACAGGAACGTAATTGGGAATTGCGTAAACGCATATTTATATTCACATACATAGACATATCGTATTCATGCATGGAGATGGAGGTACGCTGTGAACGAAGTAATTAACTCGGAGAGGCTTATAGCGGGAAAAACTAAGTAAATTAATAATTAAAAAAAGTCGCAAATTTTAAACCAAAGTTGACAACTACGTATTCTCGCATTATGCTGGACGCCTTATCAGCCCCCCAAGTTAAAATATGGTGTACTTGTTGTGAGTTCACAGTTTCCATGTACAGTTGAAGAACCGGAGTCAATTTTTAATACTCTTTAATGGCGACTAGTTAGAATTGCTCGAAGAATTTTTTTCTCTCGAAGAGCCTCGAAATAAGCATCGGATGTTGCAGGTGTGTAAATTCGTTGATTGTTAAATTTATACACATTGAATATACTTGTACGTGAAAAGAAAAAACAAAAAAAAATATCTACTCGTAGAACGATAATTCATGAGGATGCGTATCCGTACTTAGGTTAATCTTTTCTATAATGCACATTCAATATTCATAAGTATAACAATTATGGATGAAAATTGTACGATACTACTTCCGCGCGACGATCGATCGGTAAATCGGTAATGTAGATGTTTATAGCTAGATGCGATAATAAATTTGGAATCGTCAAATTTTTACAAACGTTGAAAAATTTCATTTCACGCTCTTGAAAAAAAAAAAAAAAAAATACTTGCAAACGTAAAATTAATAATATCTTCAATTGTTAGTGTTCGGAAGTGCACGTATAATAAACGGCGGTAAAATGCAGCACGTTGCTTTGCTCAAATAAATCATACGAATAGATACATAAATATTATTATTCTATAATACAAACCGAAAGGCACACACGCGCATATCTAGAAGTGTACAGGTATTCTATACCTATATAGGTATACGCATACGCAAGTACAAGAATTTCAAGTGTAAGCCGAGGCATGGAGCTGATATTTATTGGTGCATCTGACAGCTGGTGAGAGAAATTACGACACAATTACAATCAAGGATTATAAAGTTGTAGAAATATTATGTACAAAATGATATTGTAATATAAAAAGATTATAATTGAAGTTCGAAGACACATGCAAAAGAGACATGCAACCATGGATATATTGAACCTTTCACCTTTGTGCATTTTGGCCTGAAAAATCGAGACATCTCGATGGGATTTATTCCTAATTTAATTTGTTCGACGGATTCGTGTTCTTGAGTTCCGAACATGTGATAGGCATGACACATGGACGATTTCGAAAATACTCCTGTTATCAGTCCAGAAATCGTAAAAATCCAACTGCTGCAGCTCAGATATTTGAAGATTTGTTCCTGGTTTTTCCTAAGTTTTTGATCATTCTTTTGTATTTATTCACGATTTTTAATTACTTTGTTGATTAATTATTGTATATAATTCAACCCCCGCAAGCGCAGGATAATATGCGAGTGGAGTAAGGCTAACTTAGATTTATTTTAGAATTTTTCGTAATTTTTTCTAATTGTTTTTCAATTATTTCCGACTTTTTTGCAATATTTTTGATGTCCAGCCCCGCCCCTGCGGCCCTACGGGCGCACAATCAAATGCAATCAAAGTCACACCAGCTCAGATAATTTTCAGAATTTTTCCCGATTTTTTCCAATTTTTTTCGATTTTTTTTCGATTTTTTTCAATATTTTCAATTAAGTCCCGCCCTCAAGCCCTGGCGAGCGCCTAATTATATGCAACCCCGCATTACATCCCTGTCATCGCCGCCATGTTGCCTAACATTAGGCGCCCGGTAAAGTTGGAAATCGCGCTCGTGGCGCCATCTCTCGGATTTTTGGCCCGAACTAAATATCAGTTTTTGCTCAAAATCGCGCTCGTGGCGCCATCTCTCGGATTTTTGGCCCGAACTAAAAGTCAGTTTTGGCTCAAAATCGCGCTCGTGGCGCCATCCCACGGAATCTTCGCGAACTTCGGTACCGATATAAATACCGATTAGTTCGCAAAGATTCCGTGGGATGGCGCCACGAGCGCGATTTTGAGCCAAAACTGACTTTTAGTTCGGGCCAAAAATCCGAGAGATGGCGCCACGAGCGCGATTTTGAGCAAAAACTGACTTTTAGTTCGGGCCAAAAATCCGAGAGATGGCGCCACCAGCGCGATTTTGAACTTTTTCGGGCGCCTAATGTTAGGCAACATGGCGGCGATGACAGGGATGTAATGCGGGGTTGCATATAATTAGGCGCTCGCCAGGGCTTGAGGGCGGGACTTAATTGAAAATATTGAAAAAAATTGGAAAAAATTGGGAAAAATTCTGAAAATCATCTTAGCTGGTGTTACTTTGATTGCATATGATTGTGCGCCCGTAGAGCCTCAGGGGCGGGGCTGAACATCAAAAATAATGCAAAAAAATCGAGAATAATTGAAAAAAAATTGGAAAAAATTAGGAGAAATTGAAAAAAAACAGGAAAAATTCAAAAACAAGTCTTTGAATGTCGTCACGTCACCTGCATATCACTACACAACAGTAGAGCTGCAATAGATGTGATAATCGATTGAAATAAATAAAAAAATTCACAAAAAATGGAATAAGGATGATAACAACGTTCATAGTGCAGTGAAATCATGTATCTTGATCTCCAGAATCAGAATCTGCACGCCAAATTAATTTATCTATAAAACTGACGGAGTTATCGCCAATTGATCGCCAATTGATTGCATTCAATTAGGCCCCAGCAGGAGCTGGGTGAGACGGAGTAATTCATTGAAAATAAATAAAAATTTCCAAAAAGAATTCAAAGAATGTTTATTACGCTGTATTCGTATGTATTTTGATTTCAGAAGCACGAATCGGCCGTGAAATTTGAAGAAAAATATATTTGTTCATCAATTATCGTCGTATCTCTAAGATTGTTCGAATGTAGAATAAATAGCGTAAAAATTGGTGTAAAATCAAAGATAATTGAGTATAGCGATTTATTTACAAATGCATGGTGGGTACACGTATAAAAAGGCACTGCCTGGTTGAAATTTATCGTATGAGATAAATACACAAGATCATTTAAATAAATCCTAGGCTTACGTATGATTGATCATTAAATTAGTTGACGCGCTCAGAAGTTCCGACGCTTTGTTAATAGTAAATAACTAAGAATCTATCTAGGCAGCAGAAGATTGCCGCGTCTTTGGTCTATTTCTTAGACAAATTTCGAAACATCAAGAACAATACTATTGCTATTAGCGGCAGTGATTTGGACACTTTGCTATTGCTTTCGTCGATACATTTCAGCTATTCATTCCTCGTTTCGAAATTCGTATTTTTATTTGTAATTCTACGCATAAATGCATAAACTGTGCGTTGAACAGATTTAAAAGCTACGATCATAACAGTCGCTAATTTTCATTTAAACTGTCGTCAAAATTTATTTCTCATTTCTGTTTCTGTTCACTTCTTTTCTTTTTTCTTCTTTTTCCTCTATCCGAATGCACACGAACTCAAAATGTAGTGTGAATTATCGTTGCCAATTAAAAATTTCATTCGACACGTCAAAATTGAACAAAAAAAAAGTGTCTGATCATTTGTGTTTGAAAAGTATAACACTTCGTAGAACGTATGTGTGAAATAGTAGTTTGATTTTAACTCAAATAGAAATTAATCTCTCCCCTTTTTTTTTTTAGTCAAACGGGTAATTTCACGTTTCACGGAAATATACATATATGCCTGTACATCGGCACGCGTCAATTTGTACGGAAAACTAAGGAAATAAAACAAGAAAAAAAAGAGAAAAGAAAGCTTATTTTAAACTAGTTATAAAATTGGCAACATTTAATCATATTTCCGAATTACGTATGTCTTGGAATATGTCAATTAAATTATTAACGCCAATTAAATAACCGTCCTCGTGATTTCCAACTTGCCATTCGGCGTCGTGACATATATTCATTAAATGCGAAGGAAGTGGTAGAGTTTTAGCGAAATCAATCATCCATATTCCCGCATCTGTAGCGTCGTGGACAAACAAGAGACTCGATCCAACGACCTCGTGTGTCGCGAAAAACGTCGAAGCCTTCAGCGTTGCTCGTATGGCTTTCAACCGTTGTAAATACTTTGGAACGGCATGCGGATAACCTTCGGTAAAACGCTTGAGCGCTTCGGTAACCTGGAAATAAATAATTCAATTGAACTTCATTATCAACAGTCTGCGAGAGATTCGAGGTTGATATTCGTGTGTTTTCCCGTCGACTTTGTATGCGCAGAAATTTCGTTTGCTCGTTTTTACCTGCTCGCGGGTTCTAGTGGTCTTAAAATCCTTCGTAGAACCTCCTTGAGCTCTTTTTATTCCTTCGACTCTAAAACCGAGCGTCGCGGTGCTGCTTATGGTTTCGCGCCATACCATGTACCTCGGTTTCGTAACGCCTTGCATTCGACGCTCCTCGGTCGTGGGCGCCGTCGGATCAACTTGGACCATTTTTTCGTACATGTCTTTGCGCAGCTGGAATTGATCAAACGTACGACGAATTATTATCGTTCAAAAGTAACACGCAATATCACCGAACGTGTCGGCCGATAAAGCGACAACGACCTTGAACCGTTTAATAAATCAAACGCAAATTACAGAAACGCGCGAGAAACAAAAAACTCACATAAATATTAACGAACAAATCGAACGGAGACGAATTTACGAACGATCAATTTCTTATCCTCCTCATTCTTTACCCCTCCCTACTCACTGTTTAGATTCATTTTCGAAACGAAGACGAAACGAATACCTTCGGTCTTTCCTTTGCCTTGGCAAGCTCCGATTCGAGGTAAGTCCGGACTCCGACTTTGCAGTCCATTACGCACGGCTGTTCGAAATCTCCGAGCAAATCCTGCAGTTGCAGGTAAGAGGCCATGATCGATTTCCTCGGATCGCTTTCCCCCGTCGTTTCCCTACGCTCTTTGGTGTCGGACTCGATGGTTTCCCCGACGTCTCGTTCGCTGCCGTCTTCCATTTCTCTGACGTCCAAAACCCCCTTGAATTCCGGCACGTAAGGCCTCAAGACGTCACGCATAAGTAAACGGAAACAAGATTCCTCTTGCGGGCATAATTTTTTCAATATTGTACCGGGCGTTGGACCCGCACGGAAATTTCCCTGATGTCCCGCTAGCTGCACCTAAACAATATCGACGCAATAAATTCAGCGAATATTTTCAACGAAGTCAAGTTCGATATAACATGAATTATTTATTTATATGCTCACCCATGGGTAACGCTGTTTCTTATAAGTTTGAAAAAACGGCGTCCATTGCACAATGTTTCTGAGCTTTCGCCATCCGGACGTCTGCAACATAAGAATATTACGTGAGAGACACAAATTAATCATTTTTTCCGTAATCTAGAGAAGTCAAAGGGGTGTGCGAAAAAAAGAAGAAGAAGAAGAAACTGCGGGTCGCTTCCTCAGATATTCGACACACAGTTTTCTCACCGTGTGATTTACCTCGGAAATGCAATTCGTCGTAGATATCGATTGATTATCGATCGGTTGCAATTTGTTGTTGTCCGAATAATCGGATTCCCATTCGGAGCTTAGATCGTCGCCACTGGCCTCTCCCCATTCGAATTGAGACGAGGAATTAGATTGCGGAACGGTCAATAGCTGGAAATACGCTTTGTATCCCGCGGACGAATTACGGTCGATTCCAAAACCGGCCGAATGACGATTTTCACCTGACACGTTATCCGAAGTGTGATTGTTCTTTTTAACGTGACATTTTTCACGCGCGTAATTGTTCGGCGGCGACGGACTCCTGGACGAAGAAGACGACTGTCTGTCTACGGAGATGGACAACTTTCTAGGGCTTCTTTTCGACCGCGACCTGCTCAGACGTTTTTGCTTCGATATCAAAACCCTTCCGCAGTCAATCTGATGCGTCAAAACCTCCGGATGTTCGTTATCGTCGAAAATAACCGTCCCGTTGTTACAACCACCTCCGCATGTGTGGCTACAAATTTCACTCAGCGCCGCGGTGTACACTATTCTAGGTACTAATCTCTTCAAATCTTCCTGCATTTTATCATCGGCTTCGATTATAGATTTTACGTAAGAAGTGAAAGAAACTAACTATTGTTATTTTTTCTTTTCTTTTTCCGTCACTTTTTCACTCTTCTACAGTTTTATTTGACATTAACCACATGATTTTCTCACAATAATTTATACACTCAACAAATTCTATAGTATGTCGAGACGTTGCGCTCGGCGAACGATCCGATCGATCGTTCGTTCGTTCGTTCGTTCATTCGTGTGTCTGATAGAAACCTGAAAATATCGATCACGTGACGTTTACACTAATGCTTCGAGGACACCTGTTGGAATCCCTGTCCGTTTGCCCGTGCCTCTTTTCCATATACCATATACAACTAATATGTATTTATATCGTCATGCGCTACGTCATACGAAGAAACACGTAGGGGCAACACCTTTTACACGATTCAATCATTTATATATTACACGTTACACATAAATACATGAATAACTAATATTATGACGTGTTTTATCTTTGCGTTGATTTTAATTTTATCACCGATTTTATAAATCGGAGTATTTTCAAACACTCTGCCTCGCTGCACAGGGAAATATTGTATATCTGCACACCGCGCTAAGATGATGAAACTTTAGAACAAAAAAGATGAAACGAAAAACACAAAAAACCAAACAAACAACGAACTGCAGAAATTCAATTCACGCTTTTCAGCTGCAGCACTGCTGCTCCTTAGTCTCGATACGTGCACTTTGGTACTGTACACAATATATGTATATAAATAATATATCGCAGACATCAAGATGTCCCGGTTCGCGATGTTTGTCTTCTACTTAACCCAATTGCAAGTGTACTACCAGCGACAGCAAAGAGACGCGACAAACTCATCGTTATAAAATACGCTACACACGCTACTGAAAAACCCTGCGTCGCGAGCATGTAATATACGTTACATGTAGTTATATATATTATGTATGTATAGCATATAGTAGAAATGTGGGCGTGAAGCAAACACAAGTTTCCCACACACACGCGAGGGCATTCCATGTGTCAACTACTACCAGATTATTCCGATCCTAGTTAATATTGCGATTTTAATTTCATTTATTCCCCTTTAATCCTCGCCCCTGAATTTGTGTTTTTTCACAGTAAACAGCTCCGTCATTCAATTCCCTCCGTTATAAATATTTTTTTGTTTGTTTTCCAAATTATCGTAATCTGATATATAGACAATAATCACCCGTACGCGCGCTGCGATATAACTCGAGGAGAAAAGAAAAAACAAAAAGCAAGATTTTTTTGGAAAACGAAAATGTAAATCAGAAAACATAATAAGGTTAGAACCTCGTCGAGTTTTTTTAAATATACTGTATGTGTATAATATTATATTTAAACACCCGCCGAGAGAGTTTTGCAAAAGCAGGGGGGAGGAAAAAAGGAGAAAAAAAGACAAATGGGGAAAAAAAAAAATTGATTTAGGTATCGGCAACACCGTATCTCACTTTTACCTCAACCGCACTTAAGTAATCCATTAAAATATGTATACATACGTATATTCCGAGAATATATAAATATACCTATATATGCGAAGATGATTCCAAGTATGAGAACTAATTAATTAATTAATTAATTCATTCGTTGCGAGAAATAATTATTAGCGACACAAGGGATCGGACAGTACGTATAATATTACGTGTAGATGGGATACGTGTGATACTTTTTTTTGCGTCAAATTTTTCATTCGAAACAATTGGAAAAAAAGAAAAGAAAAGAAATATTGTACTTCTATAATATAATATAGTTGAATGAAAATTAAAATTCTGAATCGCTTCGCGGCCAAGCTCGTTTGGACAAATTTTCGCGGCTTATACGCGAAAAATTTGTCCAATATAGCGCGGTTGGCCGCGAAACGATTCAGAATCAACCCAACCGAATGTACGATGTTGAATTATATTATCCGCTCCATATGCGCACGTACAGAAATTGAAAATACGCGAATCTATAAAGCGATGTTGCAGTTATATGTGTATATATCGAAAGTCACGTTCTTTAATTACACCACGTCAATTTAATGATGTTGCGGTTATGTAATTTTCGCGATCTACCCATATAATACGCATCATAATTATACATTCTCTCATATTCACATACACATTTATAACAGAGTGCAAAAATTTACGATCACAATTCGCAACTTATTTAACACAATTTACATTAATCGCGTAAAAAAAAAAGAAAAAAAAAAACCAACAAAAGATGTGCAATTTCTATATACATATATATAGTGCCTCGGAGTAAAATGTGCACTTTTATTTAAACGGATGATGGCCCTATCGAATACCGCACCGCGGAGTCACGAAACAAAGAACGAAAAAAGAAAAACAGAAAAATCGAAGAAGAAAAAAAGAAAAGAAAAGAAAACAGAGAACACTTCACGTATAGTGATCCGCGTCCGAGAGAGTTGAATATCCAGAAATTCCCGTTACACACTCTTAGCTGCGGTGATATTATATACACGAAGTGAATTTTCTCTCTTCCTATCTCACAGTGCTCTTCTTATCGTTGAATAATCTACGTATTTTCACCGTACCATACCCTGTGACACGGTGTATGTGGTCAAAAAACTAACCGCTGTATACGTATACATCATCGCATATAATACAACGGATGGATATGATATGATATATTAAATGATATGCTGTATTTAATTCAAAAGTTGAAACTAACGATTCACGATAAAATTCCAGTATTAACATTACATGTATATAAGCGAGTATATAAGTATATAATCTATGTGACTATATAAACGGTGATTCTCTCCTTCCCCCCCCCCCCCCCCCCCCCCCCCCCCTCCGCCGAAAGTTGTAGACGCATGTATAGGACATGTGCGCATAGATTATGTCTATTTATCTCCGTCTCCTCTATATATACATATATATACACACGTAGCATGTACTAATTTATGGATCATATATTGCCCCGCGATGCAGCAACGTATTATATACCGCGTGCGTCGGAAATGCGTCATTGGGGAGAGCCTGTAATTAACATACGCTATACATACATATACATATACATATATGGGGCATTCCATGTGAAATCCATGTGTGTTTTTGTTATGAAAATAATTTACTCGGATTAAAATATGATGAAAAACACAGAGTTTTTGCGATAGAAAAAGTTTTCAACCCAAAATAAACACTTTTTCTCTATAGAAAAATAAAGTACAAGGAAAATTCGGCCGCTACGTGCGCCGCGGGAAAATTCAGGAGATGAATCGAAGTTTTTTGTTGGGGTGAAAAAAAAAAAAAAAAAAAAAAAAAAAAAAATCAAAATCATAATTGGTCGGGTTTGAAAGTGCTCGATTTCACACGAAATTACCCATATACGATACAAGCATATCGGATACATTTTTTATTTTTTTTCTCAGATTATTTTTCTCTTCGTTTCCTCCAGTAAAATTAATGCAGACGTTTTATTTATAGCGAATACGAAATATCGTAATGTGCAACGCGATGTGCGCGCGGTAAAGATTTGGAAGCGAAAAAAGAATTGCTAAAGAAAAAAGAAGAAGAAAAAAATTAAGTATAAGAGAAATGAAGAGATCGTCGATTATATACATATGCACCTACTTTAAATTATTACATGAGTAATTATTAATCGTTTATTATAATTACGAGAGTTTAATGTGTGTATATGGTTGGGTTTTATTCCCATGTGAAAATGATAAATAAAAGTTGATTTTTATATACGTACGTGGCGCTTATATTTATGTACATGTACATATATGTATATAAAGTAATTTATAGTTCACGGTCGCCCCTGGCTATGTACGAAAAAAATTATAATAATAATAACAATAACGCTAATAATAATAATAATCAACTGTATACACCTTTAATATGTAACTGTACATAATGTGATATATTGGGTATTTAAATGCCAACGACTTCACGCAGGTATAACAACCTTCGATTTAAAAACGGGCTATATGCACTACTTTATTAAATTATACATAAGTATGTATCGGTTGTATATATTATTGTATTTATGTATGTGACAACGCAGGTTGTACGGTATACTATAGTATTCGTATACCTGAGAAATGATAATTTTCTATCGGAGTGATAATATAATTTTTTACCTTTTTTCTTCCCGCTACAGGAATTTGAGGTTGAAAACGATCGCATATCCCTAACAAACAGTCGTCGCATTTGCAATAACAGCTGTTCGAATTTGAATCGTTTGATCCGATCGAACTGAAGGTGCTCGTGCTCGCCTGACTGTCCATCGAATCTGCTCTTAGAAAAAGTGCCCTCTTCGACGACAAATTCAAGCATTTTTCATCCTGACTTTCCATTTTGACCAGCAAAAGTTGCTCCATTAAATTCAACGTGGGCGGTGGCAATCTCAGCGTGTTGGGCGGTGATTCTTTCTTCTTACGATCCATTTTTGTGACTATTAAATTATCTCTTCTCTCTTTCTCGCTTATTAATCTTCTCGAATTTTATTTTCCTTTTTTTTCTTTCGTATTTTTTATTATTTGTAATTTTTATTTCTCACACCTCCCGCGTATTAGCTTTCCGTTCGCGGCGACTCTGTATACACGTGTACGATTATATATACCAGCGCATTATTTATTCCGATCAGGATTTTTCAACGATCGAAAGTGTTGTATAACATAATCAGCATAACTGTATAATTTCAAACCATTCACGATTGTTTACTCCCATCGAAACGATTACCAAAATTAATATCGATTTATTTCTTTATCCGTTGGTTTTTTTTCTCTCTCTCTCTTTATTTCGTTTCACAGGCTGACGATCATTTCGAGGATAACGAAACGGCGTCGTTCCGGAACGGCGTCGTCATCGTCATCGTCATCGTCATCGTAGTCGTCATCAGCAGTGGCACCTACTTTTATTTTCGTAGCGAGCTCTTCTGTCGACCCTGGACAACGCGGTCACACATTTTCCAACACTTGAGGTCACAATAAAAATAATTATTTACAATACACGGTATTCAAACGGCTCGATTTGCAGGTAGTAGTACTACACATGTACGGATGACGACGACAAACATGAAAGAAAAATAGAAACAAAAAAAAAAATTGACTATGATTAAATTTTCATTCAAAAAACCCCACGACTTCAAAACGATCTACTGTAACTTCGGAGCACGTGACTAGCTTTTGACAGCAAAAAAACAAAAAAGAATTACAATAAGAACCAACGATTTTCACGAAACAAAGATTTGCTACCAGCGTGTACGAAAAATTAACAGTTTACAAAAGATTAGAAGAGAAAAAAAAAAAACAACAACATTTTCTTTCCTCAAGGTGCTTCTGTCTATTTTTTTTTCTTTTTTTTTTGTGGGCGGTGGTGCGGCAATTTTTAGACGTCGATCTCTCCACGTTTTTCAATGAACACGCTCTGTGCAATATTTTAACATTTATTTACGTATTTATTTATTTATTCTCTCATCTCCTAGTTTTTCTTCGTTTTTTTTTTTTTTTTTTTCTTCTTCGTAAATAATTCGGTACGTAAACGTATATATATATAATATTCAAATCGCGAACTTGACACACATATTTATTGTTGTTATCAAATTTTTTGCGTTTTTTTTTTTCCACGTATATTTAAATACAGATTTTATAACGAAAACAAACAAACGTGCAGCGCGCGAAAATCGTAGAAAAGAAAACAGAAAAAACAACAACAAAAAAAAAATTTCGTAAACAAATCAAATGCACTTTCGTTTTCAATTCTTCCTCAACGTCGCTGATTCTTCCGATATTACATAATAAATATATATATACAATATACATAAACTTGTACACGTTATTCACTCCCTAAACGCTTTAATAAATTTTCACATATATTATGTATAATATATGTCGGTCAGGATACCGCCACTTTTAGTTTATTATACATAAAAGAAAAATCTGTACACACACATGTATTATAAACATACACGCAGCACTTCGTTGGTCACATTTTTACTATAGAAAAAATAATACAACATTCGAGACACGCGTTCGAAATTGATGAAAAAAAAATGTTCGGATAGTCGAAAAAGGGGAGGGGGGTAGAAAAAAAAAGAAAAATAAAATGAAAAATAATTTATCAAAACGCAACGACGCGTACGCGGTTGACCCGTTAACTTTGGATAGGAAAAAAAAAGGAGAAGACAAAAACGGGGATTTTTTTGCTTTTTCTTTTCAAAGCGAAGCGAAGTTATCGCGTCGAGTTCTAGCTAACATCAACTTTATTATTAACGGCAACGGAGAGTCTCTGTTTGCTAGCGACACAACCGGGCTGCTGTAAAAGGGGAGCGGAGTAGACTAAAGGATTTTATGGTGCCAGTCATGTCGTACGCTGCTACATAGGTATGACTCTGTGGGAGAACCAGCTAGACGAACCGGCAACGTTCACATTGACACCGGTATTCGTCATCTAATAGTTTACACCGCATCGTGCTCTATACTGTACGTTATAAGAGGTGTACGCGAGCCTATAAATTTCAAAATCATATCACACTCCTCCTCCTCTTCCTCCTCTTCGGCATCTTCTGCACTCTTATAATGAACGTTCGACATTACCGCGGGGTTAAAATCAAAAAAGTGGGGAGAATTCGCTCGCATTATTATTAATGAAATTTTTATATACCGCATGTATATGTATACCGTAACCATATCATCCGTGCGTTACGTCACACGTCTTCCAAACTTTCCTCTCGTTTATTTTCTTCTCTTTTTTTCCCGCCTTCTTTTCGTTACACTACTTTTATCTACTTCTGTAATACCTGCGTACACTGCGATACGCATTAAGTTATTCATTAGTTTCGTGTACGTTGGTGTTTTTTATTTTTTTTCGTTTTTTCCATCCACCTTGATTTTTCGATCAAATTAAATATAGTATATACTATATGTATTCTTTTATTTTCTCTCATCTGGCATAATAGAAATTATATCTGTACACTTATTTGCGTTGGTATATCACGAGAGCGTGTATCTATAGCTTGGATAGTAGTTACTACAAATGTGTGCAGTAACCAACCCAGATTGGTCGAGAGCTTGTGACGTCATTCGAACGAGTTGGGTACAGAAGAGAGAAAAAGAAGAAAAAATATACATAAAAGAAAACGTTAGAATAAGAAGAAAAAGAAATGTTGAAGCACAAAGCTATCTGTCTATCGGATACAACGCTGCCGGTATAAGTATGTGGGGTAAAAGTATACGTGCATAGGAATACGTTGCGTGTATACCATATTCAATATTTATCACCCATAAAAATTGAGGTACTGCAACGCACGCTCCGCTAAACATGTTACAAAGATCGCCGATCGGACAGAAAAGGATGTGAAGGAATTATATTATCCCTCTCTGCCATCTTGTCCTCCAACGTCTTATCGTATACGTATACATATATAGAAGTTTCATCGAACGAGGGAGAAAGTTATTTACTTTAAAAAAAAAAAGAGTTCACGATACATATGTGTAAAAAATATATACGCACTCAGGTACCTGTATACACATGTATACGCGAGCGAAAATGTAATGATTTTTATATCGCGCAAACGCACCTATATGTGATTTCCTCTTGCATGGAGCACGCGTGTTCCACTAATTGACACAATTAGTGTAATCATTATACTTAACCGGTAGCAGCGCATGAGTATTTGTAACGAGTAGTTCTGACGCAAAAGAAAACTTAATGAATGAGAAAACGCGTCGAGAAAAATCACTGGATAATACGCCCGTGTAACGCGTGCGTAGCTACCTATAATTTCGTCGGTATAATATATTATTTGATTAAATTTAAACAATTAGTAAATGAAACAACGTTGATAATAACATTGAATTATGTATCACGCGGTATGTCGAGATCGTAAATTAAATTTAATTGGTTGTTAGTTCGCCTGCCCCTGTAAATGGGCGTAATGAATTTAGTTTTGCCGATATATTCACTTACATTCCCAGAAAACGAAAAAAAAATAAAATAAAATAATTAAATGAAGAAAAAGTTTAAATAAATTTAAGTGCGGTCAACGAAGAATGAGGTAGGTGTAAGTAGGTACCGCGTAACGGAGTGTGAAATCGTGAAGAAGAAAAAAAAATAAATAAATAATACAAAAAAATGAACGAATAAATAAAATAATAATGAATACATTTCACGGGTACTCTCTTATTATAATATACCGAGTGAACAAAAAAAAAAAAAAAAAAAAAAAACACAATGAATGAAAAAAGAAGAAAAAAAAAGAGCACCACTCGAACACGACGGAGAGACACCGCTGCAACTTATGCCTATTATATACTACATAATTACACGGATACCTATGTATTTATATGTTAAGTAAGTAAATAAGTAGGTTCTCGAGATCGCCGCGTACCGATTATCCGGAATACCTATCGACAGAAATTCCGAAGAACATGAAAATTGAACGGAGGAAAAAGATGAGAAAAATTAATATCGAGGAACAAAATCTGGTCGAGTTGACACGGAATGCACCGTACGTAGTATATACGATATGTGTGTATGTAATGTGACGCAAGTGGCCGTTGGCATTCGACGAAATCGGGCCCGACCATTATTATGTTACATTAATTCAGCAACGCATTAAACGTACACACTACATACCGCGCAGAACTTACGCCCTTGTACATATATACATTATATTATAATCCGCGATACATACATACTTATGTATGAATATAAAAAATTTAACCATGTGTCAGTAAATAATTTGATTACATATCACATTTTGATAATTAATCGCTCGTTACACTTTTTTTAAGCAACGTTTGCGAAACTCCCCATATATCTATGTACTGTGTATATACAGTAAGATATATACCTGTAGAATATGTTGTAAACATTTTTGTAACCATATAAATGTAAATATATATTTTATTTTATTTTTCTTCCTTTTGCATGTGAATATACAAAAAAAACACGGTTAAATGTTACGTACAATGAACGTAGACGGGAAATGCCCGGCATAAATTGCGGTAGAAATTTTCCGTAATCTTTTTCTTCTGGTTTTTTTTTTTTCACCCCCCGCATGGTCAAAGGTATGCGCAGAAGATGTATCGGATAACTATTTTCGTAGTAAAGACGTATTTGTAATTCGCATAGTTTAAATAACTTGGAGAAAATAGTCCGGTAAGAACTGACGTCTGTTTCACAATCGTTACTTAGTATAGGTATTGATAGTATAATGATATTTCACCGTGCAACTTGAATAGCGAACAGCTGACTGCGGCTTGCGATTAGAATTGCTAATATTATAAGTAATTCCGATGTATACAACATAATATACTACGTTATATGCTGGTTTACACAAATATATAGGTATATCTTTGGAATAAACGATTACGAAGACAGAAATATTTTACAGCTTGTATAATATTACATAGTTGCCTTTATATACCTGTACGTATATGGGTACATATGTATGCACTTATACCTGAGAGATCACAAATCATAGGATTTGTACGCGTGGACAGCTGAATAAACATTATAGCAAAAGTAATTTATCGACTTGTTGGATTTTATAAGACGAATTACTGTTATTGATATTTATCGTATAAGGTTTTCAGCTAAAAGAGGGGAACGGATGAACGTCAGAGGTGTTTACTAGAAGTAATTAAGAATGTTTGAAAGTTTTACAACCGATGCGCCTTAGCACTAGCAACTTGTAGTACTCGATGAAATAATTTATTGAATTTTTATTTCTCTACGTGGGAATATCATCTGTTTTTCTTAGTGAACATGAAAAATGAAATTAGAGAAACAGAGTTTTGGAAGAACAAAGACGTACTGTCGTAAGCTTAAAATAAACGAAGCAAACCGAGAACATGTGCGAGTCGTGGATTTTGGCGAATTAGATGACCGGTAGAAGAATTTTTTATAAAGAGGAACGCTTGGATCTGGTAAACTTACGTCATTCACAGTTTTAGCCCTCTACGGCGAATTCAGATGTCGTTGAGATATCAAGTTACCATTATTAATGTATTTTTACTCGTAAATCGACGGAAAATACCTAATTACACAGTGTAATTTGAGTGGAACTTGAGTTCTGGCCAAGCTTTGTTATGATAAAGAAATGAAAAATTATTTAATACTCACTTTTGGATGCCTGATCGGTTGGAGTTCACTGATTTCACAATCGTCCCCGCTGAGACTTGAGTTTGTTGAACAATCAGAGATTTTACGACACATCGGAATATCGAGTAAATCAACTTGACTTTTGCTACGGCTATCTTCAAAGAGAACTCCAGAAGCTTCGGAGTTTGGAGAGTTTCCCTCGGAGCGTGTTAACTTTGGGTAATATGGGCTCGGCGAAGCTAAACACGAATTCCTCCTGTTGATATTGCTAAAAATGGAGGAAAAAACAAAACGATACTTAATTACCAAATTGTCCTAACTGTACATCAGGGAAATTATGAGCTGACCAAAGTCTAAGTTATTGTAGAAATAACCCATAAAATTACCTTTGCGTAATGCTGTGTTTGGAGCCAACACATAAACAGCACGAGTCAGAATGACGTCTGTGGCGGCATATTTGGAGCAGATGGAAGTCCAGCGAGAGAGAATTTTCGGTATTTTGTCTGATCTCATCACAGTCGAAACAGGAACAACTGCTAGCTTGACTCGGGCCACCGTTCCCATCAAACTTATCATCTATATTATTCCTCTCAAACTTCTCTTCCAGATATGAATAATCCGAAAAATCACTAACCACTACACTAGGAGTTCTCCAGTACCTCGGCTGCCCGTCATCTTTCTCACCAGCTTCACATTCCGCAGCCTCGTTCACGTTTGAACTCCCCCAAGCTGTAATTTGAAAATAATTTTCATAACGACTCTTATTACTGCTGTGCGACGACAAGTTGGTACGGCTACAGACGCGAAATAAGAGTGCTGGATACTCACATAAAATTTGGTACTGCATGAAGTGCAGGTTCACAGCTCTCTGTAAAGATAGTGTCGTATTTGAGCAAGAATTCTGTTAATTGTAACGTCGACACTTCAACAAATATTAACAAACTTTTAATATCTTCTCAGAACAATTACCACCCTGAGAAATTATTATCCGTTTGTTATTCGTCAAAGTTGTAACAACAAAAATCTAGTGTAAAGCAAAAACGGCTAATTTCCAACAAAACTACTATAAAAATTCATTCTTGGAAATCTTTTAAATACGTTGCGGTATCGAGCACTCTTTGTCAAGGGACTTGAAAATATTACCTTTACTTTGGTCGTCGTCACTCAGCACGGCACTGTCAGAACTGCAACATCTTGAAACCCGTACCTTCTGTCCATTCTGAGGTTGGATATTCTGGTAGCTATCGTCGTCACTTGGTATTGCAGAATCGAGGCTCCAGCATCTAGCAACAAAGCCTCTTTTCTGTTCAGGATCCGGCTCGATACCTTCGTCACTCTGAGGACTCTTGTTGTTTGTACGCACCATTGGTATTCTTATGAGTTTCAATTGGTCATAATTTTTGTTACCCTCGACCAGCGTATCATCGTTGGTGCTATTCTCATTCATTTTGGAATGTTGCTTTGAGTTATTACTTGGAGAATGATTGGAAGAAGATGCCAGATTTTTGGGGTCTAATTTATCAACGGTTTCCAGCGGTCCATTTCTTAATTGAGATTTCTTGACCTCAAGAATGTTAGAAAAGTGATGAATCAAATTTTGTATAGAACGGAAGATGGAAAGCTCAGCTGAGAAGGGATTCTCGACCGTTCCAACACGGCGTTTTTTCTGAGAATTTTTCAGCGGTGAATTTTTATTTTCTGATGTAAATTCACCCTTCTGTGGAGTCTGAACCACTGTAGGTTTGGAAACGGGTCTAGATACCTTAGCCTGATAATCAATTAAACTACACTCTTTTATTATGAACGTTCTATTAAAAACACACATCACATTATTATTCAAGACCTTGCTTCGTTTCTTCCGATTTTTCAAACCCTTTTTGTAACCTTTTTTTATGGAAACGCAAAGCAAGCATCTTGAACGGTGTTCATGCCCTTCACGATGACGGCGGCGGCCATTAAACGAAGACAGTTGTTCCTTAAACTCTTTGATACCCTGATGCTTGATACGGCCACTTCTTGGTCTTCGCTGTCCTATTCTTTTAGTTTTGTTGGTCTTTTTAAATATATTATCGGCATCACAACGAGCGTTGACCAACCGCGTGGGATTAATACTATCGTCAAGGACACCGTTCACCGAACGTTGGACAAAGTGTTTTTGTCCAGATACAGCGTGATTCTCAATTACTGTCAATTTATAATTCACAAATCGTGACATGAGATCGTTTGCCTCGGACGCTGCCTCTCCAGAATCGTTGAAATCTCCAGAGCCGTTGCTTTTATCTGGGTTTGATAAATACCTCGTATATTTCTTGAATGATAATAATTTTCCCTCTGAATTACCATCGCCAACGACGTTGTTATGCACATTTTCAAATATTGTTTGTTCATCACCAAGTATCAGGTTCTTCCAAAATATCGTTTGTCTGTAAACACAAGAAGAAGAATTCTTGTTGATTGTTACAACAGGTGAATGTAGTTTAAATTGACAATTGACTATCGATCATCAATTTAAGAATCTAAGCGCCACGTTTTTCATCTCAACTAAATTTTATCTGGTCGGTAAAAAATTATTAGCGATGTAAAAACTACATGTCGGTAAGCGAGTTCATTTGTTTATTTCTGCGCCGGTAAAACAGAAATTAACAACAATGAGAATATTTACGCGCGCTTGAGATTCAAATTATTCATAGATGAGAAGACTACTGAATAAAATCGAACTTAGCGCAATTGTTATTATTACAAGATTACATCTCTGTTTCAATTCTAATGAATACGGACTTTCGTTCAACAATTTCCTTGAGTGTCTGAATGAAATGGTCACGCGGCAATAAATTCTATGCACTATAAATTAATCGTTCAATAAACGCTGTTGCTATACGTCCATTGACGTCACAACGTGCGTCAGAGTGCCGAAAGAAGTAAAAATGTCTCGATTGAATGATCACGGTTAATCAGCAGCCTTTTCTCGTATGGGTATGATTCTATGGTATGAACCCAGTAGTACTATTACATCGGACAACTTTAAATGCTCCTCATTTCAAAAGCAAACTCTCTTTTCATCTTACACGCGATTCCAAATTGGTCACAAATTAACCAGATAATTAATTATTGCTACTTCATTAATCAAATAATCGTGTATCTACCCACCTAACATAATTTATTGTACGAATAGAGCATAAAATCGAGAAATCTACACAACATGTATAATTTCTAGTGCAAATGTTGCAGGAAAAAAAACACATTTCATAAATATAGCTAAGAAATATTGATTGTTCACGTATGAAGATTTGATTTACGTCATATTACTCCAATAAAATTTTCCGTTGTTATTATCATTTAGAAAATGTATCCTCTTATACAATGTATATAGATATAAATACAATAAAGTAAAGTATATGGTTGTAAATATTCCGCTCGTTTACAAAATACGTTGACCTTTTTTTTTTGTTTTCTTCCTTTCTTTTCTTTCCACCATTTGGGCGGTTTTGATGGAACGAAAAGAGGAATTCTCCAAAGCAAAGAACGAAAAGTTGATGCAGAAAAAATCTTTTCTATATTTTTCTGATTCTACGCAGGTATGTAAGAAAAAAAAATCAATTTTAGACATTAGGGTAGTTGTAATTTTTGTACAGAATTATTCAATGAAATCGGCATAATTTAATTACGTTACATACTATAAAGGTGAAGGATTCAAACTTTAGTGAATAATTCTAAGGTCATCGTAAAATGCAAGGACGATTTAATACAACGAATATTGAAGTCACTACATTTGTAAATAAAAAAATAATAATCATAATCGTGATGAGGAAAAAAAATTTGGACAATCGAAATTCAACGATGGCTCAATGAAAACGTGAAGAGAAATATACCAAAATACATATAGCATCATTCATAAGCGATCAGTATTCTTCGGGCGTATTTCTTCGCGACGCGAATTATCAGCCGTGTCTTCATAATAGCAAAAGCTTTATACATCTTTACTAAATATATGTTATGTAATTCGGTTGAATATTGATGTGTCATTTATGAACCACCAAACGGGAAACTAATTTTCGACGTGTCTATTGTAGTTGGATATAATACAGCAGACAAAGGTGTAGTTATAACAGTTGGAATAATGGTTAGATAATATGATTTACAATATGAACAATCGATTGCAGAATTAAGAAAATATAAAAAGAAAATACGCTAACGATTCATCAAACAAGAATGGTGGAGGTTGAGTTTAAATGTAATCAGGTCAATGTCACTCCAAGGCGAGTGAGAGCCGCCAATGTCCCAGATTTGTATTACCTATATTTTAGATGTATAACTATCCGAGCTCGTTTGGCAGTTCAACTAACCATAGTTAACGTACGATCGATGTATGATGATCAAATTCAAACTTTTGTGAAACACAGGAAAGAATATGCCGTAATTTACGGATACAGTCATGCGCGGTTTACCGCAGTTTTGCTGCCCAGTATACATATTCGTAGAGTTTTCTGGATTTGAATCAAATCATTTTGAAAGCAGTGTGAACGATTTTATCATATGACGTCGGAACGAATGTACATTTCGCAATAAATTATAATGACGTTAAAAAAAAATTATACGAAAAAGAATGATGAAAGTAAGAAAAAATCATAATTATACCTACACCGTTAAATATGAGTTAAAATTGAAAGAATTTACTCTCACCTATTATCCATTTTTGCAATGAAACCAGCATCTTATCCAAAATGAAATTTTGATATCATTAGCACTTGGATATGTTAGGGGAAGAAAAAAAAAAAAAAAAAACACCATTCACAAATCAAATTGCATAGAAATTTCAATTACATCCCTGAGCATGCTATACTTTGTTGTATGAAATTGAATAAAACATGTGTATTAAATGAAAAAATTAACAGGAATAAATAAATAAAATTCCGGGGTAATATATTAATATAGATTTAAATTTGAATTTCAAATTCTTTTGCATACTATTTACTGGTTTAAGGAACAACTGTAGACTCACTGAGCTCCAGTTATAAACTGTACTACCACTACCATGTCGCCATATTTCACATCGGTCTCTTACAGGAAGGACACTTGGAAGGGGATTTTACATGTACATATCATTATGGATGCACTCATGTGATGTAAGTATACAAAGAAGGAGGAAGATCGTCCGTTATTGATATACTGTAATTGTCTCAATTGCCAGTTATACTTGGAATGTGTGTATAAAGAAGAAACGATGAACTTAGAAAGGAAGTATTAAAATATTCAAAGACTTTCCATAGCACAAACAACCGGTGGTGGAAAAAACAGTTATGAAAACCTGAAACGTTATTCTGGAATCAATGTAGCTGAATTATCTTGTTTTTTGAATGATCCATACATTTTTTGAATAAACAACGAAGTTTTTAAATTTAACTTTCACATTTTATTGGAATTATAGAAATAATTTACCAACTCGCGATAGCGTAAGGAGGAACTTTTTTTACTTCATCGCATTATAAACTGCTCTGATTGTTATATTAATTGTATATGTATATTTAATTACTCAATGAATATTATAACATCAGTAAGCTAATTCATTAGCTAATTTTAGTTCTAATTTACAAATGTCATTACTAATCATCATGCTTCTATAATTCACTGTTGAGGAACCTGGAAGGCAACAAGTCACCCATTATGAAAATTCTTGGGTGACACATGAAATATTTTCTATGAAATATGCAACAGAAGATTCCACACTGCATTATTAACCACTGCCAAATATAGCTTGGGCATTTATTTCAAGTAGTCGAACAAGTTTGACGTAACAAGCTGATAACCCATTCAATCGAGGTTCAGCTGGGAGCTTGTTTTTTCCTTATTTAAATCTCATTATCGTTATGCATAATCGATTTTGCCACAAAAAAAAATTGAAAATTAGATGCCAATCTCAGATGTATTCGATTTGCAGATCATTCGAATAGGGCTGTTACTCATTATAAAAAGAAACGCAACAGTCGTCTGGTCGTAAAAAAAATTTGTCCTCGACGGTTACCAAGTTCACAATCGCTAAAATGTTTGCGGACTAATGAAAATCGTGACGTGAATATCTATCGCATACGAAATGGCATACAATCTGGTATGAATTGGCACATCAGCACTACAATAACGAAATACATACGTGATAATGACGATACATACAGAGTAAACATGAAATATTTCACAAAACACTATGACCCCAGAGGTTACGCAAATGCTTGCAAATTACCAGATTGGGTTACTGGCACGTTTACTGAGAGAATATTCTAGCATGGAATCTTGTGTTTTATTCGAAAAATTTGTCATTCAAATTTTGGTTAAAAAATGTTGAAAAGCGAATGAAGAATCCTTTGGCCAGTTACAAAACTTCGTAACAGGCAATTTCAGTGAACGCATTATCATCGTCATTTTTATCGGTGGAAAAAAATTGAAAATCTTCCGAAGCAGTTGCGGTAGTGACGATAGGTCTCAACCATGTGTCAATCTCAATACCAGTGTCTAATTGAGAAAATGTAGTTTCGAGTCGCGGTTGAGTCACTACCAACGCTTTTTTCTTTATATTGGCTCTTAAAAATTTCCAAATTTGTATTTGTAAAGTTTCTGGTAAATAAAATTCAAAGACATTATTCAGAATGATTACGTCGCTGCTTTTCACAACTTCTTCTGCGTCTTCTATCTTCTTGTGCAATATCTCTATCCGATCATCCATGTTATATTTTTGCACGATATCCGATTGTAGTTTACAAAATTCTTCATTCATTTCAACCCCGATAATTTTTTGCGCATCAGTATACACATAAGCCTGAAAAGTTAGTGTATTTATCCACCCAGATACATTCATGGAACTACAGATTAATCAATATTTGTTTAGTGCTCAAATGACAAATGCAATACTCGATCTTCGCTAGGATGTTTTTGAGCTTTCAATTCGGTCACCCAATTATGTAGGTTAAGAAATGCCATTACTTACTCCGTACAAAACAGCACCTAATCTAGACCCAACATCTAGAACAGTCTTCCCTTCCAATGTAGGTAACAAATTGTTGAATATGTGATAGAGACAGTCCTTAGACATGGAGTGCGATATATAAACTGAAAATTTTTATTTGCGTTGGATTATTGACTGAGAGATGTTCATTGCATGGTAATTTTTTATGTTTCTGCATTAATACTGGATGGAAAGATAGTTCATATTCTTACTGAATGGTTTGGCATTTTTTGATCCACAATTTTGGCAGTAATATCTATTTAATTTGCCAGCTTCAACCAAATCATCGACATCGTCATCTGTGTAAAGAAATCCATCGACGTGTAATGTTACATTAGGATCACAGTCAGAATTCTGTGGATTATTTACAGAAATGAATATTAGTACAATAAAGGCATAGCTCTAAATTAGAGCTACAACATATTCAGACAACTAGGTCGGCATAATACACACCTCTCCAGATTTTGGCGATATTATTTTTTCAGATGGAAGCGTAGCGTCAAATGGAATTCCTTCTTTGATATCTTCGGCAATATTATTCAGTATAGCAACAGGATCATCCAATATAAATTCCTTGGAATCAAAATCCTCAGTACTAAGTTTGAATTTTTCCAATCCTGCAAGAGCTATTCCCATTATCAACAAGATGAATTAATATAAATCAAATTCATGTATTTGCTATTATGATCGATCTAACCTATCGTGTTGAAACCCTTCGTCAGATCCGGCAATATCCACCGTTGTTTTATGAAATTAAAGAACGAATTATGCTCTACAGGGTTGAGTTTTGCTAGCAGATTAATAAATTCTGCTTCCGCTTCCTCAAGGGTGACAGAACATTTTAATGTGGACATTTTAGACTTTTAAACAATTAATCTGCCAACTATTAACACTGTTCTTTACACCGGCACATGCTCGTATAGAAGGTAGCGGCGACGACAATGCGAACCGCAACATTCGACAACAATCACTAACAATAGTTTTCGCGGTTCCCACAACAAAGTTCTAAAGCAGGGAGCGACATGAATTTACGAAAATAGGATGATGCTTATGCGAGAACTTTGGTGCGAATGCGAACAGCCAACGGTCTTGTGCGCTTTCATTGAACTTGTCCAAACATACGATGGGCTTGAGTTTCCTTCCTCAAAAGCCTTACCAAATGGCGTTCTAACTAACCTGCTGCACAGTAATTAATGGCGGACCAGTAGTAGTTGTACGTATTGTACGATAGGCACAGACGTATTATTTCTGGAAATGTTGAGTGCGCAAACGATTGAATGAAAATTATTTTCATGCATTTTATTGCAACGAAGAATTTCTAGCATGCTGCGCAAACAAATGGATAAAATGTGCAAGCCCCGTTATTTTGAAAAATAAAAGTTTGCTTGTGTGCAGTGCATACAGCGTAGCCTGCTCCTGAATATTTTATCAATTTATACTGCACTGCAAAAGGACTTTGAAGAAAGTTGAAGCAGAAAATTTATCATTCTTGTTTGAGTGAAATTTGTGACGGGATATGGGGGATGCAGCGATGGGCGTCGTGACGCCCGGAGACGGTCAGCAGGTCGTCAAGGAGGGCTGGCTTCAAAAACGCGGTACGGAATACACACGTACACACAAATACACACATATCTGTTCATGCACTGCATGTATGCATACAAACTTGGATGCACAAATTTACAAATACGCAAATTACTGATCTTTCGATCCGGTGATTTGATGCGGTGTATGCTTTTCTTATAATGCAATGGTCCATCAGCCAACGATTGACAATAAAGAATTCCTTTGATATTTGTTGATTGTAGGTGAACACATAAAGAACTGGAGATCTCGATACTTTGTTCTTCGAGATGATGGAACTCTGGTTGGATTCAAAACCAAACCTGATCAGCAAGTTGCCACGGCAGCACAGCCACTGAATAATTTTACAGTTCGCGGCTGTCAAATAATGTCTGTTGACAGGCCTAAGCCATTCACATTTGTTATTAGGGGCCTGCAATGGACTACAGTGATCGAACGAACGTTTCACGTCGACACTGAACAAGAGAGAGAAGCTTGGGTCGCAGCTATTAGGTATTATTTTACCAATGATAAGACATCCCATAAATTCAAAGTCAGGTAAAATCTTAACTTGGTTAAATACGTGTAGATATGTGGCAGCCAGGCTGGCTAGTCAGGACCAATTAGAGCAAGCGATGCAGCCATCAACCTCGTCGGAAGATGTAGATATGGAATTGTCAGGTGGTGCACGATCTGATTCGTGTGGTTCGCTAGGGGTTGTATCAGGAGACAGTGACGGGGGTAGTATCGACGAATTATCGGCAAAATTCAGTGTACAGGGTACATCGAGCAGCAAAAGTACTGGAAAAAAGAAAGTGGCAAGTGGATCTCTTTTTTCGCTTGCAATACTATTTCTTCAATTTCTAAAATTTCAACGTTTCTTACAATCCCTGATATTTCAGACCCTGGAAAACTTCGAATTTTTGAAGGTACTGGGAAAAGGAACATTTGGCAAAGTGATTTTGTGCCGTGAAAAAGCAACCGGTCACTTATACGCTATAAAAATATTACGAAAGGAAGTAATAATCCGCAAAGACGAAGTCGCACATACACTTACAGAAAATCGTGTTCTCCGCACGACCAGTCATCCTTTTTTAATCGTACGTAAACATAACATTTATGTGCTGCGTTCCCTCTGCAGATTACTAACTATGAATCATTTATTTTATCAGTCCCTCAAGTACAGCTTCCAAACAGCTGACAGGCTATGTTTTGTTATGGAATATGTCAATGGCGGCGAACTATTCTTCCACCTCAGTCGGTCCAGAGTATTTGGAGAGGATCGTACACGCTTTTATGGGGCAGAAATTATATCTGCGCTAGGATATTTGCATCACCAGGGCATTATCTACCGTGATTTAAAATTGGAAAACCTTCTGCTCGATAAAGATGGACACATAAAAATAGCAGACTTTGGCCTGTGCAAAGAAGATATCACATATGGTATGGGGGCTATGATAATTGTCTAATGTGTGTGCAGCATTTATCGCGTTGGACAGTTTTATACCCTAAGTCTGTTGAAGGGAGGACTACAAAGACATTTTGTGGAACGCCGGAGTACCTAGCTCCCGAAGTACTTGAAGACAATGACTATGGCAGAGCCGTAGATTGGTGGGGGGTCGGAGTTGTTATGTACGAAATGATGTGCGGCCGATTACCATTTTACAACAGAGACCATGAAAAACTATTCACGCTCATTATTATGGAGGAAGTTAAATTTCCAAGAGCCATCAGTAACGAGGCTAAAGATATGCTCGGTGGTAAGTAAACTTTGATTGCGACTCTAGGCCAAATAGAAATCGCATGGAAACATAAATATTTCATTCATTCTATTCTCCGCCTTACCCAGGTTTATTGATAAAGGATCCTAGCAGAAGATTGGGAGGTGGTCCAAACGATGCAAAGGATATCATGAATCATGCCTTTTTCTCACCGATCGACTGGTCAGACTTGGAGCAAAAGAAAATTCCACCACCTTTCAAACCACAAGTAACATCGGATACGGATACTCGGTATTTCGACAGCGAATTTACTGGAGAAAGTGTCGAACTAACGCCTCCGGATCAAGGATGCTTGGGAAGCGGAGGTGGTTTGAATTCAATTGCGGAGGAACAAGAACACTTTCCTCAATTTTCATATCAGGAAAGTCATTCAGCAGCTACGTCTTCGATAGTTTCCATCAATCACTGACCCTATACTATAAATGGAGTCTCCTTCAAACCTCTCAACGTTAAGTATGGTGATTCGGTGCTCTGTAGCCTCTGATTTTTTTTTCCTTTCAAGTATCTATAGGTATTATCAAGCTACTCCTATAATTGAAATGCAATCTATCTCTCGATTCATGATTTTACATTAAAAATATAAATATATGAAATAATACAAGAGAAAAAAAAGAAAACTATTTATAATAGTAGAATGAGGGAAATTGCAGATTGCTGATTCACCCGAGATTGAACATGAATCCGAGGATGTCCTAATCATGTACGGAATTATTCCGGGACAACAATAATTGTATAAAATTACCTGCGAAAAAGCCTTCTTCAGTAGCATGGGTTATTAATGATTAATGCCTAGTAATAAATATCTTATTACCAAGTGATGAGGTTTTAGGTGAGTGAAAAAAAAAAAAAGGAACAACCAATTCACAAAAGTTACGATTTACACTTATCCCAAGTATTTATTGAAATTTTTTATCCTGCTATAAATCGCGAATTGTATCTTTAAGAAAAAAAATGTTGAAAATTTACGGAAACGTTAGTTTCGCTTTGATATTATATACATGTATAAATTTTTTTTTCTCTCACCCTGTTACGATAATTGAATACTGATATATTAAAAAAAAAATAATAATAATAAAAATGAAAGCTAAACCTTTAAAAAGAAAAAAAGAAAAAAAGAAAAAAAAATGATAAACGAATGAAAACAAATAACATTATGCCAATAGGAAATTATAATTATACACTATAATAACTATATTATTATATATACATATATTTATATTTTAACAATTAAACGATCATACAGTATATATCGTTATCACTGATTTCCGGACATTTCTGGTTATGATCCCCAATTGCATGCACCTTCACGTAAAGATAAATTGGAGTGTATTAAAAAATTGGAACTTGAATTGATCGTTCCTTCTTATTATACAAAATAGACGTCGTATATTTTTGTGACTAATCCACAGAGTATTGTGGCCAGATATTTTCTTTGATTAACCATAACTGATCTAAAACTGCGCCCTCCTTATCATCGGAGACTTGTTCCAAATATAAATGAGTTTTATTAAAAGCCTTCATTCTTGTGTATCCATAATCGGAACTTCGGTAAGCAGACCACGGTGGTCGAACGGGGATAAACTTCTCTCTACCCTCCTTACAACCTGCCGATCCTGTCACTACGTGAACAGGAGCTTTGTAATTTTTGTACGGTTCTTCATACGATCCGTTATACACCTATAGATTAAAAAAGGGAAATAGAATTCTCATATTTTATAAACACACTAGCCTGATAAAAGACTGTAAATTATGAAAAAATACAAAATGTGTCGAGCTATACCTTGAAGTTGTACATAGGCCAGGTACGTTCGTAGCTGTGTTCATGTGCCCATATTTCAAGATCTACTTTGTGTTTGTAAAACAGATCTTCTAAACCGAACCAATTTAGAAACGGTAATCCAACTCTGACCAACGATTCATGATTTGTACAATCATCGGCATTCTTATTACTGCAGTACATGGGCCTGTGGCCGTAGGTAACGATCCATGGTCGTTTAGCTCTATGATGAAATAATACACAGCTATAGAAGCGAGTAGTTGCGAATAGACAATCATTTTAGAAAAGTGCTGGCTTATACCTGACTTCGGGACGATTTGCTTCCTGCAAATCCTTTTTGAGCCATTCATATTGTTTGACCATTTGTTTTATTCCATAATTCATAAAATAATAAGCCTCAGATTCAATGGCAACAAAGTGAACTGGACCCATATTAAAACTGTACCAAAGCCCTTCCGAATCGCCAGGCATCGTGAAACGAGCCCTGTAAAAATCGAACTAGTCTAAAAAAAATTCATGCATCGATTTAATGTATTCTTGAAGATATCAAATACCTGTAGTTACTGAAATTATATTTTTCTTCGTGATTACCAGGAACAGTCATATATGGCAGATAGGCAGCGATCGATTCAATTTGCTTCATGAATTCATCGCCAACCTGTGCATTATTAGTATTCATATCGTACGCAAAATCACCAACATGAATTGCTGCATCGTAAAGACCACGCTGAGTCTCTTCCTGCAATCGCGTCAAGCTTTGAGCATTCTCGTTACCCATATCACCGAAAATCACAACCCGAGGAGACCATGTATTCTGGTCCTCTGGCGGAGTTGAAAAATAAAACAAGTCGGACCATCCATTTTCGCTCCCGACATGATACACTATAATTCAAAATAATGATGGTTAAGCTGGAATTCAAATACTAGAGAGAATGAAGGAGGAAATAAACTCTCACTGTATTTGCTATCAGGTGTCAAATCTCGGAGCCAAACTCTGTGTATGTATTGCTTGTGCTTTTTCTTGCCACCATCGATAAAAGCAGTTGAATTTCCTTTAGCAGTTAAAGCAAAACCACCGATTCCATACTCAACGATAGATTCCGCTGTTTCATCCACTGTACTCCAAGTGACCGATATATCATGGACGTCATCTTTTCAAGTAAAATGATTCATGGGTAAAAGAATTTAAATCAATTAACATAAATGATACTAAGTAAAGCTGTGAGGATATTAAATATTAGATGAAAATATGAAAATAAAACCTACCTCCATAAGCAATGTGCACAGCTTCCGGCTGATACTGTACAACTCCCAAGGCTGTACCCAATAGTCCCAAAATCAAAACAGTCGATGAGCAAAACATCTTGCATTGGTGGCCAAGAGACAAAGACTAATGTCAAATCCGGCTACACGCCAAAGTCAAACACGACATCTGATGTATTTCCACCGGGGGGAAAATTTGTTATCTACTTGGGACAATGAACAACATAAACATACGACTCAAATCGCACTGCTCGGATTGGCCAAAGTACTCGTGTGATAACTTTATGCAGAGGTAAATAATATACGTACACATACAATGACTAATCTATTTTTTGCAGTTCTGGTATTCCATCAAACAAAACACTATCAACTATCTACAAATTTATAGATCTATTTATATCTAACGAATAGCACTGTCTAATATTCTGATCTCAGAATCTAGCTCAAAATGAATATCGATTAGCAATGAGAATATAATATTAGGTGTAAAATTGTAGAATGACTGCATTGTTGAGTGGGGGAATGTGGTCAGAACATTAGATGAAGCAGTGCGATAAATTGATTCGTCATTTGTATGGTTGTGTGTGAATTAATGATATCCGTTGAAACAATCCTTGATTCAGGTTTGAGTTGCATCAAGTAACGTTGCATCGAATAACAAACGTTGCAATTTTTCGATACAATTATGAATAGATAAATTTAGATAAAATCTTCTTTATATGATATTTGTGCATAGATAAAAATCCAGGTTAGCATACCCAATATTTCACACGTTTCACTGAATCAAAATACACCCAAAATCAAATTATTAGATTCCTATCATCCTTGTCAACAATATGCAGAGATACCTATGATACACTCCGAATAACTGTTCAAAAATCGAACTGTCAGTTGAAATCTCAAACAAACCGAATAACACCGCAGTGGAAATGTCGGCAGTTTTTCGAATTAAAATCGCGCTGCGTGAGGAGTTGCATTCAGTCAGGCGTTAACCCACCCCGGATGCCGCCAGATTTAAAAATCTTCGTACTAAATCCAATTCGATACAAGTTAAAGCGTTGACTCGAACGTTTCTGGATATAATTTTCAGATTATTTCAACGTTCTATTTATCTTCTATTTCACAATACAGTCCAGTATGTTCACTATTCGTTATAAAATTCTAAATTTGGTAACGCAACGACCAGTGTAAATTGATCTCTTACTATCGTCACGAATAAAGGGGTGAAAAAAAGAATAATTCGTTTCAGAAGAAAAAAAAAAATTAAATGAAATATGTTGCTGTTGTTGTTTTTGTGTTTTTTAGGAAGCTGTGTACATGTTATATGTTAATGTGTTGTCCCTTGCAGGGTATAAAGCAACAAGTCCGAAGTAAGTGTCCTCAAATTGGAGCGTCCGTAGCATTTTCCAAGTACCTCGTCTCATTTACAAGTGTCTACGTGCCCATGCTAGTCTGAAGCTAGGTGCTCTCGAGTTAACTGAGACAGAAAATAATTATTCAACCACATGGAAGAAAACAAATTTTCGCAGGTCGATCGCCCGGCGGCTGGTTGTTTCGGTAATTTTTTGACGGGACCGATTAAAAAAGAAAAAAACAAAAAAAAAAACCGAAGAAAAACCGGAGTAAAAACACAACCTGCATTTCACGAATCAAACTCAGTCGGAGTCTCTCGAATCTTTTTTGCTTCCAGCTTATCTTTCGTTTTCTTTTCAAAGTGACGTAGAAATCAGGTGATGAGGTATGGGCGTGTGCACATTAGAAAAAAATCAAGAAAATAATGAAAAAAAAAAAAAAAAGCAGAAAGTGGAAAGAAAAAGAGAGAATAAAATGAAATCGTGTCGAGGGGGGGAGGGTGAAAAAAACTCGGTCAAGTTGAATGCAAGTATAAGGTATAATGTATATATCCTGTAGTATAAATGGAAAATGGTAGTAGCGAATTGGTACTTGAATATCACGGTGAGATTTTGCACTAGAGGGTTTTCGATAAAATTCCCAATGGCGTAGGGTGTGGAAAGGTTATAAAGGAAGGTTGGTCGGCAGTTTGGTAGGGTAGGTGGAATAAGGGCGATGCGCCGTATCGAGTCTCGACTCGAAAAGCATCATCCCCTACGAGAAGGTAGAGGCAGAGCCAGACTGGCAGCATCGGGCCCCCTATATTGATCTCTCGACTCACCTCCTCTCCGCCGTGTGCATTTCGCACGAATCTCAGTGTTAGAAGGTGGCTTCGTCATTCGCGCAAACCTTCCCAACTTACGTGAATTAAAAGGGGAAATATAAATATAAATACACACACAAAAGAACTGACGAGACTTGAAAGCACATCGAGGGTAAAAACAACGACGAATAGCATTTTAAAAACAAAAAATAATATATATAACCAAATAATAGAAATTACCCCCCCCCACAAAAAAAAAAAAACACGAACGACGAGGAGAACCGATGTAAAGAAAGAGAAAAAAAATATTCAAGAAGAAACCAAAAAAAGGATAATAAAAAAAAAACACACGCGCGCAAACGAAAAAATGAACGCGGTGACGGGGTATCTTCGAGTACGAGAAAAGAGGAAAATAGTTTTGTTACGTACACGTTAATGATAATGAGATTAAATATTTTAATATAATATAGGGTGGGAAAGAATCTAATAATCGTAATAATCACAACAATAATAATAATAATAACAACAACAATATTAATGATAAAATAACGACGATGATAACGATGGTTGTAAAGAGATCGGGTGGAAGAAAGTGTTTCGCAGTTTAAAAGATTCGGTGTGTTATCACGTATATATTTTGTAGAATTAAACGTGGGGCGGGGGGGTGGGTGGGGGGATGAATTCTGTAAAACAAGGTGAGGGCGTTATTTGTGCGGTGCAAGATAAATATTATTATTAATATAATAATAATAATGATAGCATTCTAATAATAATATTGATTCGTGAGAAGTTGAATGAATCCTCGTAATGAAACGGATGATGAATTGAAAAAGAAGAAGAATAAAAATCTAAATAGTATAAAGAAAATAAGAGAAATAAATAAATAAATATACATCAAATAAAATAAAATAAAATGTTAATATCAACGAAGTGTAGTGCGCCAAAATATTTGTACCACGATCATAGAATTGGTATACACCCATCGCGGAGGACAGTTTTGAATGATATTTTAAATTCGATAGATAAAATTTACGGCAGTAATAATGACGAGACCAGTAAACGCGATTTCGACGTGTCGGAATCGGGTCGTTTGTCGAAATCTAATTTCAAATAAATAACATCCGTTCATTCGTCTTTTTCTGTCTCATCGTCCAATGGTGAAGAAGTGAGGAAAAAAATTTACACTCTCCACCATTGAAAAATTGACATGGTGGATGAACCGAAAAGGTCGGTGAAACAAATTACAATGACGAGAATAAACAATGGCCACAGTTCGGCGGTATTGTATATCGTGATGGAAAATAAGAGTAAAAAAAAATTCTACCCCTAATAATTACCGAAGTTTCTGAAAAGGGAGGGAGGGAAGAGAAAAAAAAAACTAACTAACTACTAACGAACGAACGAACGGAAACGAGGAAGAAAAAGAAAAAAAAAACAATAAGCAAACGCGAAAAGTCCGTATTGAGTTTACATTAAACATATGTATACATATATATATATATATATATACAAATACATATACATAACTATTAATATTTGATAAACCCATGGGCATCGAGATGTAGAGGGGCCCAAACACGGGGC
Organism: Athalia circularis; assembly: GCA_963978495.1. Classification (NCBI taxonomy): domain Eukaryota; kingdom Metazoa; phylum Arthropoda; class Insecta; order Hymenoptera; family Athaliidae; genus Athalia; species Athalia circularis. The sequence goes on from OZ021702.1 coordinate 1,504,793, forward strand.
CCCCCAGCGTGCAGTGCCCAAATTTTCATTATTTGTTATGAAATAACAATTATATTATAAAATATACCGTCGTCCAATTGACAAAGGGAGAGAAAGAAAAAGTAATTAATATTTATCAAACAAAATACGTGAGAAGAAAGAGAAGAGAATAGAAGGAAAAAAAAACCGAACGAGGTTCTAGGCCATCATAGTTTAAATATACAATATATCAATTATAAGGAAAACCTGTCTTTCATATAAACCCTGATCCCCGAATCAAGGGTGCCAAATTCAGAATATTAATAATTACGATATTAATATAATATTAATAATAATAATATAAATACAGTATACATAACAAAAAAAAAATATATATATTTAGGATCCAAAATCAAGTGATCGTTGATATGCGATTTGCCTTAGTATTTATTTGTGTATAGGAGGAGAAGAAATATAATTCAAACGAGAGTTATGAAACATATTATAATTAATTGATTAAATAATTCTCTCGACTCGTTGAAAAAAAAACAAAAAAAGTTAAGTAAATTAAACCTAAAAATATGTCTGTGCGTTGGTTGATATGTTGTAACAGACGCGGAGTGTCTTAAAATCAACGTCTGTTAGAAACAAAATTCGATAAAAAGAAGATAAAAAAATTAAAATAATAATAATAATAATAATAATAATAATAATAATAATAATGATAAACTTAACAAAAATTAAATTATAATAAATTTTAAATAAAGTTTACATTATATTATATACATATACCTAAATAAATACTAAATATGTCCGTTCTGATGAAATCAAAATCGAGCTGATATATTATATCGTAGATAAAAATAAATATGTGTGATTATATAATGACAAAAAACAGAAAAAATAAATCAATATATATATATACATAGATTCTATCCATGCGTAATAGTGCAGTGAACAAATTATACATACATATTATTATCTTTGCGAAACGGAATAAACAAACCGTCGTTTATATATCATCAAATCCAATATCTGGTGACGCGATAAATTTTAATCCCGAAAAAGAAATAGGAAAGAAAGAAAAAAAAAACGAAGAAAAATTATTGCTGTATTATTATTATTGTTGTTGTTATTATTATTATTATTATTATTATTATTATTATTACCGTTGTTGTTGTACTACACATATAATGAGAACCGCTGCACGAACGATCGCACAACATTGATAATAATTCTACATATACATATACGTTCGTTGAAAATAATTTGAAAGGAAAAATGAAATGAAATAAAATTCAAAAAAAAAGGAAAAAGGAACAAAAAAGTAAATCAAAATTCTTATACACAAATTAAAAAATGTTCGCGACAATTCACGTGAGATGATCCGTTTTGAAAGGACGAGAAACGCGTGAGGGGAAAAAAATAAACCAAAAAAATCGAACGAAAAGAAAAATAGATTTTGCAAATGGTGTGGAAAGAAGAAAGAGAATCACAAAAACAAAAAATGAGAGTCGTAACGTTATAATTTTATTTATTCCTAAATAATCTACTATCTATATACATATATATGTGTATAAATATATTTAAAAAATATAGTAAATTTAAATAATAAAAATTAAAAGATGGTGGACCTAGGTGGATACATCATCATACTGATGAATCACAATGGAAAAGTCAAGTTGTACGGTGAGTTTTCTTTTTATTCGTTGTTATTTTTTGTTCGTTTGTTTTTTCATCATAAATCAAATAGATGTATGTAAGAAAAACAAATTACATACTATCATGATTCGGAACTTACCTATATCTATTGTATAATGTGATATACGATTACACGTGCTTTGGAAAACGCGTGCCAAGTTTCTAAGTCGTTACCATAGAGACACGCAAATATGATCGTTATATAGACACTTGTAAACGAAAATCTTGGTCCGAAGCCAAATGTGTAAAAAACAGAGAAAGAAAAAGAAGAAAAAAATGTACACGAAGCGCTCGCTTACTGTGTTATGTGGATATAAATTATTTTTTTTTATTCAAACAAAAATTTATTCGATCTAACGATGTGATTACCTATTTTTGATGAAATGAAAAAATATGTATATATGTATAAAAATTAGGATCGCCTGCCGATAATGCGGACAGCTTAGAGGTCGGTGATGAGATTTTAGAAGTGAATGGACGGACCTTGGAAAACGCTACGCACTCAGAAGTCATCCAACATATTCATCAGGTAAACATTACGATATACGAAGTATAGCGTGATTGAAATTTATTCGAAAAATGGAATGTGGAAAAAAATGAAAGAAAATTTCTTGGTCGGATCGTGGGCGTCGTGGGGTCGGAACGTAACCTAAGTGATATATTTTTGAATCGTGAAAACGATAAAATTTTCATTTTCTTCCATCGGCTGTTTCAGGCCTAACCTATGACAATCACTCTATAACCGTTTGTCTAAAATTGATTGAAAAATTTTCTGAAATTAATGAATAAAAAAAAAACACAAACACAAATTATTTTCAGTGCATCAAATCGCGAACGATATGTTTGAGGGTACGGAGAAGAAGTGGAAACAAAATGGGTGAGTTTGTTTGTATAAATTTGTTAACGTTGAAAATATCACCAAAATTATATAATATACCTATATATATCAGTAGGTTGTAATGTAACGGTAAAAAAAAAAAAACGACAAGAAATAATTGTTTTTCCTTTCGAAAATAAATAATTTCCAAAAAAACCACTCGAGCATCATAAATTAATCAATCGATCAATCGGAATACCGCAGGTGTATCTGATATACATTATTATTGGATATAAACTGTCGGAAGTACTCGTGTTTCTTCGTTGGTATACCTATACATATAAGCATACACGACTGCAATATAAATTAAATTATAATACATAGGTATATGGAAAAAAAACAAAAAAAAAAAAAACGGTGAAATAATCAAAGTTCACCCCTTCTCTATTGTTTTTTTTCGCGCCTTTTATTTTTCGTCATTCCATTCGACACGCCACGTGGTGAAACTATACGTGTGTATAATTTTTGTACCTTCTCAATTGGATGATATACGTTTTATATAGTATTGAAAAATTCGTGACTGCGACTGCGGCGAGATAATTTATTTATCCGGACACCTCCCCCTCGCTGCGAAAAATTGTTCTTAACAAAAGAAAAAAGAAAAATGGAACGAAACGACGCGTGATGGAAAAAAAGAAAAAAACCAAAAACACAAAAGAAAATCGTTAAAAAAAATACGACCATTTCTTATATAATCGTGAGATTCGAAAAACTTTCAAAATCTCCTATATAGAATGTGTATAATATGAATGAAGAAAAATTGTTAACGTTTCAAAAAATTCGCCTCGTCTTTCGGTTTGTGAGGGGGTAAGAAGAGGAAAAAAAAAAAGATTAAGAAATGAAGAAAATCTGAAAATCTGAAAAACGGAGTATCGCGAAGGATGCATACACCGGTTGGATATGTATCGTGTACGTGGACATACAAATAAATACCTATACTTATACACCTACCTTATAATATTTACCGGAGGTGGGAGAGAAAGCCTGTTGCCTCCACGTTGATATACAGTTATCCAGTATTGGTTCTGTCTCGCGTATAACAGCTTGTTTCAAGTCATATACTTTCGTTCCCCTGCCAAACGAAATGATAAAATAATTAAACAAATTCATTGATTTCACCGATTAACAATAAATGTATCGTTTCATCGCTCGTTATATTTCTACATTTCCATTTCGCAACGTTTCCATTCCGCACAATGATGATGCGTAACAGCCGTTCCGAATGTTAGAAAAAATCATGTGATCACGCGTATACGCGAAGAAACCGAAAACAAAAGAAACATAATCCAATTAACATGTGAACCCAAAAAATAACAAAAGGAAGAACATAACGACGAGATAAAAATAACAAACGGTGCAGTGCAGCGATCAGGATATAATCGTTACCGTCGCATGTACTTTTAAAACAGCAAAAAAGCAAAAAAAAAAGAAGAAGAAATTAAAGGAAAAATTCATTCAACGAACAAAAATATCGTCGTAATATCAATAACGATAATAACGACGACGACGACGACCGTCTAGGAAATCGGTGATGATTATTTTCTCATTATTATTATTATTATTATTATGATTGTAACGTGCATTGTGCAGGTAGGATTAAAATCGGGTGTTGCAAAATCCGCGTTTGCTGCACGATGATATTTCCCCTCATATTTTAAACGCGCCGTAAAATATTGGAATAATCGTCGAGCAGATGATTCAAGTAATACAATAATAACAATAATAATAATAACAATAATAAACAATTCCTGTTACACGTCCATGTAAAATAAAATAAACTCATATGTACATGTACTCACGATATAGTATATTCTGTACACTATATACATGTCTGTTATACACATATATATATGATTCCGCGATGATGGGCGGAAACCCGGTGATGTGGTACTTTTGAAAATTTGTTCGTTCAATTGTTGTATAGAAGAAAAAAAATGAATAAATAAATAAAACGAAAAAGAAGTGAATACACAAAAGTTTTAAATTTCAGAATAAGTAATAATAATGAATATAATATTCATTGTACGTGTATTATATGTGTGTACGAGAATGGCACATAATAGATAATCACAAGTATACATATATATAGATATATTAGTTACTGCGGAATTATTATATGTCGCGTTTTACTCGCGTTCGAAGGACGCGCACGGTGTTACAGTGTGGATGTGTACATATTATGAAAATAATTAAATAACGAATTAAGAGAAAAAGAGAAGAAGAAATTAAACAACGTTTTACATCTCTCGTCGTATAACCCAAGGATTCTCTGTGTACAATGTACTTTACGTCGAATCGGTGCATCGATTGTTTTTCATTTTTTATTTAATTTATAAATCGCAAAATTTAAAAAAAAAAAAAACAAAGAAAGCAAAAACTGAAAATTGTGCCGATCGGATCGATGTAATATTAAATCGATTTTCGAAGTGTCGATCGACAAAAAATGATCGAACAAACGGATTTTGGGATGGAATTTTGAAGTATTTCAACTTTTTCATTAAAAATTGAAACTCGGAAACAAAAAAAAATCCTATTTATATTTATGTTCTATAAATATTATACGTTGAATACTAATAATTATTTTTCGTTTCTTTTTTTTTTCTCTTCATTTTCATTTACATATATTTATTTATTTATTTATTCCTTCTTTTTTACTATCATCAGTTTTCCGCAGGCGATGTTTAAAAAAATTTTTTTCTCTTACGATATAAACGGTGCGCGGTTGTAACGTCCCATTGCAATATATAATACCACATATAGGTATATATATATATGTACACGGTTGAATACAGTTAGAAAACTGGTTTCCACACACACTACGTTATGTCGTACTATACATAGCACATACGCTTATATACCTCAAAACCAATGGCTGCACGCAGCACGAAACAACAAATAACAAAATGTGTCGAGATTTTTTTTTGTTATAAAAAATATCTAGAATCTTCATATTTATCTAGAGAAAAAAAAAAAAAAAAAATATCGATCGATCGATCGATGAATTCGTCGAAATTTCATTCGATTCGATGAAACCGTTAATTGATCCGATGCGTGGTCTTCGTGCATACTTGTATTAGATCGAAGGGAAAACGAAAAATGAGGAAAAAAAATGTAACTCATCAGGTAATTTTCACTATTTCTCGGCGAAGAAACCAGTAATTTTCTAACAACGGAATTAATTCGATGATATTTTCAGTTAGTATGTGTACTTCTTCATCGTCCGTCCGTGACGATCTGAAGGAACGTTGAAAATTGCCAAATTCTCTTTGTGCAAAGTTGTAAACTAGAAAACTAGAACAGAAACGAAACGGTATAGAGAAAATAAATAAAACGAAGAAATGAAAAATAATAACAAAAGTAAAATTATACAATCTGACAAGTGCATGATGATGATGATGTTCAAACGTTAGTATGTAGTAAAAAAAAATGTACGTATAGCTGGTAGTAGAAAATTAAACGATGAAAAATCGTATTGAAATTATCGATAAGCAAACACAGTCCTTAAAAAAAAAAAAACACGTAAGCAAAGCGGTTACCCTTGATTTTATAATTTTACGTCCACAGCTTTTTTTTTTTTTTTCGTTTAGTGCTTGCCGTATCTGCTATGAATATGCATATATATATATATGAGTATATATATAATTTTTACATAACACATATACATATATATATTTATTTCAATTGAATTAAAAAATAACTATTATTATTAATGTTACTATTATTAATATTATTTTTCTTTGTCAATTTTTTAAAGAAGCATAGACGATATAAATCATATGTAGGTATATAGGTCCGTAAAATAGTTGATTACAATGTTATTGCAAAATCTGAAAAAGATTTTCAACATTTATCGGTATTCGCTGGCGTGATCGAAACTATTTGCATTATATTATACATACCAAAGAATTATTGTCAGCAAATAATTATATAGGAGAATTGCCAAACCTTGATTGTATATGTATCTAATTACCTAGTATATAGGCAAATTATACAGGCATATATATACATGTACATATGGTTACGTAAACTTTAACAATAAGTGGCACACACCTGTGCACTGTTTTTGTTGTTTTTTTTTTTTCTTTTTATTCCTTCCTCCACGTTACGATATGCACACGTGTGTTCAAATCGAGTACATAAAAATCATGTATTAATGATATCGATGCAATTCGAGAGTAAGAGCTAGACGGAGGTAACCCGCAAAAAAAAAACATAGTATTCGAATAAATGTGATAAAATGATTTTTACCAATTATTATACGTATATTAATAAAACCGGAAACGATCGAATTTAAATCTAGTTTATTTAAAGTGCGTTGAACTGAACTGCATCCAAAAGTAGTAGTAGGGATCCGAGTTTATTTAAGATTGGTCCATAGGTGGTACTTCGATCCGAAAATAAACGTATCTATATAACGTGTGAATTTATCTTTTATTTTTCTAAACACACGAATCAGTTCTTTCTCTGTGCTCGATCATTGCGGGACGTTTTTAATTGATGACACGGTGGAGATGTGTAAAAGAAATTCAAAAAAAAAAATACATATACTTGATACACACGTTCATTTTACAATACTTTTTTGTATATGTGGTGCGGTTGCGGCAGTAGTAGCCGATCGCGGCAGAATAGTGATTCAACTATAATTAACGCTAGCGATAACGATGACGATGACGAAGTTTGCGTCGCGAAAACGAAAAAAACAACGAAAAAATCAGATACAGTAAAAATCAACGACGTCAAAGAAGACGATGATGATTATCAGGATTCTGAGATTGAAAAATACTTTACCGATTTATCGACGATAAAATTCATCGATGAAGACGAATCGGATGACGTTCGACATCCGATCATAGGTCTTTGTGTACTTGAAAAAAAAAATAAAATAAAAAATTTGCAATCTATCAATAGAACCGCTGCAAGAATTGTAAAAATTTCATTTTTCCGTTTCCAGAAGAATTGGATGGACCAAACGCCGGGCTTATCAGAGATGCTTGGGTCATTGCAGTGGAAAGGTATGAAAAAAAAAAGAAAACAATGATTTTTATACGGAAAGTATCCACGTGTGTAAATATTCCAAGTAGCTCGGAGATGAAAATTTTCTCTGTCCGATGGATTCTCTTCCTTTTTTAATCTCTTTTCATATATTTTCCGCAGAGGAGCAAGAGAAAGATTGCAGAGGCTGACAGCTTTGAGAAGAATTCAACCGCGAGATATACAAGCCATTCTTCATCAAGAGGTAATATATATTTTTTTTATTTACTTTTTTCCAAAGATTATACAACAGCTAACGGCGTAGGTTATACATACCGATGAAAATTCGCGACTCGAAAAAGTGAAAGAAAAATAAAGACAAAAAACCAGAAAAAGTAGATAAAGGTTGTATATACCACGCAAAGCGTGCGAAGGAATTTGTAATTGCGATGCTGCAGCGGGCACTGAATAGTTGTAAAATGAAAAAAAGAAATTAAATCAAATAAAATTAAAAAAAAACAACAACATCGGCTCTTTGTCGTCAAAATTAAATTTCATGGCCTTGTATGTGTGGCACATTATTACATCGCTTGTATTGCGGTATAACCTACAGCTTTTGACGATACTCATTAAATAGTTTTTCGACAATAATGGCCGCGGAACGAGAACTTTGCGTTGATATAATAAAACAACCGGATACGTTCACCCGACTAAAAACTATTTCATAGATCGAGTATAGATATACACGTGACCTGTGCATGATAATAATAATCGGAACAACGACGATTACCATTTCAGAAGAATAAAAAAAAAAAAAAAAAGAACGAACAAATTAAACATTTCGATTGTCACCATGTAACGAAATATGCGGTCTTTCAAATTTAATTCAAGCTTGCGCTGCAATTGGTCGCTTACGTGTTACAATTTTTGTGTTCCCATTTTTTGAGGAATGTCCTGAATTCGCTTGTGAAATAATTTATCCGTCCATCGAATCGATCGAGTTATCGCCAATTTTTCCTTTTTTTTATTCAAGCAAAAAAATTTACATACATCCCTATAGCTTTTTCGCATCTTTTTCAGTACACAGGGCACATTTGATCCCCCGAACTTTGCTAAAATACGAAATTCATTTTCACTCGTCTGTTTGCACTGTACCACAAAGCAAAGATCAGAAGGCTACTTTTGCTATGAATTCATCAGCATTCTAGGCTAATATTACCTACATCATATAGACACGTTTGTAAAGTCTCTTCTTTTTTGCACCCTCAAAGACCTTTTTAATTTTTCTTCTTTTCTTTTTTTATAAGGCTATTCACTACGTATAATTACTTCGGCCCTTGCTCCAAGTTATGTACTTTACATCTCCATTCTCCCCCATTATTATTATTATTATAATTATTCTTATTCTTATGCTTATTATTATTATTATTATTATTATTATTATTATTATTATTATTATTATTATTATTATTATTATTATTGTTATTATTATTATTACTACTATCATCAGTAGTTTTTGCTCGTAGGGTTGCTCATGCAAAGAAAGAAGAGAGAAAAAAAAGAAGAAAAGAAAAAAAAAAACTCGGAAATCTTTTGGCACACTTAGGTGCATATAGGTAGTACCTATGTACGTACAATGGAGGTACATATGTGTAACGTATATAACTGCACAACTGGGTCATCGGTATACCTGTACCCACAACCTGAGATTATTCTGACCAATTCATCCGCGAAATTATAGAGAGACTATTTTACTAAAAAACTAGCACGGCGCCGCATGGGTAAAAAAAAAAAAAAAAAAAAAACAGAAAAGAATGAAAGAATAAAGGAAATAAAACGAAAATGATAATGGAAAAGAAATGATTTTATTTTTCTGTTGGTATCGCAGGATGGAAATACAGACGTAGGTGGAGCATCTTCGAGTACGATAACGACTAGGGCCGAAGTAGCGAGTAATCAAATTACCGTGACTGTTAAAGACAGGTGAGAGGAAAAAAGAACATATTCCGCTATTGTTATTTCTTTCTTTGATCGTTGGAACTGCAGTGCGTGATTTTTGACAAAAATTTTGTGTCTGAATCTTCCAGAGATCGCGGGGCGAGCGAATTTCCGGTAAAATTGAGCAACGGCACCGTACCAAAAGTATCGAACAAAGTGCAACCGGGATCGGTGACTCTGAATAAATCTGGAAATAATGATAATAAGGATGAAATTTCTGGTGCGTTGGTTACACAACAACAACAACAACAGCAGGCTGTGACAAAGGACAAAAAGGATACTCTGGAAAAGCAACAAAGTTGCCCCGAAGAATCTAACAATCTTTTGGTTCAACCGCAAACTAATAATCAGGGTAACAGAGGAATCGGCGAAAGAAGGGCGAGCAGTCCGTTTCAAAATGGCCGTACCGAAGTGCTCATAGGAGACGCGGAAGGAGGACCAAGATCTCCGAGAGGATCGACATCTTCGGCTGCCAATGACAATAACATATTGAATCCAACGATCGCCGAGTCCGACAATCCAGAACCAATTTGTAGGTGAGTAAATATATGAATAAAATGACGAGAGAAACAAAAAAAAAGAACATCTCCTGCGCGAGGACCTCACGCGATACACGAATGCGTGTAGGGTTGCCTGACATCAGGGGCATGTCTTATTTTCATCATGAAATTCTTCTTTTCCATTCATATATTATTCTTCATATCGTTACGGAGAAACGTTCCCAAATAGGTATCAATGAAATTCTGTATTTCAAATCTTACGATCTTCGAAAAATTCATCGTCATCGTCCAACAACGGGGAGTATACAGGAACTCAGAAATGCACCCCGTATGTAATTCAAAAACGGTATATTTCTCCCTTTTTCTATATATTTTTTCTTTTTCTTTCTTTCTTCGTTTCATTCGCCTTTTTTACTCCGTCGTTGTAAGTGCAGTCTAAACAATCCTACTTTATTTTCATTACTATCATCATTATTATTGTTATTGTTTTTCTCTTTTTCACATTTTTCCCTACGTTTTGCTTCTCCGTCTTTTTGTTTAATAATTTTATACCGCGACCGGCAAGGAGTGGCCTAGGCTATTCTTTCGAAAGGGAACGAGGGGGCGCGATGGCGCGCGCGCGCGTCGAAGGGAAAGAACGGGGGGAAAAATACAAGCGCAAAAAAAAAGAAGAAGAAAGAAAGAAAAGAAAAAAAACAATAAGAAAACAAGGAGAATGAGGAAGGTGGGAGGAGGAGAAGAAGGGAAAAGAACGAGAGGAGACAAAGGCTTGGCAAGCGCATACCTTCCTTACTTCTCTGCACCCCAAGAACCAACAAACTTGAACACACTATAGACCACACTACTTTAGCATATGCTATACTTTCCGGGTATATTCGCGTATAAACTAAACTATAAAAATCCAGCTTCCTCAATTCTTTCAGGGAAAGGGTCAAAAAAACACTCTCGGATTTTATGGGGCCTCCTTTGCCGCTATATATCGTCGGATCGTTCGCTCTCTCCGTTTGATGAAATTTTCCAACAATGATATGTATGCGTCGATTTTAGAAAATCTCGCGGAATTTTATTCACCTGCAATATTTATACGATCGGTTACGAAAACCGTATTCCTCATAGCTCACGGACATAATTTACTGAGGAATTTCAAAAATCCTGTGGGTTGGTTTCGCACTTTCACTTTTATGATTTACACACGTGTATACCTATAGTAACTTCGTGTGCAAATCGCAATCCCCATAAACATAACGTGAATATTCTCTTATCATTACGATCTTCATATTTTTCCACCCAGCATTTCTAACCGACTTCCATTTTTACGTCGATCTATAGTCAATGGAACGTCGAATACGCGAGCAGACGATCTAATACCCGACCTTGGTCAATGAGCGTAAGTCGAAGATCGTTCGCGTCTTGAACTTGAAGATAATGTTGTAAAAAATTTGAAATACCATTCAACTTATGGTGAAATAGAGAAGAAAGAAAAACACTAAACCAATAAATAGAATTGAAATAAATACCAATTAAATTTTGAAGTAACTTTAGACCGTATCATCCGTACCGCGCAACATTTGTAGGCGTATGCTTTTGATAAAATTAAATACAGAATTGAATCATTGATTCGTACTAATTATACGATACGATATATGGTTACAAATAATATCATCGTTTCGGATGATAATTGTAATGAAAAAAAGATAACAACAATAATAATGATAATAAAAAAAATTAATCTCACACCTGCAGACCAATTGTCCGTGTACTGCAAAATAAAATGTACAGATCAACTTACTTGTGTAACTTATATTGTAATTCCACGAGTTCTGCAGCGGATCTTCGAAATCCGCGACTGCAGGAATCTAAACTATAACGATAATATTATTATTATTATTATTATTGTTATTATTATAGTTTGCCTTTCTATTATCCAGAGCGCTATAATATAATCACTGCACATCGGATAGGAGGATATGAGGATGGTGAATATACGCGCCAATAATAATGTACTATTATTATCAAGGTCAATGTAGCGATTTCAATTTTCGCTTCATGTTTTACACCGAATCAGGTTACTGGTACGCTCGACTTTTTTTTTTTTTTTTTAATTAAATTCCATTATTTTATCGCACGCGATTTTCCACACAGGTAATACAATAACGATACGAACCGATTATCTAATTTAAAATGAAAACTAAAATAAAAAAATAATAATGGTAATTTAAAATATCTTCGGAAATCCGGGAGAGCGCTCGTCGTATGTATTCAGGGTTGATATACCTAAAAAAGGGTTGAAGATACGATAAGGTGAATATTACCCTATTATACGAGGATATGGCCATCGAAGGGATCGTTTCCCACTAGGTTTTAACAAAGAGACGACCCATCCTCGTTCATTCTTCGATTTTTTTCGCTTTTTTTTTTCTGTTTGTCGTTTTCAATCTCCATCCTTTATATTCCATGATAATTTTTTTTACTCACATTATACACATCCATTCTTTCGTTTCATTTCAATTTGATTTTTTTTCTTCTCTTTCTTTTCTGTTCTTTTTTTTTTTTTTATCTTTTCATTTCTAATTCCAAAGCGGAATACGGGTTGGAACAGGAAACGATATGGGAGAGTGAGCAATTGGTATGCTCTACCTGTAACGTTGACACACTATCGCCATATTGCACCACGTGTCATGTAGATACTACCGCGTGCAGTATAGTATCATTATTGTTTTTTTTTTCCTATTTTTTAATTCATTTTTCTTCTATTTTTTTCTCATTTACAAAAGTCAACGAGAGTCGCGGATGCTTTGATTCGTACACCGCATATTACGTATCGCGACAGGAGCGCGCGGTAATGAAAAAAAAATAAAATTAATTACAAATTTTAAAAATTGAAAACAAAATAAATAAATCCAGCAATCAATTGTACGTAAACCTCGCGGTGCGGGGAATTTAATTTTTATTTTTTTGACGCGACTTTTGTTTGTTGTTTTTTTTTTTCAAACACGCAGTAGATATGAGCGGCCGCGACATTCGATGCGCTTTGTCCAAGTTCTTCGTTTTTTTTTTTGCTTTTTTTTTTCTAAGTTTGTATAAAGAAGAAAAAAAAATATATTCAGGAATTTTACAATCTGCACTAACGCGATTAGGTACTTCGTATGCGATTCACGTAATTATATAAATATACTGTGTGCTTCGTATCTACATATTTACATACATAGTTTTATATGTATGTAATATAAACGTATATCGTTTCCATATGTGCGATTAATTATTCATCAATTTTTTTTCATTGTCTTTTTTTTCACATGTAAGGACGAATGATATTTCTATACGTGGTATATTTTAAATATACGGATATATACCTATAGTATATAGCTACTATATTGTATATTCTTATAAATCAAGGAGCAAATCTTCTTTCTTTTTTTTCGGAGGAGATTTAAATAAATAAATAAAGATGCACGATATATTTGAATCGAATCGAGGCTATATAAAAAAAATATTATCATCGAAACAATACACATATTTATGTATCGATATATATGTGATTAATCAGACATCGTATGAATCGTGATATTATAAATTTTGCGCTTCAGTTAACGAACTTTCCAATTTTTAATTAATTGAACAGTAAATTAATTAATTAGGAAATATATGATACATACGAATAATATCTATAGAAAATATAATTGCAATCTTGCGTGCGAACCAGACCGTTCCATTATATAGGAATGTTATATACTTGAATATAAACAGCTGATAAAAATTCATTTTTTTTAACACAGACGTATACAGTATATAAGTTGAGAATAATTTGCGATTTTTTTTCCTGCCTTAGAAACAAAAAAAATTAATGAATTACAAAAAAAAAGTGCATCTGTAATAAAATGATAAGAACGGTGAAAATCTTTTTTCGCGTGCTTAATTTGAAAACAAAAAAAAAGCAAAAGATTTTTGTTTTACTTTAAATTTTACAATCTTGAAGCTTCGAGATAAAAATTTATTTAGGCTTCTTCTCCGGTTTCGTAGAATTTAACTTATAGTAAGTTCTCGGTTTACTCTATACATTTATTTCAATGGGTGAGGTTTATCTGTATTATATGTATGTGAAGCTGCAAAGAAGATGCAGGATATTGATTCCTCTTGTTTACATACCTATGTATCGATATACATGTGTGCAGGTACAGGATGAAAAAAAAAGGAAATAATGATGATAATTCCCCTTAGAAAATTTTTATGGTCTTCGTATTTCATACCTGCGCGACTATTTGATCTTATACCTACCTGCTGTCATTACGACACAACAGTTTCCGTGTTCAAAAAGCTACCGTCCCCATAGAGAGAAACGCATGGGAGGAGAAAAGAAAGAAAGAAAAAAAGAAAAGAAAAAGAATAACAGAATGAAAAAGAAAAAGAAAATTCTTCGACCACAGCGTAACCCGGGCTAACTGCAGGTAGCCATGGGGATCTTAAAAATACTTTGAAAAGCACGGGGGCGGCCCCTCCTTGTCGGACTTTCCTGGGGTAAAAATCATATATATATGTATATGTATATGTGTATATGTATAGACGGACTTTCTATGGGGATAGTCACGTCGTGAGTCAAAAACCGTTACACCTGCACTTCCCGTCATTTATATTTCACCTGAGGGTAGGGAAGAGAGAAAAAAAGAGAGAGAAAAAAAAGTAGACAGAGAGAGAGAGAGAGAGGGAGGGAGGACAGGTTGATATTAAAAACATGGTGGTTCTTCCCGATCGCCATGAAGTAATTATATACCGATACCGCCGCACCTATGGGGTATTTCCATGCCAACAATTTTCGTACACATGTTATACATTCTATTTTATTTTCATTTATTTTTTGGTTTCCACGGGCAACGAACTGCACACAACCTATCTTTTCCGTATACAATCGAGTGATCAGAATGACGAATTTATTTTTTTCTTAACAAATAATAATAATAAGGAAATAAATAAATAAATAATTGAAGGAAAAAAGAACTAAAATGAAACGATCGAAATCACGACACTACACATACTTAACTGCGCGCTAATTAATTAATATTTTACACATCCGACTCGGTGCAATTAAATATACATATGTATATAGAACTCGACTCGATATACATATAGGTATACAGATGAGCAAAAAAAAAGAAAATTATATACCTGTATGAAAATGAAGATAAGCTTTTGTTATCGGTTGGCGCTTCTGATAAAGCACATTCCTGGCATCGGGCCTGCATGATTCTCGTGGCGAGAAACACACCTCTGATAAATTATGTCCGCGCATTCTATATCCGCCCGTTGAAAATCTATAAGTGAGTAAGAAAAAAATCGCGTTTATATATATATTTGCTCGCTCAAATCGTTACGGAGAAAAAAAAGAACAAAATAGAACAAAACAAAAAAAGGGCAAACCAAATCAAATAAAAATCAAATACAAGTGTAATATACCTGTATAATTATCGCTGCAACTATAGTCGTACCTATATACAGCAGGTGTATATACCTGTACTGTGAATATATTATTTATTACGCATAATAAAATGGTGGCTAAAAATTTTTTAAACCTCAACGAATTATGTGAACCTTGTTACACTTGTTGGGAATGCTTCACCGGACATTTACGAAACTGTTTTTGCAGGTAAAACCAATTATCTCGTCTATTTTCGTAGATATTTATTTATTTATTTATTCTAATTTTCATTTTCATTTTTTTCGCATCGATTCTTCGACGAATCTCTACATACGTATTTATTCGAGTATGATATCGGATTGAATAACGTAAAAGAAAAGAAAAAATAAAGAAAAAAAAAGAAGCTAGATTACGTTTTGTCGAAGTTCCGATGTATGTATGTACATAACATATGTATATAGTGCGGTACATGATTCGAATTACATAGGCATATGTGCGAACGTAGAGACATGTGTGCGTAAACATATATTAGCGTGATAATAATTAGAGTTTGTTGTACGTTACGTAATTTCCTGTGTATACGAGAGTATAAAATCGTATCATTGCACGGGTATCATGTACACTCGTTCAGGTTGATCGTGAATCGCTTCGCGGCCAACCGCGCGTTTGGACAAATTTTCGTAGCCGGCCCAGCAGCCACGCGAAAAATTTGTCCAAACGCGCGCTTGGCCGCGAAGCGATTCACGATCAACCCAACCGGGTGTACACATACCTGTGTATATTATTACAACTCGTGATACGATTTTCGCGACATCATCGCCGAAGCAAACCCCGCCCCGTGTAATTTTATTTTATTATCTCATCACCGAACGAGGTAATTTGATGTACACAATATAGGTAGTATGGTATTTATATCGCGAGCCACTACACATTAAATCCATATTTATAGTGAGTCAAACATATTTATCTACCTATCTATCGATCTATCTGATTTGAGATATAAGAAAAAAAAAAACCAAACAAACAGAAAAAAAAACGATTTAAATGCCGAAAAATCACGTGCGTGGGATCTGGTGTCGGGGAAGAAGCACTTGACATAAACTTCTAAATATGTTATCACCGTTATATACAATCACATATATATATATGTATAGCACACCCATATATACACTCGACACTATATACTTTCTGGAGTGTCGAGGCTCGAATATCCTTCGCCTTTTGTTTTGTTTTTTTTGTTTTTTTTCTCCCCATACTCGAAGCCAAAAAAGGAATGAAAATTAGAGAACACCACGAGGGCCTTGTAATAAGGGATGATGGTTTGACTCCGCAGATAAAGGTCGGAAATATCATCCAGACGCATTGAAGGGTCTCAATAATATTTTTTTCTCAAACGTTGCGACGCGGCGCCTGCACTGCACTGTGCAGTCTCGGCATTTCATCTTTTCTTCGTCTTCATTCTCATGAGTAACATGAGTTGAGAGGGTGGTTTTTACATCTGCAGCCTGAAATAGAAAACGTTGAATATTTTTTCTCTCTCTCTCTCTCTTATTTTTTTCTTCTTCTTCTTCCCCCTTCAACTTTGCCCGCAGTATATATACCTATACGTATACACCCTACTATGCACTTGTAATTTCTGGATTTGCTCAAGAACGAGGGCAAAAAAAGGAAAAAAAAAAAAAGAAACACACACAGAAAACTGGAGGAAACGTATACCGACTGCAGCTGACCGTTCGTGACGCTGCACGAAAGAAAAACAAAAGAAATAAAGAAATTGAAGAAAAAAATTTGAAAAAAAACAAAAAAATAGGGATGCGGTCGCACGTAAGGGTGCGTCGTATACACGTCTTTCGGACGGTGAGATGGAAGTAAAATTTGAAAGCCGCGTAGTCGGATGAAAAAAGACTCATTTGTTTCACGCCATCATCTATGAAAATAAAATTTTTCACCGATCCGCGGTCCGGAGACGCGGGGTTCTTTGAAAATTTGTACAACGCGTTGCCGCGGTTCGAATTTCATCCCTACGGAGCGATGTCGAAGACCACCTATTATTGCATTGTTCGTTTCACACTGCACGTTATTGCCAGCATGCATAAAATTTACCTCGCGGTCTACGGGTGCTTTGCTTATACTTTTCTTCATTTTCAACGAGACGTTCACCGCGTTAGGTGAATATACATATAGGGTGTGCGACGTAGGGCTGCAGGTATATGTCTGTATACAAGTCGCATTCGTTGTTAAGTCGGCTTTACGCGTGGCCCTCTCGTTTCTTTTGTAGACTACATCGGGGGACTCGTTATGTGCCTATACTGCATAATACCCGAACGACGTACGATATACCTGTTTTTCCACCGTCAGTGTCTGTGAACTGAACGACAGACGACGACGACGAGGATGACGACGACGACGACGACGACTCCGAACGACCTGCGCTATACGCCAACCGCATCGAGTTGGAGGAATTTTTTAGAGGCTTCGGACCCTGTGTATAATACGTCTGAACTACCGTACTACGTATAAACCACCTATATTCCGTATTATAGGATTTTTTCCTCTCCTCTTTTCTTTTGTTTTCATTTCCTTTTTTCGTTTCTATTTTCAACGATATCAAAACCGAAACATATCCTATAAAAATATACGGAGGAAGACTATAGGACCCAACCGGGAATAATAGCTGGCGCGATTCTTGTGCGGCTTGAAGAAAAACAAAAAACACAAAAAGATGAGCGTTTTTCGAACTCTTTTTTGATAAGAATAATGAAAAAATGAAACGAGACTCGCGGCGTATTTTACCGAAGATTCGTGCGTACATGCGACCTGCACGTATTGTAACTGCAGCTGCACCGTAATCGTCGTGATTTTTCTCCGCTGCACTCGGAAAGTTTGAGTTTAAGTCCTGCAGGCCTGTACAGCGTATAGGACAGCGTGTACGGCTTGAAAATTGAGGAGAAACGGCGCAGCGGCGCCTGGACAATGCAGAGAACCAGAACACCCGAAGCACACATTGCAGGGCGGCCCGAGACAGGTACACCAACTTAACCAAGGTTCAACTTCGAGGAGTGGGAGGAACGAGGCTGAGGGAAAGGGAAGGGAAGGGATGAGGAAAAAGTACCCCCTCTTCGCCCTTCCATTCCATTCCATTCCATTCCATTCCATTCCCTTACCTTTCCTTTCCTTTCCTTTCCTTATTTTATCCCTCGCCCTATACACAACCTGAAACTACCTCCACTTCCACCGCCACCTTCTTCTTCGCCAGGCAATAACGCGATCATCACAGCGCGACACGACAACAACCGAGCGAACACTGTACATATTAGAAATATATACCGATACAGCTATTTACAAAAGTAAGAATATACAATTAATCGAAAAAAACAGAAGAAGAGACAAAAAAAAAACCAAAAGATGGACGCGATTCTTCTTCGCGATACTGCAGCTCAATTAATGGTTGTACTATATATATACGTCATACAATGTTTACCCGAAGAAATCACGAACTACATATACTAATGTGGATATATAATGATATTCAAGGTTATAGCCGATCACATAGCATCGCTTCCGCGGACTATGAGGCATTGAAATCTCCGGGAGGAAAAATTCGAACCTCAAGCGATCGTCACCGTTCAGTGAATATTATATCGACGTTCTATCGCGTACCGCATGGTTTTAAATGCTAACGATTCCAATCGACCGGAATAAAATTATCGCACGTTATTAACAACGGTTAATTGTTTATTTTTTTATATTCCGAAATATCAATATCAGCTATGCGTCCAGCTTTTATTTCGAACATCAATCGAATATGTTCTAACGAAAAGAGAAACGGGGGAAAGAAAAGAAACGAAACTTTCGATAAAATAAAAAATTCATTGATACCTAATTATGAAATTGAAAAAGTAATACGACGATGAGTTTTACAGTGGAGAATTTTTATACCGGATATAACGCGTGTTTTATGACTAAATAAACTATCACGGGTTCCCCGAATATTAAATTTCCATATTTGATTTTTGACGATGATTTTGCAATTTTTTTTTTCTCTCTTTCAATCACGCAATTGCTCGATGGGATAGAAAACTACGAGCTTGTGACGGAGAAAAAAAGAAGAATAAATTTATAAAGGAATCTGAGAATGGATGAAAATATTTTTGGATTTTTAGCGCAAAGTGTTAAGAAAAATCTTTTGCGAGAAGAACCTGTACGTAGGATAGGTATACCTACGTGTATAAGTGGAGAACAAGAAGAACGTGTGGGAGTAGGAGGAAAGAAGAAGAGTAGGAGAATAAGGGAAGGGAGGCAAGGGGGAAAAGAGGGAAAAGAGGGAACGGAGGAGTTTTGAAGTGAGGGGTAAAATGTGGTGGGGATGGGGTAAGCCGAAGCCAACAAACTCAGTTCCGAGCCGGACTGACGCCTCGCGCGATATACCGCGGTGCATATCCAGCTGACTTTTTTCGGAAAATCCGAAAAAACGATCCTACATAATAAAAGAGAAAAATATTCATTCGCTATATCCGTTAATCACTTCGTTACAAGTTACGAAAAATTTTACACCATAGTTCAAAAATCACAAAAACTATATCATGTACGGAGGAACGAATTTTACATGAATGAAAAAAATAAAAGAAAATAAAATAATTCTATCCAAATCGTAATCGCGAGTCTTTCGAGATACCTGATAAAAAAAGGAAAAAACCCTAAACAAGAATAAAACAAAATAAAATAAAATAAAATATATGAAAACGAATCCTGCAGTGAATTAAAGGTGGTTTTGAAACGCTATTAATTTTTTCGACACGGTGCATCGCGGTGAGAATATAATTATCATCGACGTACACCTCGTACTACACATACTATATGTATACATGTGATGCGAGATAAAGTCGCTATCAAACTACGTGCGCAGTTAATATTACATATATATCTACACGTTAAATAAATACATTATACACCCGCGTGTTCGTAATATTTGGATTACACTTCCGAAAGTTTGTTTTAGTTTTTTGCATTTTATTTCTAAGTTTTTTTTTTTTGTTCTTTTTTTGGTTTCAATATTTTCAAACCGCTTCGCCGCTGCTTCTGGTAGTGCAGGTGCAAGAGGGAATACGTGTGCGTATAGATGTATTTTACCGACATACCTGTAAAGTTTGGACGAGATTTTCAAGCCGCGGAGAACGCTGAGAAGGAACGAAACTTATAAAATGCCGAGGTGAAACGAAACGCAACGCAACGAACGCAACAGCCGCAGCATCATCGGCTATGAGTTGCCGTTGAGGAATCTTATATTAATACCGAGAATATATATATATAGATATAGCTCTCGGTGGGTAACGGTGGAAATACCGATCCCATACCTTGATGAAAACCGGTATATGCGAGAAGAAACGCATTGAAACAAAACGAAAAACAAACGAAAAGACGAGAAAAGAAGGGAAGAAAAAGAAAAAAAACAACGAAAATTGGATACACGCGACGTTGTTACGACGATGATCGATGATAAATCGATCGTTCGAATCAAATGATTATACGATGTAATAATTTGAAAAATACCATCGTAACGATCTGATTCTTTCTGTTTTTCTGATAATTTATTTATTTTTCTTTCTCCATTTTTTTTTTATTACTGCAACATTATCATTTTCTTCGGAGACGAGAAGAAGAGAGAAACTGTCATATTTTATAGTTATACTCGTTCCCATAATTACTCGATTTTTATTTCACATTTCCTGGAGGAGTTCGTAAAATTGACTGTAATATATATAATATAACGATCGTTATAACCGTGGAATAGAAAGAAAAAAAAATGTGAGATATAAAATAGAATAAATGAAAAAGAGAATAAACCGCGTATACGTTCGTTGTACATATACCTACGTGTGTAATTAGTCCAATTACGGAATTTGGACGATTTCGATCTGAAGATAAAAAAAAAAGAAAGAAAAAGAGAGAAACCCGACAAGTGCATCGGTAGAAGTCGTGGCAAGACGATCCGATCGAAAATATACATACAACTGAATATCAACTGACAATGAGATCGTAACATAATGCCGGCACCTGCACCACCACCACCATCATCATCATCATCATCACCGACAAATGGAACTCTTATCATTTTACAACAAGCTATAATTAAAAAACTAATAACAGGAAAAATAACATTCGCAAAACGATGTTGTAAAATCGTCAACGATTATTATTGCATTATTTCCACGATCAAGCAACGATTCACTTGTGAATTGGTTCGATAAATAACTTTTTTTTGTTTTTTTTTTTTCTACTATTTCATTTAAATCACCATGAACAGCATCGATTTTATTTATTATTAAAAACAAGAAAAAAAAAACAAACAAAAAGGCACACTGGGAAAAATTTAACGAACAAAGGAGCAACAAAAATAAATATACAGCTACGCCATGAGGATATTGAAAACACTGCACTGGTACGTTTCTCTATTTGGTTTTGATTTTCTTATCTTTTTTTTTCTTTGCTTTTCGTTTTACTACCATTTTCTTTCTTATACAGATTTT
Organism: Athalia circularis; assembly: GCA_963978495.1. Taxonomy (NCBI): domain Eukaryota; kingdom Metazoa; phylum Arthropoda; class Insecta; order Hymenoptera; family Athaliidae; genus Athalia; species Athalia circularis. The sequence continues at coordinate 1,526,735 of OZ021702.1, forward strand.
ATATCGATTGAAAAATGAAGAAAATAAATAAATGAATAAATAAATAGATATATATACGTTTAAAAATTAGTATAAATGGATGATCACGTGATCATTGTTACGAGAGAACCCCTACAGATACATTATGTATATACTTAGGTTACATATGTGTAACGACTTGGCGAATAAGATAATTGGCTAGGGAAGAAAATCAGAGAATCCATATGAGAGGCTAAAAATATCTTGAAAAATATGTCATTGTATATTGAAATAATTTTCGGATATTCAAATACGTAGTATAATTATAATTATAAACGTGAATATTGTAGTTCTGTTTTTTTCTTTTTTTTTTTTTCTAAATTTATTTCTCCATTGGTTTTGCGTCATCGACATAGGTATAGGTTTTTTTATAAATGTATGTTATAATCGTACGTTATTCGATGGTTGATTTCGTATATCCTAATTTATAAAAGTTATTTTAGCAATTTTATGCAAAGAACTTCTTCGCCAGCTAGAAGTGTTCAGAAAATTCGGATTCTGAAGAGAAGGAATGCAATTATATATAGGTGTGTGTCTACGTAGAAAGATTTTTTAAATCATACATATTTGTATATTGGATTAAAATTGATTGGATAATTAATTTAAGACTGTAATTGGAGTTGCCGGTATGCAGGCGTAACCGACACACGGTAAAGAGGCGCCCGCATACCGGCAACTCGAACGACACGTGCTAATTTCAACGAGGAAAATAAATTAATTTTTTTCCAAAAATTGACAAAATTTCAATATCGCACATAATAGATGCGTATGTAACGCTAGAGTGCAAAAGTAGAATTTATATACCATGCACACGTTCCCGTACATAGAAAAAAAAAAAAACTAAACGAAAAGAGAGAAAAGAGAATTAAATGAAAAATAAGAAATAAAATAAAACAAACGAGTAAAATAAAACTAGATCAAAAGTCAGTAGCCTAGAATCCGCGATAATCCAGTTTTATAAAAGTGGACGGAGAGCTACTTGCGGCTATGTAGTTGTAACGCTCTCGGTTATGCACATTGACTTTTTTTACAAATTTTTTTTTGTATAAAATAGAAATCGGTCAACATACCTAAAGTAACGACAAATTTTGGAAAACATTGTTAAAACCAACTAGAATATATAATCTGAAAATTTTGTATGAAAACAACGTGGAAAATTTATTTGTTTGATTTGTTTCTTGTTTATTATTTCTTTGTTAATAATAATTTTAAAAAATTTCATCACACCGGGCGCTAAAACTTATTACAACCACTCTCATAAATATAATAATGGGTACGTGTAATAAGCGTGTACGAAAAATTCCGTGGTATAATTGGGTGTATAATTGTTGGCCCGACAATATAAGAAGCGAAAAATAGAAGAGAAAAAAAAAAAAAACACAAAAGCAAAAACAGAAAAAACGAACACACGAAAAGATACCACAATTGTTAAGTCGACATACTTAATTTGCATATTATATCATTTATTTCTCATCCTGCAGTAAATTCCATCTGTACGAATATAACGCGCACCGCCATCTTTTTTATTCAAAAATTAATGCAGCTATCTAATCTGCGCATTGAATCGCATCAATTTTTCTGTTTCTTTTTTTTTTCATCCGTTCGTTTCAATTTCCTTTTATTCAACGAACGCAACCTTTTCAGTTTACGTTACGTTTGTTTAATTTGATGTTCGAACGCAGTAGCTACGTTATATATTTTTATGCACGTCCTGCACGTTCGCTTTTTCCGGTTTGCCATGATGATGATGAGGATGTACCGGACGATGAGACCATTATCGCATGGCTTGTGTCCAGAGTCACGCCTTGCAATTTTCAAAAGCTTTGAATTATTTGTTCAAGGAATTTCGAATGCCGGTCGACGCGAATTCGTTGCGAACAGAAGATTTGCAAATTTTCCAATGAACAATTTTCAAGAAATACGTGAAAAAAAAAAACAAAAAAAATATTCTTTTACGTAACGTGAAATTTTCAATTTCTATACACAGTACACGATAAACGGAGCAACAGGTTGTCGGGACACGATCATACTTCGGGCTTAATAATAACATATGTATAAGTAAAGTTACGTTCCCTTCTTTCTGTGCAGTTGGACAACTTTTTCCCCGCAAGTTACTGTAACAGCTAACTTGCCTCGTGCAGTTTACTATTATACACGTATGTGTTCGTGTATGAAAAGGCCTATATATCCTTCTCCACATATTATTATATGCATACCGATTCGATACGACGCGAAAGAAATACCTGAGCGCAGCGGCAGCCGGCAGCCAGGATATTATATGGCGGTGTTGATGCACGCGCGAACGGTAGCTGAACATTGAAAGGTTTTATAATATCGCGGTACGTGCCAATTTTCATATCCAACCTGCGATACCAACTCGTGGATATCCGGTTACCCTATTTTTCATTCGTATTTTCATTTCCATTTCGAAAACTTTCAAACCATTCGGGTCCTTAACCTGTGAGTTTAAAACTCCTGCACGATTTTCATACAGCTGGAGGTTTATTTATTTATCAAACAATCTTCTTTGTTTTTTTCAATGTCGAGCGCAGGTCCGATTACTTTCGTCCCTTGAGACATGATAGAGAGAGAAATAAAAAAGAAAAAGTAACAACTTTTGGAATGTCGATAAGTTCGAAAAAATTAAAACACTCGGTATACGTGTGCGTCTGGTTTTCGATCGAAACGTAGAAAAAAAATAATAATAAAGAGGTATGTGGGTACGATGCTTACGTATCGAACCATTGTGCGGTGACCCATTGTTATAGTGAGCGGCGGTAAAATATCTGGTAGCCGTTTACAAATCCGACTACATATGCGCGTACAATAATGTCGTCCGTAGTTCGTTTTAGTATACTAGGAATAAATCCCATCGAGATATCCTTATTTTTTCACTTTTTGAACCGATAAATTGGCGATACCTCGATCAATTTTATAGATAGATCAATTTAGCACGTGGATTCGTGTTCCTGAGGTCAAAATACGTTGGAAAAGTGTTCTGCAATCGATTTTGAAAATACTTCATTTTTGGCCCAAAAATCAAAAAAATCCAAAGGGGTATACCTTAGATTTTTGTCAATTTTGGGGTCAAAAATCGACATTTTTTTTTTTCGACTTTGCTATGATATTCTTATGTATTTCGATCTCAGGAATTCGAATCTGCAAGCCAAATTGGTCTACCTAAAAAATTGATCGAGTTATCGCTAATTTTTCGCTTTTCGGAGCAGAAAAATTGCGATATCTCGATGGGATTGATTCGTAGCTCAATTTACTCAACGGATTCGTGTTTCTCAGGTCAAAATACGTTGGAAAAGCGTCATACGATCGATTTTAAAAATACTTCATTTTTGGGCCAAAAATCGAAAAAATCCAAAGGGGTATACCTTAGATTTTTGTCGATTTTGGGGTCAAAAATCAACAATTTTTTTTTTCGACTTTGCTATGGTATTTTTATGTGTTTTGATCTCAGGAATTCGAATCTGCAAGCCAAATTGGTCCACCTAAAAAATTGATCGAGTTATCGCTAATTTTTCGCTTTTCGGAGCAGAAAAATTGCGATATCTCGATGGGATTGATTCGTAGCTCAATTTACTCAACGGATTCGTGTTTCTCAGGTCAAAATACGTTGGAAAAGCGTCATAAGATCGATTTTAAAAATACTTCATTTTCGGCCCAAAAATCGAAAAAATCCAAAGGGGTATACCTTAGATTTTTGTCGATTTTGGGGTCAAAAACGAAGTATTTTTAAAATAGATCACTGCACACTTTTCCAACGTATTTTGACCTCAGGAACACGAAACCGTAGAGTAAATTAGGCTAGTGAACTTTTTAAATACGAAAATGTGTGTAACTTACGTTGTTCGTGATATGCGCAGATCGATCGGATCGATCGTTTCACACTTGCATACGTTTGTGCCGAAAAATGGGTGGGTATAATGCGTGTACATAATGTATGCGCAGGGTTTAAAATTAGCAACGGCTTTATCTCCTGAATCGAGTTTCCTTTTTGGTTTGATATATTTTTTTTCCCCCTCTCCCCCCTTTAATTCTTCCGATCGTGTATTCCATAGAAAATTTCAAATCTGATTACAGGTACGCCATTTATCCACAGTACATGGAACGAATATAATTTAACGTTTTATCTCTCGCGCTAGCATAATAATGCATTAAAGAAAAAAGAGAAAAAAAAATGAGGGGCAAGAGGTAGGGGGTGGAAATTACAGTTGTATGCACGTTACGTATACTTGTATACGTGTACACGATACGTTCAGATATATTCCTGCTAATAATACGAATGAAAAAGAAAAAATTAAGATGAAAAAAAAAGACAAAGTATGCCTGAATCGAATTCATATACACACCGTATGGGTTGAGACCGACGTACCCCAATGTATTTTGTCATTGGTAGTACATGTGGTATAATATGTGCTGTACCTATACATGCCACATTATATGCAGGGAGAAACGAGACACGTAGGTATTTCCTACTCGTGCCTTTGTCTCTCCTTTCTCTTTCCTTCTCTTTATTTATTTATTTGTTTATTTATTTTTTCACGTCTCTTTGTCCCGACACCACTGAAGTCTGCAGTCTATTAAATACGCCGTTCCACGAAACCATTATTCAACCTTTTCGTATTTTCCTGTCGTCCGCAACGTCTACCGAACCGACTTGGGAATAGGAATAGGTGTACGTTGCCAATACCTGGAGAACCAGGGGCGAAGGCGAGCGGTTGGTTGAGCGGCGGGCGGGCAGGTAGGCCCTGCGGATTTTGCCCTTCTTGGTATTGAAATTCGACCGCGAGAAAAGAGAAAAAAGAAAACCAGGAAAAAAGTATAAAAAGGAATGTAATACGCAGCGTTAATATTCGTGGAAAATAAGCAGCACTCCGTAACCCCTGACTACTCGAAACCCACGTGATCGCACGTCAAAATTCCCTGCGGTTGGCGGCCCATATTTGTGGCCAAAAATCGCCGGCAGCCCATCGCGAAAAACCGAAAAACGAAACGAAAGAAGACAAAACAGAAGTTTTTTTTTCTTTACGACTATTTTTTGTAAAAGAAAAAACAATAAAAAACGAACAAAACGAAACGCCGAACGACACTTACGTGTTTGCCGAATGTGAAATTTGTGCTAGTAGAATATTCACCGGATATCCTATAATACAACGTTTAGCCTATCGGTATTTCTGTGGGGCGTGAAAAACCGCTAGAGTCAATCAAAAGTCCTAATTCCTGAAATGTTGAAATTAGGTAGGCGAATTTCAAATACACCCGAGTATAGAAAAGCTGAATACACAAACGAGGGCTAAACTTGATTTGATATTTGAGTACTTTCTTTTTTTTTTATACGTATTATACTCGTACCCCTATACAGTCGTTCCTGTTGTACCGATGTATTTTTAAATCCTGAGTTTGAACACTCTATAAGGTAATTAGAAGACTTTCTCCGTAGATAGAATGTATTTGTAGGTCTTCTAATTGTATAAGTCGCGTAAAAAGTTTAAATACCTCCACATGTAGATATACCTATTATTGGTTGAAACGCTTCTTAGATAAAATGAAAATAAAAACAACATCAGGAGCGAGTGAAAATAATGAACGAATGAATGCGAAACAAAAAATGGGAAGAAACAAAAATGAAGTTATCGTTTTTGCAATTTTCAGGTCTCGCAGACAAGGCAGTGGCGTAGCGGAAATCCACCTACAACAGGAAAATAACAACGGGTCACGGGAGGTTAAGGAGGGGGTTGGGCCCGTAGAGGGGCCCGATGAAATGTGGGCCCCAACAGCCCTCGGGCATCACCGGGAACTTCCCGTAGACGTTCCCGACACCCTCCTCCAGCAGGCCTACCCCAACGCAACAAAGGTAAAAGTAGATACCGAGTCACCCTGCGCTCGGAAAATCGTCCATTCCCGTAGCGCTAGTGATCTTCGCGAATTGCAGGCAAATAACTGCACAGATTTAACACCCTTTAATAACGTTCTAACACTCGATAAAAATCATACATTAAATTTTAACAATAACACAAAGTCTGAAAATATTTGCAACGGAAACGGAGGTGAGGAAGATACGGAAACGGAAGTAGATATTGTTGACCAAACGGACGGTGAGGCTCCTCGAAGGATCGATCTACCGTTCCTGAATAAGGTGGAAGTTGAAATTCAACCGAGAAATCAAAAGGAATCGAACGTCGACACCGAGGACGACTATCCCTTTGCCAAAGAGGATTATCCAACGATGTTAAAAACTTGCAGCGACGATTCCGCCAGTCCTCGGAGCTCGTCGGGCAGGTCGGACAGTACAGCCCCTCTGGACGGGAGCCTCGAAGTTAATTTAGACGCGAGTTTGGTAATCGGACATCGTATTAATGGAGGTGAGAAAGATTCTACTTCACTATACGACGCTCGACGTATCGATCTTGGATCACCCTGCAGAACGATGATGGCGGATATCAAAGTGACGCCATTGTTCAACCGTGGAAGAGTTTCAACGTCGTTTGATAATCCAGCCTACGGTTTGGTCGGCCTTCAGGATATTCAGGGGCTACTGATCAGGTCGGACGAAGTATCGGATCTGACGAGACTGATAGACGACGCTTTGGTTACCGGAAAGTGCAAGGAACAAGCCACTTTGAACGCCACGAAACTCAGGAGGAGCGCGAAAAATCAAAAAAATTCACACCAAACAAGGATGATCACGGCCAGTTCCAGGGTCCATACGGAAGTCGAGGAATTGAGCCGGGCCGGATCTACCGACGATTTGATAGACGGCGAGACAACAGCGACGATCAATTCGAGACTGAAGAATAAAAAGAAGAAGCTATCGTCCAGCGGATACTCGACCCTGAGGAGCGAGGGTTCGATGGATTTTGACGCGTCTTCGTTTATCGTTGAAAATGACAAGAGCTTCAGAGAAATGGCGGTTGACTGTCCGACTGATTTTATACCGATCGCTAAATCTCATCCGGTTTATCCACCGCCTGGCAAACCTGCGGGTAATACGAAAGCGAGTGTTCCGGATAATCAAAAAAGAAAGGAGAAGGTGATCGAAAAAATTAATGTCGCCGATTCTAAACCGTGCGACGTAAATCCTAACGGCGTGAATTTTCACGCCGACGCAAACAACCAGTTGCGAGAAACAAAAACGAACTCGAATGATAATAAAACTGTTGAAACAATTAACAACAATCGCAGTACGCTACTTCCAACCGATAAAGCTAGCGATAGCGTAATCGTAGAAATCGTTGATCAAAAAGACTCAAAGGTAAGGTCACGTGTCAAGAGACTGCTTTTGGATAGCTTCTCACTAAAGCACCGCAAAACAACACAATGTAATTTCGGCACCGCTTCTAACAATCCTTCCAGCTGCTTTAAACCTTGCTTCGTTGACGGCCTGACCATTTCAAACGACAAAAAAATAACACCCGAACGATCAAAAACAAAAAACAAATATTCGTCGACCAAACACAATTTTGGGACAAAAAACTACCCGGAAGATTTAACGAAAATTAGAAATTTCGGTTCCAGCGACAATCTGTTGAATGATTCTCACTATGATTCGGTCGAAAATCCATTTTCATACGTAAATTCATGTCTCGACACATCTCACGACTATCTACCAGATTTTTCGAGCCAAGATATCCCCGAACAGGAAATTCAAGTATCGGAAAAAGCCACATTTTCAACCAAACAAGCTTTCTCTCCCGATCGTTTCTCCGACGAATCATTTACGCAAGAAAAAAATCAAAACTCTCGCAATTCATTTCGTGAATTAATCAACCAAAAAGGTGTCCCACTGATAGTATTTTACTCCCAGAAAGACGAGACCGCTCGTATCACGCACGAAAAAAGTGTTATTTCTTCCACAAAAAACTCGTCAAATTCTATCGAAAATTTCCATCCATTGGACGACTCGCCGAATACCCAGAACATAAAAAACTCCAGACTCTCTTTAGACTATAAAAAATGTCCAAAAAATCTCCAAGTATTCTCAAATTCTCCGCTCAGCGCGAGATTATCGATAGAAAATATTCGTATGAACGAATCTCTGTCCAAAAGTGAGTTGAATTTGTCGTGCCCCCTTGATACTTCGATTTCAAAAGTTCACTCCTGGCTTTCCGATTCGAATTTAGCGCCATCCGGCGAATGGGACGATAAAAAATTCACGACAAACACGCAAAACTTATCCCAAATTATACTTTACCGTGACAAAACTATTACACAAATATCACCAGACTGCACCTCGAAGAATTCAGTTTACGATTCGGTACACCCATACGAAGACCTGGACGATGCTTACTCTCAGGTAAAAATGCACAAACATCCTATCATTCATTTACTCTTCTACCTCTAAGCATAATTTACATTTATTATAACACATAGGTACTTCGGCATGTAAATTACATAAGAAATATCGAGAGCCTTAGTTCTCTCATGATATCAAGAAAAACAAGAAAAAAAAAATCATCATTATTTCATATACAATCAGATCGTTCATCAATTCCCAAATCAAAAATCATAATTAACACCTTCAAAAAAATCTGCGTGAATTCTCTCTTGATATATTTCTTCAGATTTTTGCAGCATTTTTTGAATGCGAGTCAGAACCGCAAAAACAAAAATTAATAAATAAATAAATAAATCGAACCGAACGCCGAATCGTTCGCGAAAACTTTTTAACCAAAATTACAGTTCGAATCAAAAGATCCCGAATGAAGAAAGTCTGACAATGATGACGATATTGCTATGATAAAAATAATAATTGTAATCAAAGTAATGAATCTAATTAATAATAGCCTAAACTATAGATCTATAATTATAAGCGCATGCCGGTGGTTTTCTTAGGTTTGGTGGTACTCCTATTATTTAGAATTCGAATGAGCTATATTTTTCCGAATCGTGTGTGACTTTTTGTGCATTGTATAATAAAATGGTGGATAAGTAGAGGTGAAAAAAAAAACAACAAACAACTATGTGGGTTTCACTGTACGCATAATACTTTGGCGTAAACTTTGCACCTGCGATGATATAATGACGAATTAATAATAATAATAATAATGACAATAATGACAAAAATAATAATTACCTGTTACGTATAAGTAGAATTGATGTTGGTGCTCCCTTACAAAAATTCTCCACTCTTTAAGCGTTTCTTTTTGTTTCTCTATCGCAATTGTATTTATTTTGCGTCAGAGAATCGCGAGGATACGAATAATATATATGAACGAATATAGATTGTAAATTGATTGGAAAACATTTTGTTTTTGTTTTTTTTTTTTTGTTTTTTTTTTCTCTCCGTAAATTTTTAGGCTGGACTAAACGGAGTTAAGCCTGCCATACCACCCAGAGATCAAAAACGAGCACCAGCCAGGCCGCCGAAGGACAACAGATTGTCACAGAACAACAATGTCGAACAAACCGAACCGACGCAACAACAACTTCATTCCATACGGAAATATCAGGTGAGTTTAATCAATTACTCATGTATGCATTTCACGTAAGATGGAAATTTTTTTCGGAGAAAAAGTAAAGGGAGAAAAAAGGAAGTGAGATAGTAAAATAGAAAAGAAAAAGGGGGGAAGCAGCGTTCCAAGTGAGGTTCGTAAATTTTCTGGATAGATAATTTTCCCGAACAGTTTGTAACAACGCAGACGTAAAGAATTCCAGAACCAGAATCCCCGTCGTCCGGGGCATTTGAGCCAGTGGAAAAACTCACGCTGTAACATCGCTTGCATTATCGCTTTATCTAAAAGGTACAGTTTCTATAGTCGCCCGCGTATTATAATAACTCGGGGTTGGTTGAACGCGTCAAGTGTTTCTCTGGAATTTAAAGAACCCATAAAACAAACTCGTCGAGGTGAGATTAGCTGCCTGGTTTTATGGACGAGTGTTCCGCTGCGGAACAGTTTTTAAAAGACTGTGGCATAACTCGGGGTTATGCGATGTACGGAAAGCTGAGAATTAATCTAAAGAAGACGCAAGACGCGGACCATCTACGATTACATTATAATTGTCTATAGCTATCTTCCATGAAATGATATAATACGGAACAATCGTCCCATCCATTTTTCTCTCTGACAGGATAACAATCGCATTTATCACGGAAAGATGTAATCGAAGATATTTTTATGACCTACGACAATTTTTTGTTTTTTTCATTAAAAACGATACGATGGTTTGTTATTTCACCTTGTTTCAAGATCATCGCAACAACAGTTTGTGTACCCGAAAGCACATGTGTTTTTGATATAATTGAAATTCTAGCGGGGATCAGTGCGGTAGGTGAAGCCTGATGCGCGACTGCGTGATGGTATAATTCACTTGGTTAATTATTTTCTGAAATTGGGAATGGCTTCCTTTAATTCTATTTAACTGTTTTTTCCACGTATTGAAAATATTTTTGAACGTGTTAATACTGTCTACTCAATACCGCTGTTAATTGTTTACCAGGAACAACTTAGAAAACGGAAAGACGAGGAAGAAAAACAAGAAGTTTTGAACCGGTCACTAAGAGGATCTCGGAAACTACACGCTTTAGAAAGTCATTCGACAAACCTTTCTGGGCAAGAAAATCCAGCCTATGCTCAAGACGAATTTGTTAATAGATCAAACTCAATAGCGAGCAAACCAACGAATTCCGTAACTTCGCAGGAAATTGAGGAACCTCCGAGGCCGCTCAGTGAGTATTAATTGGAGAGAAAACAACCACCCCCAATTCAAAGCATCGTTCATGAGACGTTGTTTTTTCTTGTCATTCTTTTCAGCTTACGGAGAAGTTGTAGCGACCTTGGAAAGGCTACAACTACAGCTCAAGAACGTCGCGGGAGCTTTAGGCGTGCCTTCTCCTGGAGTAGAAGCAAAACTGGAAGCAGTCAGAACACTTTTGGTTCAAAGACGTTTTGCAACTGCTCTCGCCACGCACCACGCGCTGAGGAATTGTCTGCGGGAAAGCGGGAAAATTATTAAACCTCTACATCATACGGAAGATGCAGCTAATCTTGCTCGAGATGTAAGTTCTTTCGGTCTGACCGATCCTGCGTTTGCGAAAGGTATTGATTCTTCAATTTTTTCTTCTTTTCCAGTGCGTCGAGGTGCTCGAACAATGGCAGACATCAGCGAAGGGTGGTGGAAATGGCGGAGATGGTATGGGTTCGATCGTTGAAGAGCTCACAAGTTTGTTAACAAGTTACGAGATAGAGGGTCTTCTTCTGGCCCATGATTCAGTTAGTTCCTACGTCGACGGTCTTCAACGCCGACAAAGTCCGTCCTCGTCCTCGCCAAGCGGACCACCAAGTCCTAATTCTAGCACACACGGTTCTAGAGTAGCTGAGAATATTAAAATCATTAGGATTGAAAAAACTAATGAGCCACTCGGTGCTACCGTTCGAAACGAAGGGGACGCAGTCATTATAGGTGAGGTATACAGAAGTATTCCAATAAGCGTTAACGCGATGGTGAAAGTCAACGAAAACTTTTTCTACCGCAGGTCGAGTGGTTCGTGGAGGAGCAGCAGACAAATCGGGTCTCTTGCACGAAGGTGATGAAGTTCTGGAAGTTAACGGAGTCGAAATGCGGGGCAAAAGCGTAAACGAGGTCTGCGATATCCTTGCCGGTATGCAGGGAGGCCTAACGTTCCTTGTGCTGCCTGCTCCGGTTGACCACAGAAATACAATTAGCACTAATATACGAGAAGACAATACTCTGGTATGTATATCAAGCATCGGACCACCTCGTCAACTATTCACAATAGATTCCAATAATGTTTGTGCCCCGAATTACAGATTCAACACGTACGAGCTCATTTTGACTACGACCCTGAAGAAGATCCTTACATACCTTGTCGAGAGCTGGGAGTCAGCTTTCAGAAAGGAGATGTTCTACATGTAATTTCTCAGGAAGATCCCAGCTGGTGGCAAGCATACCGAGAGGGAGAAGAGGACCAGACCCTGGCTGGTCTTATTCCTAGCAAAAGCTTCCAACACCAGTAAGAATATAATTGCATCTTCTTTCTCAAGGACATATCGTCCATCTCGAACATTCGGTACTGATGCTCACTTCTTACTTCCTTCTCAAGGCGTGAGTCTATGAAGCAAACGATAGCTGGAGACAAATCAGCTGGACGTGGTTCGAAAAAGTCAAGCACATTACTTTGTGCGAGGAAAAATCCAAAAAAGAAAAAGAGAAGCAAGTCTGGTTCGAATTTTAACGACGACGGATATCCCCTCTACGCTACAACAGCTATAGATGGTGAGTAGCTGGTTTCGTTTTCTCCTACAGATGCGAAAAATTTATTATAAAATATTAATCATCCATTTAGATTATGACAGCGAAGAGGTACTCACGTATGAAGAAGTAGCCCTTTACTATCCACGAGCTAATCACAAAAGGCCGATAGTGTTAATTGGCCCACCCAACATTGGAAGGCATGAATTGAGGCAAAGATTGATGCAGGATAGCGAAAGATTCGCAGCAGCAATTCCTCGTGAGTAACTGCCGATGAGGGAGTAAAATTTTTTTCCAAATGTTTTCATTACAATTCTAACAATTTTCTGCCCGGTCTTATCCATAGACACGAGCAGGCCGAGGAAAGATTCCGAAGTAGATGGACAAGACTATCATTTCATATCACGTACACAGTTTGAGTCAGATATACTCTGCAGAAGATTTGTGGAGCACGGAGAATATGAAAAAGCTTATTACGGCACGTCGGTGGAAGCTATACGCTCAGTGGTGAACTCTGGTAAAATTTGTGTACTTAATCTGCATCCGCAGAGTTTAAAGATTCTTAGAAGCTCTGATCTTAAACCGTACGTCGTATTTGTGGCACCGCCGAGTCTTGAAAAGTTGAGGCAAAAGAGGATTAAAAACAATGAAAACTTCAAAGAAGAAGAGTTAAAAGATATCATCGAAAAGGCCAGAGAAATGGAGGATAAATACGGCCACTTGTTCGACATGATTATCATCAATAACGATACCGATCGGGCGTATAATCAGTTGCTCACAGAAATTAATTCTCTGGAAAGAGAACCTCAATGGGTTCCCGCCTCTTGGCTCCAATGAGAGCGAAATAAGAAACTAAGCGATTAAATCGTGGTACACGTTCCCTCTTAGAAGCTTCTAAACCGAATGTTGACCCATTTGGAACAATTGTTCGTACTTCTTATCGATTTGAAAATAGTAAAAATAAGATCGTAACCATCTAGATTGATCGTAGCTCGAGCTATTCTTCGATTAATTATTCATGGCCAAATTACCAAGTTGAGCTTGCCTTGACTTCTTTCGTCAAAGATCGTTGTCTCAAACCTGTAAACATTGTTCACTATTTTTGTTACTATTCTCGTTCATGAGATATTTTTTACATAGAATTCTGTAATTTAACTTTATGATATAAGCAGATATTTTGTAATTACTTAATCATTTGGTAATTTGGTTATTAATTGTCGAGGGAAAAAGATAACAAAAGAAAAAACAGAAATCAGGAATGAACCGATGCAAAGTAGTCGCAATGCCGATAAGTGTATCAAATAATAAAAATAGAAGCGATCTATTAGGGAAATTTAGAATCTCGATAAAAAAAAAAAGACAAAAATATCACAACACACATAATTTTATCGCATCTAGTAAAAATCGAAATTAAAACAACACAGTTATTGATATTTCACCGTATATTAGACTGTCTTTTATCTGTATAGAAATTTTATTCCCAACATGTAGACTTGTTACGTAATACGCATATAATAGATGATCGATTAAAATTTCCAAGCTTGTGTCAAGTTTTAAAATTGTGCCAACTGTTAAAATAGGCAGGTTGAAAAAAAAAAAACCGATCATAAACACGAATGTGCCAAAATTGAATTGGATATAATTCATGGAGTTTTAAATTAAAAAGATGCGCTCAAAGGCACAGTAGGACTCGTCGTTAATTATAATTATGTAAATACTTGTGCAATTGACAATTGTATAGAGAAATATAGATATATTATCCCATACCTCCGCGCTAAACAAGAGTATACCATCTTCCCTCCAAAGCTCATACTTTATTTAACATCAAATGTATTCATAAATTGATTGTAAGTTTGTTGTTATTATCATGAATTATATTAGCTGAGCCGTCAAATTTTCATTCAACTTTCTTTACTACTTAAGTATCGTCAAAGCTATGAGAAAGTTCTCAATTTCAAATTGTTTCAAATCAAGGTTCTCTTCGATAGCAAGGTGGTATTAACGATGCTAAGATTCTATCAATAGTCAATGTTACATCGACAATTGTTTATCGATCGAACGAGCAGATTGTCGATACGAACTATTGACAACTGATAGAAACTTGGCGATTAAGTAGATTATCGATAATGCTAAAGTGTGTATATTGATATTGGTTTCAGATGTAAATTAAACATATAAGCATTCAAGCGTATATAAATAAGAGAATAAATAATATAATTAGCAATAATGTTGATAAGTAAAATGAATTCAAGCATTCGAGATACGTGCGAACATTCTAAAAAGAAACTCTTCCGAACGTTAACTATATTATAATATATTACGTTAAATTATATTAACTTAAAGGATGATGATTCCAACAAGTATGTGAATTCAGAGATCATATTTCAAAGGTATCGTTAGACTTTCGTGGGTAACGCACTCACCTACAGAGCTTGCGTTGCAAATATGATCTTTCGTTCAATCATTGGAAAACGAATACTTGCCCAAAGGCAGCTACTTATACATGCTCTTCAATGTCCTTCATTCGAGAAGGAGGAAATATTGAGAAAGAGCACGAGTTGAAATTTAATTTTCCAGAATTATTGACCGAGAACCTGTCGTGATTATACTGTGAAATGTGCGTTAAGTTATAGAGAGAATCTTGTAAAAATTGTAACATTTAAAAAAGTCAAGAGAAATATCGTCATGTGCGGTTATTACGCCGCCGTTCGTGCGACATTCATTCTGTTACATGTTATGTTAAATAAAGGTTATTATAACATTTCAAAAGTCAATTTCAAGCTTACATGGATTATCCAGGTTGAGTTGAAATTTTCAATTTCCAATCAAGTCTCTGCGGGTTGCCGTCAAAAATCTGGAGGATTCCCAAGATATCTTGCACTGTTTGTTTCAGCGTTGACTGAACGGTTTCAGTTTAAACATGACACAATCTTTGAATGTCAATAGTAACACGTGACGGCGCCAACCGCAACAATCGACAACAATCACAAAAGTTTTCGCGGTTCCGACACCCGGGACGACGATAAACCACTGCGATAAACAGCAGTGGCGTGAGCAGCAAATTCCTGCGGTAGCCATTTTGATTTTTGAACGACAGTCATTTGTCCACTATCTTGTTATTTCAGTGGTTTCACCACAAACAACAAACAGTGGGCGCCCTCTACGGGTTTACTACACACTCAACATTCATTTGTCGTGGTTGCCATAGGTCGTGGCTGTCATTAATAAAAGCGTTAGATATTGTTGAATGGCGAGAACCAGTACATTACCTGTCACAAATTGAAAAAAAATGAACAACATTGTACAGCCAATAACCGTAATTTAATTTCTAAGTTTTCATCGACGAAATGGAACAGCGGAGGCCGAGGTGCTGATTTTCAAATAATTTGATGACCAATTATTTCATTACTTTTTTCTCGTCTTACTACACTGTCTCATTCTTGGAGAAAAAAAATGAAAAATAAATAATTCTAGGCAAAAGAGAGGAAACAAATTTGTGAAGCAAAAAGATGAGCGCCCCAAGTTACCTGAAAAAAGCACGAGCACCCAATCTGAAGCTGTCGGAGTGTCCCCAAGTATAAAAAAGCTGACTCCAGAAGACTACGACTATGTCAATTCTGACAAATCTCAATTTGACCATCTGAAACGAGAGACACAAGTGGATATATCTGAGGAAGTTTCAGCAAGTTCTCACTCTCGTCGTAAAGTTGTATCAAATTGGGGAAAATATGATGACCATATTAGCACCGACACCGAAACACCTAGCAAAGATTTTCAGTCACTATTGGATGCACCGATATCGGAAGGCGGTCATTTCGTATTTAAATCAGAAAAAAATTGGACGATCCAAGCAACTAAATACTCTGACTTATTCTCACTCAATGTTGATAAACTTGCCAGAGATATCAACTGTATTCCATTCAATGAATATATTGAAGTGGAAGATAAATACCTTACTGTACGTTGTGGTATTATTCCATCCAGCTCTAAGATATCGTATGAAAGCTCGAGCAATAAAAACTTTGTACAGTGATATCTTTTCAGATTGATCAGTTGACCAGGTTTCAAAATTTAGCAGAAAGATTTCGATCAGGTAACAAATACACGGACAACATTTCGAAAATTCTAATACAAACGTTCAAAGAAGATGCTGCTAACAATCAAGAAGTTGAAGACGATAGTGAGCCTGATGAGTCTGCTGAAGTCATCGAAACACATCCTGATGAGGATATCGAAGAAGAGTTGGACTTTCTCTTATCGCTTACAGAACCCGTCAATATTGATCAACCTAGAAACGCACCACCGAACCATCAAACTCACACGGAAGGTAAGTTGGCCAATTTTAGTTTATGAAAATATTTAGCAGACGATCGGCATAACATGGGTGCAGAGTTCTTAGACTGTCCTTAATTGATAAAGTACTTAATTTCATTTACAAAAGAAAAAATCCAGAACCCATCTTCGGTACCTGTAAAGTCCATTGACCTGGAGAAATGGCTGGACTCGATCTTGGATTAGCATCGTAATGCGATAAGTATCCTGAACACACTGTAGAATATATTTATGAAATGATTTATTCAACAATAAATTCTACACCGCATGTCCCATTTTCTATATTTATTGTAACACGAATCTTGATTAAAAAAAGACTAGAAAAGTAAAGTCACCAAACCTTCATCTAAAAAAAAGATGAAACTTATAACTCGTAATGTTAATAAAATGCCTATGGTATGATAAAAATCTGTTTAAAGCAAAGAATACGAAATCACGGTCTGAATAACTTAAAAAAATAATATGTTAACTATATAATACAACAATACCCATAATTTTTGTAGACTTTGAATATTTCAAATTAGAGAGCACGAAACTGTTGAGGTAAGATGTGTATGCGTGATTTTGGTGCGTAATTATTTACGATACGAGAAAAAAGAAACAATCTCATCTGTAACGAATTATAAAGCAGCCACGTATTTTTTCCGTAAGGTGTTTTTCCCCCTCCTTTATGTGAACAAGATGTGGCTTTGTATATAGAATGTACCAGCAACTATATTTCTATTGACATACAATATCAAACGTCCATTGCACCATAAAGTTTTAGATGCAGAAGAACATTGGCCTCTAACAAAGTACAGCTCTAATCAACATTTATATAAAAAAAAAAAAAAATCAATAGAGTTGTAATATGTTATTCGGTGTTCTTTTAGCACGACGGAATAAGAAAATTGAATTAGATATTTTGTTTTTCTCAAACCGACATATGCGCATTGGACAGTTTTCCAACATACAATTATTAGATCGATCGAAGATTCTAAATATTGATTAACAATTATGAGATAACAAAAGAATTTTGACAAAAATCACTCAACGAATGATTGTTAGATACCTCGTTGAGATGTAAGTATTAATCAGCAGTCTTAAGAAATGACAGATCGTTAGACTAGTCAAGATTATATTCATATACAACCGCTGCTGCATCTTCATTGTCAATATTCACAGCTTCGGTCGCAGTTTCCGTTGGCGGTGCCACTGCCGGAACAAGAACATTTGGCAATGACTTTTTACCTCGTCTAGAAGGGGACTTTATACTTTTATCGTCATCTGTTTGTGCGGGACATTCAAAATGCACGCAGTGAAATACCTAGAAGATATTGCAAAATGAACATTCTCCCTTTCAATCGTACGACCAATCGTAGGAAATATAGGCTCCGGCTTTCAAAACTTACTTCATTGGCTGTATTGTGCGTCCCGACAATTCGGATGAAGACGACTGGTCTTGGCGGTTGGAAGCGGAGTGTTTGCCACGATCTACAAGCCTCCTTTGTTTTGTCTGCGACAAGTTCCCAGTCCCAAGAATTACCTGAGACTTCGATGTAGTAAGAATACGAACGTTTATCGCAGTCCCAGAGCAGCAATCTAATGAAAAGATAAAAATACATCGTCTGGTATTTAGTTTGTTGTTTATTTTTTGAAGAAAGAAATCAATACCGCATAGAGTCGATCATGTACGGCTGTCCAAGTTGTACTAAAATAGCACCAGACCCAAGTTGATGACACGTGTATCCACTGTCCCAATCGTAATTCGACGTATCTCCGTTGAGCAGTGCATTACGAGACCTGAATGAAATTAGTTTTATCATCATCGAGACTAAAAAAGATCTCCCAAATATGACCAGAACAAGAACTGACCTGCTGACGCCTTCCATTACGCTGGCGCTTCTTTCCAAGGTAGCAACATTTCCCGATGGCACCACAAAGCCTTTGCACAACTTGACCGGCTGGTGTGTGAAATAAGCCTCGAAGCTCACCACATGGAACACCTGATCACGCGGATGATATATTGAGATTTTTAGACCCTCTTGTTTCCAATTCATGCATGCTGGAGATAGAATGAAAATATACCTTGTTTACAGTGTTGTTGGTACCAACTATACGAATGTATGAGACAACTCTTGCTTCAAAGTATAAATACTGCCAGCTCCTACAAAAATATTCTGTGTGATCTACCACTCTCACCCAATCTTTCTGGTCCACTGATACCTGATGAGAGAAAAATAACGTCGGTCAATTATCGTTGACATTTGTATCAAATTTATCATCCTTCCCGCATCGTACGACTTACTTCAACATAATAAGAATACGATCGGAGGTCTCGATCCCACAATAACATTTTAACGTGATTTATAATACACTGTGTGCCCAATTTGATTAAAATTCCATGTCCTTGAGCATCGGTTATAGCGTGGCGAGTGTACCTATGGATAAATATATTGTCGCGAGGAGTTGAAATAATCTTATAGCCAATTCTCTGTTGATACCTGAACAACAAAATGCATACCCTCGCTCCATATCATATGTGTGCGTGTCTCCATCGAGTAAAGAACTGCGCATTTCACCTTGCAAAACTTGGGCACCGAGTCTGGGATGGGCTACGTTTTCATCGAGTAATAGACGCCCACGATAATTCAATTGCGAGTCTTTTGTTAAAGTTCTCACTGTAATTGCATCTAAAATAGCCTCCGACGAGACCAAACCAGTTGGTCGAACCACGTTCAATAAATCTCTAATATCAACCAATCCTAGCCTCACCTCGCCTAGAGATAAAAAAAATGGGCATCGGTGTTATTGTCAAATGAATAAACGAAATATAACGAATCTTGACAGTATCGACAGAATGGATTATATTTGATCTCCTTGCCTACAACGTCCTTGGCTTCTACTTCAGGATTAGCTTTTACCCAGGCGTGCACTGCTAAGAATATATCCACTTCTGGTGCGTAAAATGAATCACGAGCAATTAGTTCATTCAGTGCATTCGGACTCAACTGTAAAAAACTATCGTGCTGTATAACTTCGAGAGCATGTTTATCCATGTACTCGTGGCAAACCTTTACAGAAATTACGGTAATTGATTAGGTGTTAAGAAATCCTATGGGAAAAAAGTAGTATCTGTAGAAAACATACCTTAGTCAAGAATTCAAGCTGATACAGCCGAGCGGCGTCAAATATAAGGCAAACATTTTTAATGTTGAGAATTTCTCTAAGATGATCAGAGACTGCAGTTTCCATATCTAAAAATCCGTACTGGTGAGCCAGCCCCAGTATATCCAGAATCACCTGAGTACCAAATGTAACTTGTGCAGGTAATACGGTATTACAAATATTCATGAAAACTAATCACTGCGAAAGAAAACAATACCATTTGTAATATAGCCTACCTCTTCACGCTGATTAGCCAAAGACATGTGACCAGTGTAAACATATTTGAGCAATTCTTTGAATGCCGGTAAAGTGGTTCCTTTAAGTTCAATTTCCTGTTGGTTTGATTCTTTAAGACCTCCGTACAAAAGTGCTCTGAAGTACTGACTCCTTGCTGCTAATATAACTTTGTGGCCATTAAATCGCTGACCAGCCACGATTAAAGTTACATCAGAATAATCGTCAGATAAATACAATGCACCGATATCCTCGGATAAGGAATGTATGTGCTCTATTTCCCCTGACGAAGGACTCAGGTGGTGATGGGAGCTCATCTTTGGGGATAAGCCCAATGATTTTTTTCTGAAGTGTAAACAATATAAACTTGTTAGAAAAATAAGTATAACAGTTGCCACTATGGAATAAAAAAATAAGAAGACGGAGTCTATAATGAGCTGGAAAGCTAGTGTAAAATGTTAAATATATTCAACTCAACTCATTGACCTTAAATCGAAGAATATATTAGATGGATACAAGGTAACTCACCAATGGATCTTGTGACAGAACTAATGATCCGGAAGGTTAGAAAAATGCTGATCTGATTCACAAAATGTTCCACTAAAATGTTTCGACCTTTTGACCTAGGTAAGGTTTACTAACGTAATCCAAATTCAGCCAGGCTATGAATAACCTTTTGAAGGTATAACATTAGAAATCATAAGAAAGTAAATGCATATGTAGTGCGTATTTTCCTTCAATGAAATAGATTTCAGTCTCTGATCGACGAGCCGCGACATGGTTTAAAATCGAGAGTCGATCGCAGAATCGAAGTTCAAATTCGAATATCTGAAAGTTGTCATTTTCCCGGGGATCGCATACGAAACTTCAAATTGCGAGGGTGATTCCATTGTTGGGAAATGAAATGTAAATTTCCCCAACACCGTTTACAAAGTCACAGTGATAGTCTTTATAGATACTTTAATTCGATCACCGATTATCACAGATTCCGAGTAAAAGACCTGTAGGATCATGACATGGAGTGGACTAAAACAACAATAAGAAAAAACACTTTTAGATCATACGATCGGAAGGTCGAAAGCGTTTCGGTCAAATCATTGCCGTACACCTTCCGCCCATAAAAGGTAATGATTACAAATTGTGTTACGGTGAGCCGCGGGCATTTAACGAGTACCATAACCGTTACTCGGTACTTCAAAATATGAAAACTTTAATTTCTCATCCCGAATGTAAAGTTATAACGAATAGTGGAAGAGATGGTAATTTTTAACTTATATATTGAGCGGTAAATCGGTATAAAATATTCCGAATCTATGTTTTAAATGAGAAATTATTTCCTGATGTGATTTTATCAAAAGCGATTGTCTGTCAATAAATAGTTGCTTGTTGGTTGTGTAATTAAAATATGTATACCTAGTATGAGGACTGTATCTGTGATACAGGACTGCGTCCTACATGCCTTTTATGGTTGTAGACTGAGCAAATCTTGTATAACTATACTCCCATTCACTCGGAGTTATTACAACTCAGCTATGATACATAAGTTTCTTTAATGTAGAAGAAATTTCAACCTGACAATCAGATTTCTTCCTTAGGAATGTACGATGGATAAAAAGTAAAGAATATGTGAGCTGAATCGTGTTTGACATGTGGGCGTTTTGGCCTTTTCCATTCACACACAGTTGTATAATAACATTCTCCTTATTAAGGCGATGAGATATATTCAATTACATTACAACTATTCACAATTTTAATCACTAAATAATGATTTCATAATCATTTTATTAACACAGTAATACAGACTATTCAATAAATCGTATCAAGCGCATTGTTTTTTTGTCTCTATTCCGTTTCAGTAACAAATTACAAAATGAGTATTTCCATCAGTATTATCAAACTAACCCAGTTCTGGATTGAAAAAGTTCTCAGAAAAATCAAAATTCACATCGGCCTGTGAAAATGTTTCTATAGAAATGTCAATTATATTATCCGATGTCATTATGTGTCCTGAATGCAAACTTTCCCCGTCACTACCGCCATCCTGAAAGCAAGAAATAATCCTGCTATCACCTAGATAATTAATTAGAAATATTCGATCATCCATAACATAATACATATACTCTTACATTCCCATAATTAGGTGAATTCGGGAGATCATAGGTAGATGTGTTTAATGCGGTAAGTGTGCAGGTATCAGTGTCACGAAAAATAATCGAATGAGACTCCATTATATCAATGTTACTGCAATCGTCATTAATATAAGCTCCATTATCTTTGTGTAATAATTCTGTAAGGCCCTTTATATACTTCATAGCCAATCGCAGAGTCGATATTTTTGTCAATTTTTCATTAGATCCATCTCCCTGTATGAAAAAATACGTTCTCAATAATTGCTTGCCATGAAATTGAATCGATCAGGTGTATATGAGGATTTTAATGGATAAAAAATTTAAATGGTTGCGCAGTTTTTCTAATAAAGTGTCTTTTGTTTTAAAAAATTAAGGTCCGCTTGCCGAATTCCATGTCTCATTGTGAATAAATTACAGAACAAATTGAAAAAAAAAGAAAATAAAAAAACATTGGGTCTTTTTTACAGAACAAGCATTATGTTATAAATTAAATGATTGATATCTGTTGTAGGATATCTTCCATACTTCGATACAAGACCACTAAAATCCCCACATTTCGTTAGATAGGAAAAATATAAAAACAACTGAATCAACTTACTGAGAAAATTAATTGAGGCATGTAAGACGGTACGGCCTTCCTTAATGTTTCGAAAGCCAAATTTATTTCACGCATTCTTGAACGTTCTCTAGCGTTTGCTGTTTTTCTTCTGTACTTACTCAATGATGCAGTTGCAGGTTTTTGTTTAACGTTTGATACAGACGTTGTTGATAATTCAGAGGCAACATTATTATTGTTGTTTTTACCCACCACCACGCACCCTTCTTCCTCGTTAGGTAAAATTGTTGTTTTTTTTTTTGCTCTATGGCCAAGTCGAGGTCTTAAACTATATTTTTCAAAGCTGTTTTTGCAATTAATTAACGATTTACTCACATTCATTTTTTATTTAATATACTGAAGTGACATGGAAATCTAATTATTGTTGTACTTGCGGTTCGACAATTATGATTATTTTGTTTGCGTGAGTCGAAACACAGAGAGGTCTGTCGGGATCTGCTTCGAAGTGTAGAATACGCCTTGATCAAACTTGTAACATAAATCTCCAAGATATTTCAGTGGGAGAACCAGTTTTATACGATATTCAAAACTTGAACTCAACCCGCTAGAATTCAGCGCTGCAGGTGGCTTGAAGTTCAACTATAATTGCCGTTTTTTTGAATATCGGCGCCCTATAATTTCAATTCGCAAGATTCAACCCTTAATAATGTTATCATTCGGTATCACTTATTTTTTTTTTTTATCAGCAAAAAATTTGGCCATATTCCGAATCGTATTCGGAAACGAATCTGTGATGGCTAATGAATTTTGTAACCATTTTGGTAACGAATTTGACTTATTAGAGTAACGTTTATCGAGTAAAACAACAGCAGCGTAGTCGTTAATGTGACGTATGGCTCTTCCGATGCACTGGTTGACTGCTTTCATGCATAAATTCTCGTAGAACAAACTTCCAGCGTTCGGGGCCTGGAAAAAAATTTATATCACAGCACGCGAGTGATTTGAATCAGTCGAAACTTCGTAAAACAAATCACGCACCATATTCTCGTTCAGAAATTTAATTTTTTCCTGTAACTCCGGCGATTTTATGTTCGGATATGGCATACCTACTACTACAATACAACGACCTAGGTTGTCAGAAAAATTCAATCCTTCGCTCAGCTTTCCTCCTGCAACAATAAAAACGTAATCCATCAAATATCGATCAAAGAATTTTCTTTAGATTTTACCTCTGACCAATAATTCTATTATTATTCTATTATTGTAACGATACACACCGATAACGCTGAATAATAAAGAGCCGTTCTGTGGATGCTGAGGATTATTCACAGAGTTAGTGTAATCTTCGAGTGTTTTTTCTACCTGTAACATAGTTGAATGTTGGAATTGTTGGATCCGATGCTTGGGATTAATCACTTACTTCTGACGTGAGTTTGGGCTCCCTAAAGATACGTTTCTTCATGGATAATTTTTTCAGGATGCCTGACGCCTCGAGATGCTTGTTGACTGTGATTTCATATTTGTAAGATGGTAAAAATACGACCATTCCACCTGGCGCAATATTGCAAAGGTTGGACAATATGCGACCGACCTCATCTAACTGAAAAATAGATAGGTCATTTACTTCTGCGTGTATTAGTATTTTACTTTATCGACTTACAATTTTTTTATCATCCCGATTCTGGTAATTAAATTCCAAATCCGTTCCACTAGGCCCTCGAGTCAACACAGTTGCCAAAATATTGTCTTTTGACACAACATGTCCACAGGAGAATGTACGAATCCTTTTGAGATCTGCACCTGCACTCGCAAATAATTGATCCTTGAATTCAGATATAGGTTCCATTGTCCCACCAGCTAGAATAACTGCCCTTGCATCTGTGACTGTTGAAAATTCTCGTATTATAAACTATGCTATGCATATTAGGATATCACATTTCAAAGTAAAGACACAAACCAATATCTGCGAAGTGAGCTGCAGGATTAAGAAGCACGAACTTCAGCGCAGCTTGACCTATCGTGGGTGCTGGAAGTAGAAAAACTCGTCCGTCGGAACAATTATTTTTCAAGCAGTCCAAGAAATTTATCACAGCCATGAGAGAGCTGGATTGACTTTCCGCTGATTTTTTATCATCTCTCAATGGAATATCTACAACTTCAGGTTGCTTTGCTTGAAGACTGTTTAGAAAATCCTTCAGCCCTGATTTATGTGTTTTATTATTATGGATCGTTACAATGTTCCCTACTTTATCCATGTACTTCTGAAGCTTAAAACACAGTTTTGAATTTTTCACAAAGTCTATCAGCTTAAACAAGTTAATCGTGTCTATTCCAGCTGCCATTTCAAACTCTTCTAATGTATACAATCTTGATGATTTTTCAGCAACCTTATCCTGGGGATCGGACTTGCTAGTTCCACCGAGAAACTGAATCAATTTCTTCAGGCAAAAGCTCAACTGATTTATGGAAAGCAGATTCATGGGAGAAAACCGAGATTCAAACCTGTTGAATAGTAAAACTCTGTGAGCACTAAAATAAAACAGAGATCACAAATATTCAATATGGTCTCACCTATTTTGATACTGGGTCAGTTGATTGAACGAGTGTAGAAGATTCCTTCCTGTGGTTTCTGCGCTATGCATTCTTTCTATGGCATCTAATAAATTATGTGCTTCGTCTATTATCAGTATATTTCCCTTGAGATTAATTCCTAGGCTCAAACGTGTACTTTTATGCAAGATTGAATTGTATGGCAAAATAATAACTTGACCATCTTCCACACTGTTCCTCGACGAATAATAAGCACAAGTGTTCAATTCTTGTGCAATTTGAAACACGTCTTCGACATCTTTCATAGCACCCAAAATCTGGGTCTTCAGTGCTTCTTGATTTCCAGGTAGAAAAGGGCAGCTAGTAGTTACTTTAGATTTTTTTAAACTCTTCTCATCTTTTGCTGTAGACTTTTTACGCTGTAACTGCAGGCACTTTTCATTTATTAGATTCAAATGTTTCAATCGTTTGACATTCTTGTTTATGCAATAGCTCATCCTAGAAGCAAGAGGTACCAAACGAACGTTATCACTGTAGGGGCTTCGTTTCAATTCTCCAATAAATTGAGATAACTGAGTGTGTGTTCTAGAGCAATAATAAATCTTGGTATTCTGATATCGATCGGTTTCCTCATCCGATTCGTCAGAATGATCTGAAAGATCCTCTAAAATTAGATCATCATCGTCATGATCTTTTTGATCTTCTTTGTTATCTGAATTTAGATCTATAGAGTCTGGTCGGACAGGTTTTGATTTGTGAAATACTTTTATAGCATCACTTACTATCTTCTGTTTGATTTTTGACATTTTCTCCTCATTCTTTAGTATCAGATCAAGCTGATTTTGTAATAGTTGTTTGTCATTTCTGATTTTCAGTTGGTCTGTTTGAATGCTGAACCAATCTGTAGTCTGCTTTTCATCCATTTCTTGTAACTTGATATCTAATCCTGCTATTCTTACAGTTAAGTCGTTCTTCTTATGATCTTCATGGTCTAGAAGCCATTTAACAGCGCCGCAGATGATTGAAAGAGACTTGCCAGTTCCAGTAGGACTCTCAAATATACCCAAATTACCATTCTCAAGACACATGTACAACTCTGTCATGAAATCTTTTTGAATTTGATATGCAGGAAATGGAAAGGCAAATTCCACAGGTGGTTCCATAGCTGTCATTTTTCAAATACAGTAATTAGTCGCTTTGTAGTTTATTATAATACTCGTATATCCATAATCATGAAATTATGGTTCACGATCCTCGAAAATTTTTAACAGTTTTCGTAATTCAAGCTACCCTACTTGTGAACTCGTTTAGAAAGAAATGTTTGGACTGCTGCTTGACCGCTGTCAAAATCGCTATTCTGTAGTCAAAAAAATGTGCTCCTAGCGTTGCCATCTCGTGCAAGCGATGTGTAAGCAATTACTTTCAACATCAGCGCTCAGCAGTGGCAGCCCACTACAACCCGTTCCTGTCGGCCAGGGAAGGGAGGAAGAAGGGAGGAAGCTGTCAGCAGTTCGATTCCGAGCACCCTTTGTTGGTTTACGTTAGTTCACGTTTGTAAATTCCGAAGAGTAGATACCAAAATGGCAGTGACGGTTAGCCAAGTGACGTTTCGCAGCAGCTTTCTTTTTTCCATTTTCACGGGTAATTCAGGGCCTCAGATCTCAGCCAAGTGAGCATGTGAAATTGGTAATCAGACGTCATAACGTTGGCGAAGGACACCGAACACCTAACAATACTCGACAAGATTGGTAAGTTTGAAGACTCTCTCATTGTCAGTCAGCTCAACGTTCTCCAAATCGTAACTGGAACGCTCCTGTTTCAAAGGTCCCTTTATCATTTAAAAAATTTTCATGCATTCATTTCGAACCCCATGTATTGGAGCTTTTCTGTTACCTACGTAGATTTTACCAGTGACTAAGCACCTACGTGCTCATGTTTATACGGATTTCCAAAAGTCTGTTATCATCTGTAGTCAAATATGTTTGTCACATTTCATTGTCATAAAAAATATTCATCGGTAACTACAATTATTACGCCAGTATTCTTTTCATTAGGTAGGCGCTATGCGACTTAAACCAAAACAAAACTGTGGCACAATACTCGATGAGGGCGATGATAAGCCTTGCAATGATGATCATAATAATAACACTAAAAACAATGTATATGCAAAGTATTTCATGTTGCACAATAGATAATGAGTCTGATTAGCGATCAAAAGATTTCAGTTTTCAAATACTCATAGGCTCAATGGAACAAAATCACCAGCGTCTTTATTTTACCTGTTATTTTTTTCTTATGCTAACTTTACAGTCATATACTAACACACTACAATTAGTATTCTTTATTTGGACGCTAATTGCACAGTAATGAATTGATTACACATATTTGTGATGTGTATGTTGGTCATTCTGTACGACTTCCTGACATACTTTCATATTTACGCCTACTCAACGCAAGTGCTTATCTCTTTTCTATAAATATATGATTCTTCCGGTTATCCAGACGATATTAATGATTCACTTTTTCATGAATCACGCTCTTGTTAGCAGTCAGGAACTCCTATAATTCAGGTAATGTTTTTATAGTCATACATCTTATGTACAATTCTAATCTCACGACATCCTTGAGGAAGCGTTTCGCCCCGTTGGTTTTCTGGCTTACAAGAGCATGACCATATCCGGACTGATATCTATAAGTATAATTAGCAGAAGGAAAAAAAAATTTCAGATTGCGATTCATTTCAGTATGGAGGTATGATATGATTCATTGATGATTCGTGTAATATCAGAATCTTGATATTCATTGTTGTGTAATGTCATTTTATGCTGTGTAAGGTTATTTCCTTGTAGAATTTATTTATTTATTGTTATGTATTTAAACTTTCTTTTAACAAATGAAATCAAGAATGTGAAGTGATTTAACTACCTATTTCGATGGATTTTACTGGTCATTTATAGCTACAGCAGATACAGTAGTGTGTGTTTCTCATTAGCTTGTCATTCATGTCACTTGGAAATTGCACTCTGCAAAAACGTCCAATACTGGAACTGATAATAATAGTCCCTGTTTGATGGTAACGAGACATTTATTCATCTGGGCTTGGTATATATACGTATCCACCTATACAATCTCACTTCTCATTCGTTTGGCTTCTTGCCGACACAGTTTTATCTGTAGCATAGGGAATCGCGACTTCAGGTATTAATTATACGTATGTACCTACACTAGACCTACACATATATTTCTGGATACTTCCATATTTACATGCTCTGAATCAAGTTTTACGGCCTAGTTATGATACTATGGATTCATAAATGACAGATTCATACACACGTCACCTATCACAAGTTAACCCAATTGAATTAGAGGGAGGAAAAAAGCCCAAATTCCATTAATCTGATTCCCAGGTCCTCCTGCTATTCACATGACGCGATGACCCTCCACTGGTGGATGCATTGGTTTTGGGTTACTCTATCGATCACCGGTAAGTACGACAAATCGTCATTTTTTTAAAGTATTATTAATAATTATCTATGAATCTAATATGACCGATTACTGGATTCTAGCTGTCAGGGGGATTCCCTTACCCTCTACGTCAGCTGAACTTGGACCGACGTTGATACCGACGGAAAGATTTCTGCAGACAACTCCTCGTTATTCCTCTTCCCCTTTGTCTTCCTCGCCCTCTGCATCTCCTAAAAATCAAAATTTTCGCACTGTCAAAGCGATACAAAATCCTCTACCACCATCACCGACTGCGCAGAGCAGTACTTCTGCTGCGGTAACTGAGAAGTCTGGGGTTTTACCGAAGAATTGGAACACCACGAGAGATGATAAGAAGGATGAAATTTCAGTATTAAATGATACCAGACCCCAGGATTCCAATGATACACGACCTGCTTTATATATCGATCACGCAAATAGATCTTCTGTTAACAGAGCTTCACCTGTAATAAAAAAGGACAGTAAAGTGACGTGGATATTAGCAGCTAATAAAACTGCGAGAACGATAAAAATCATAGATGGGAAGTCAAACGTAGAACGTGAAGGGCTTAAGAGGAACAAAAATTCCTCAGAGGTAGAAGTTGAGGATGTTAGTGAGGCAGACCTCACTGTATTACCGCTAAACGAGGCTGTCTTACCAACTAGGCTTAAGCTGGTCTTGAACAAAACTAAATTTATTCCTTCCACTAACGTAAATGAGAAATTGAATGGCAAGGTTGATGGAGTAGAACCTCTGAGGCAAGAATTTGCTGAGACAAGGCTCGACGCTACCGCAGCATCCATTTTGCAAGGTTTGCTGCTCATTCTTGAATAATGTTTATCGATTGCCCTAGTTATGATAGTTGCCGAGGTTCAAACGATTTTTTACTTTTTTCCGACACGATTTTCTATTTAATAATATTTACAGGTATAAGCGAGTCACCGAGATTGAGTCGGGCGAGAAGCGCTTTTGCCGGAGACTACCAAGAAGATCAGGGTAAGCAGCAAGAACAACGGAGGCAGGAAAAACCGCCAGAAAACTTTGGAAACGTGACTACCTCTGCTGTTGACATAGCTGCTGTCACTGGCAGCTGTTTGGCAACTTTAGTTTTAATCGGAACAATGGCAAGCTTTGGATTTGTTATGTACAGGTAACGAAGAACAAAAAATAGTGCTAAAAAAAGATATTCAAATACCGAACTTTGCAAACAATGCAAGTATCCTTAATTCCAGGAGACGATATTTGAATCCACCACAAACGCTGAACAGTGACAAATGCAGTAATCCGGACAGCTCGGGGTACATCGATGATTCAACGATTCGGGTAAGAAAAATTAATGGCTCTCCTGAACGGCCATTGACAATTATTAAATTCCTCGGATATTTTGTAGGATAATTCGGAGGAAATGTACAGCTTGGATAACGACTCCTTCCTCAATTCTCTCGAGGCTATGACCATACAGAATTACTGGACTGACAGCGTGAAGCATACAAAATTGTGAGCTTGTTCGGCCCGAGCAAACTAGGAACAGAAAATCCGTCCTGTACACTCGGATATTTTATTCAAAGATTGGTTTTATTGGAGATGTCGACACATTCCAATACGGCACACTTATTCACTATTCCATGGTCAGATTTATTGTCTATTCGTTCGCAGGACTTTATTGCTGAAGTTTTATAACTGACAATGAACGAGCGTGCCCAGTTGAGCTGTGAAACTGTCAAGTATTAAAAATAATAGTGCAATAGAACGCGACATGTTCTTGAGTGTAAGTAGTTTTATGTAAGGTGAATTTAGGTTTTAAAAAAATACGTACGTGCGTGGCAAATTCAAATTTACTAGGTCATACGTTGGCTGGGTGTTAATATTATTGAAATAGCTCGAAATGACAAGTACAAACAAAACTCTTAGGGCTCAGTTCGGAGCGTATATTGTAACGAATGATTGTAAACCAGCAGGTATGGCGGATTCCAAATTTACAAGTATATGAATTAACAGGTGTACATAAATCAATATTGTCTACGGTGATGGAATTTTTAATTGCGAAAGAAGTTCCGCTACGTATTTCATACACTATTATAGTATTAGAATTAGTATTAGCGTGACGGATTCGTAGATCGATTGGTCGGCTGCCATTAAATTAATTTGCAAAATACAGTTAGTCAGAAAGGATTTTAACTAATTAACAAAACATCGGACCAATATAATAGTTACATAGGTGAGCTATCGATAAACTACTAGCCTTTACATGATCGACATATCCAGGTAATAATTATACTCTTAAATATAGCGGTTTAGAGATGTAAAATATTGGGAATTGTCACGGTTAGCAATCTTTGGAACATGGATACGTGATAACAAGATGAATAAATATGTCCATTGGAAAATCTGAGCCGATAATAAAAATATTTAATTTTAATTTTAACAGCAGAAAAGTAAAACTGTAATATTTTACGGGTGATCGAAATCACTACTAACATTCGTCATAATTGTCCCTAAAATTATATTTCTATATGATAAACTCTGAAAATCAATTGTGATAGATACAATTAACTAACTTTTCATCGTTAATGGTAGTTTGTAGGGTAGATCAGGACTTAAATTAGCTGCCCTCACACCCACCTACTTACTTAATTACTTTTATCTTATACACCGACGTTATTATCTGCACTACCCATAGTTCGTCGTATCGTTGTTACTATTTAATTCGTAAGGTTGTGAATACTAGAGACATACATCGTTGATATTGCTTAGTCGTAAATAAAATAAGTTATTAAGAATAATCGAGGTTAAACTAAATAAAAAGTCGAAATCACGAATTCATAATATAATGCTTCTTTGCACTACGGTAAAGGATATTATTATTATTACAGATATTGTAACACCAGGTGACTAGTTCGTATGGTGTAGCTGAGTTATTACACTGTTTATATAATATTTCACTTATTATATCGTGTATATACCTATAAGACAAGGGAGATATCGAAAAATCTTCATGACGTTATCACGTCGGGCGAGCAGCAATAAATTTCGGTCATCGTCATACCAACTGCAACTATGATGCAACACTAAGGAATTAAATAATGTATACAAAAACCGCGCAGTCTGCGGTATTTGAATCGTAATAAATTATTTTATCGTTCACAAAGCACCAAATGATCTACCCTATTAAATTCACGTTTTTCCACATCCCATCCCACGTATTTAAAATAAGCTTTGTGCGCTTTTCACGGCCAAATTGGTTCATCGAATAAACGTTAGAGGTCGGCTGTAGGTAATCTTCAAATGTTCAAAGTGACGAAGTAGCGCGTTGTTGCCGCCAAAATTCCTGTCGACTCTTCAAAAACGCGATTCCTTCTTCCGCGTATGTCGCGATGTGATCTGCTGAGGCCTGGTGCGGTGCTTTTATGTCTGAAAAAATATTGCAAAATCACGTAATTAGAACCACAATAACACGAAATATCACAACAGTTTATACATTTAATCTATTTTCCAATAATCTTCGAGGTTCTTAAACGCCTGTTGCATGTCATCGTGGATCCTGTCGAACTCAGCGCGTATTTCATCTTCCCCAGAGCTTCCAGGGTCCTGAAATTTCATGGAAGCGATCCTATGAAGTAAGTCTGGCATCGATTCCCTTATGATATCCCACGTTATCCTGTGCGCAATGTGTGTGTCTTGTGGGCTATTTTCAACAGCTGCTTTTGCCAGATTATAAAACCCAATAATATTTCTCAGCATCCCAACCGTCTTGTAAAACGGACAAAAACGGTCATAAACTGAATAACTATTCTGCTGTAAAAAATCCTCCTTCAAGATCCTTGCAACCTCAAGAGTGACCTTATCCCCCTCGGCAAGCGAACCCTTTCCAACAAGCT
This sequence comes from Athalia circularis, assembly GCA_963978495.1. Classification (NCBI taxonomy): domain Eukaryota; kingdom Metazoa; phylum Arthropoda; class Insecta; order Hymenoptera; family Athaliidae; genus Athalia; species Athalia circularis. Next base: position 1,559,285 of record OZ021702.1, read on the forward strand.
GGACTATCTCACTGAGTTCCTGTTCTTCCTGAAGGACCTGATTAGCCCTAGCTCTGAGATTGACAATCTCTGGGAAATTCTCTTCGTAGAATTCATCCAATGCTCTAAGATACTTGCTGTATGAAAGGAGCCAATTTATCGCAGGAAAATGTTTTCGCTGTGCAAGTTTCTTATCAAGTCCCCAAAAAACTTGAACAATTCCAAGAGTAGCGCTGGTTACTGGGTCAGAAAAGTCTCCACCGGGAGGTGAAACTGCCCCAACAAGACTGACAGAACCTTCCCGTTCAGGATTTCCCAGGCATTGAACTCTCCCTGCACGTTCATAAAAACTTGCAAGTCGTGCACCCAGGTAAGCTGGGTATCCAGAGTCAGCAGGCATTTCGGCTAGCCTCCCCGATATTTCTCTGAGGGCTTCGGCCCACCGGGATGTTGAGTCTGCCATCATCGATACATTGTATCCCATATCTCTGAAATACTCAGCTATTGTTATTCCCGTATAAATTGAGGCTTCACGGGCTGCGACTGGCATGTTGGACGTGTTCGCTACAAGGGTTGTCCTCTTCATAATTGACTCTGTGGCACCTTCCACTTCTACTGAAAGTTCTGGAAAGTCCCTAAGGACCTGCAGAAGAAGAGATTGAATTACGTAAGGTGAAAATTTCTATTACAATTTACACACTTCTGACATTTCGTTGCCTCGTTCCCCACACCCCACATACACAATGACATCAGAATTAGAGTATTTTGACAGTGACTGTGAAATGACAGTTTTTCCACATCCAAAAGCACCTGGGATAGCCGTTGTTCCTCCTTGGACACAGGGAAAGAGAGCATCGAGAACCCTTTGACCAGTGAGAAGTGGATGGTTGGCATTGAGCTTCTCCATGTATGGCCTTGGCGTCCGGACAGGCCAAAGCTGGAGCATGGTATGTTTTTTAATTTCCCCATCAAATTCTGTTTCAAGTATAACATCATCAACGGTATAGCTTCCTTCCGGAGCGATGTAAGTTATCGTTCCCATAGCCTTTGGATGGACAAGCACTTTGTGTCTGACTAAAGTATTTTCATCCACGATACCGAAGAGGTCACCTCCGGCAAGATGACTTCCTGGTCGAATTTTTAACGGCACGAAGTCCCAGTTTATACTCCTGGATAAAGCGGGAACCGTTATACCCTTGGGTATGTAAATCGAGCCTGTCAAATCGTGGATATCTTTCAGCGGACGTTGAATCCCGTCAAAAATACTCCCAAGAATACCAGGACCCAATTCTATGCAAAGAGGACTTTTGGTACGCAAAACGGGATCGCCGACTGTCAGACCGCTTGTTTCTTCATAAACCTGGACCGTTGCCGTATCCCGATCAAGACGAATTATCTCTCCTATCAACTTTGAGTGACCGACACGCACTAATTCGTACATTGCAGCTCCTAACATTTTTTTCGCCGTCACGACTGGCCCCGATACTCCGAAAACGTAACCCATGCATGATTCTGAATCAGATAAATCATGATCCCGTAACGCGGAAGACATCGCTAAATTTATAATGGAACAAATGAATCATGCATCGAATTTTATGCATGGGCGGCGTTGCACGAATTGTCCAAACAATAGAACGAGATAAACTGAAATTGTGTAATTATCGTCACGCAATCACCTGGATGTTTTAGCAAGTTCTGAAGATACTTTTTGTCGACTTCCAACTGTCCCAGAAGTCGTTGATGAGCAGTGTTGCTTTTCTGCTTGTCCGGAGTTTCAGATCGCCGCCTTCTGTTCACGTTCTTCTTTTCCTTTGGTGGATCCTTGGGTTCAGGGACACTCCGTTTGACATTCAAAGTGTTTGCCTCATCCTTTGAGGGCCCATGTTCGTCCACAGGAACATTATTTCCAGCCAAAAGGGATACAGGTATGGGAGGAGACTTGTCTGCGATCAAAGTTAAAGATATTGTGACTAACTTTCTTGAAATTTCTGTAATAAAACGGGAATTTATTTATTACAGGTCAAATACGAACCACCGATTATATTCTGGATGGCTTCTTGTGCTTTTTGAACACCGAGTCTGAACCCGTCAAACTCGGAGCGAATCCTCATACCTCTATAATAATAAACGAGGCTGAGTTCAAAATCTCCAAGATGATAGAGCGCCTCTGCCTTGTAATACATCGCCCTGGCATTGCTTGGTTCCTTTGAATTTTCCTGGAGAGCCGCCTCGGCATCCTGAAGAGCTTTTTGGGGCTCCCCAAGAAGGAGGTAACACTTACTTCTCGCTATGAGCGCGTTTCTATCTTCCGGACTAAGTTCAAGCGCCTGAAATGAGATAATTTTTTTTTAAATTCAATATAAACACCCAATATTTCCGTGGGAAGATATTTATTCGATCGTCAGAATCTTTGTTCCTCAAAAACCTTATTAACAAAATTAACGGCGATTTCAACGTCTCCGGATCGCATTTCGCGTGCCGCAAGAGCTAACATAGCTCCAGGTTCGGCTTCCTCCGGGATTTGGAGTGCCCGGCACCTATCTTGTTGCCTTTTCATTTTCAGTGATTGTTTTATATCTCTGCTTCCCATATTAACAGCAGCGGCACGATCTTTATCCGTATAGACCTCTTCCTGTCTCCTAAGTCCGCAATTCTTCCGTCTTTTTTTCTTCTTAGATTTTTGCGCGCTCATCTCAGTATCCAACAAGCTAGTTTTCGTTCCTCGTGCACCGCTCTTTCGTTTTTTTCTCTTATCACCGCGCTTTCTGTGTCCCTCATTCTGATCATTTTTCAATTCCGACAGGGTGTCTATCGTGGCCGAAGTTCCAATCGTCGAAGAATCACCCAAGGTAGCTGTTCTTCCATCTCGCTTGTTCGCTTGCCTACCACCACCGTATTTTCCTCTACGATTTCCATTAGCGCCTCCGCGATCAACGCTCTCCTCCAGGCCAACCCGTACGAAACTCAAGAGGAAATCGTTCGATTGCAACGTTGGATTGAGGATTTCCGTTGCCTGAGCACTCGCCATATCTGCAGACGCGAGTTCGCCTGCACCGATAATATCTGGCGATGTATCCTCAGCCATATCTTCACGTTAGTGATAAGGTAAATTTATAAAATCAGTTAACCGTCGACGCGTTCCTTCGGGAAATGCGGTAAGTAAACCAAAAGGGAAAAATCTGATACGTGTGGATATCGACACCGAAGGTGGCTCGTTTCCTTGGAAACTGAGTCAACAATGCGTCATATTCTTATATTGTTATCGTACACACATACGTTTTTACCTATTCCAGAATCATTCCCTGCATGGCACCACGTGACTCTAATACCTACACGGTTTTCGATATACAGCTGCGTGCCGAACTTATTTTTCTTTTTAATTCAAACGAAATCGCATCCAAACACGACGCTTTTTATTACATATAAACCATATCCTGCGATACACGTCGCGTGCGGATTCCTCGAATTCCCGGAAGTTCAGATGGGATATCTTTGGGGATTAGTTTCATACGAGCAGGAAAAAAAATGATGTATATATCATATCACAACATCATCGTATTCCTATACTTATACAAGGTGAGGTTCGTATGCATTTCGCACCTGTAGCTTCTTAAAACGAGTGATAAATTGTTTTTTGAATTCTTTTCTGACAGACCATAAACAAAATAGTATAGTACGGTATAGTGCACTAACCTGGTTGTACGAGTACAAAGCTTTGTTGTAGTTTCCATTTTTTAAATGCCCCGCAGCTTCGTCGACGTGAAGTTTTGTTTCCACCGTTACCGCAGATGGTTTTACAATCTTTCCTTGATTTCCTTTTGAATTACCAGAATTTCCTGGAGGATTATTATTAGTACGTGGCGCCATTTAATCTCTCCCGTAGGATATCCTTTCACCCTCTCCTACAACTGGAGCAGATCCACATCACCCTGCAAGCGGGTGCAGGGAATTCACTCTGTAAAAATTCGATTCTACTTTGTAATTAATCTGAATATATTTATTTTATTTTATTTATTTTTTTTTTTTGAGGAGGAGAAATTTTCAAAATCAAACTGAATCTCTTCTCCGGACCGTTTAGCGGTTTTCGAAGGAATGTGAACGTCGCTTCCAGTTCTTGTCTATATCAGAATTATTATACCATGGCAAGCGGTGTTTCTTCGAGGACGCTATTATATTATTTAACCGAGACAGGCAGTGCCAGCTGCTGCAGATAATGCTTACAAATTACTAATTGCAGTATAAATATATTCCCATTTCAGAAACATTTATTATCCCTATAGGACATAAACCATAACGGGATATAATATAACCTTTTATTTTCTTCACCACACAACATAATACACACACCGCACATTCATACAATAGATAGACATACGAATACTCCCAAAGGTAATTCACTTTGCGTGCAGTCTAATAAACCTTATATTAAACCCGTTAATTAACCGCTGACTCATCACGCGGTCACGAGATTCTCAATATTGTTACTATCATACCTGTCTCATTTCCCCCAAGTTAAAGAGTCCCGAGGATTTTCAATACTTCGAATTTTCATCTCCGTGTAATCTGCCTGAAAACTCATGAGATCCGGCTCTCGCTTTTCATGTTCTGTTTATCGGATAAAGAAAAATTATTTTCATAGTTACTTATTTTTTTATTTGTATTTCGGTTCCCAGTTTTTCAAAATCATTTCCTGGACCGAGGCAAGTGCATGAAAAAGTCTCATTTTTTGCACAGTGGTTTCAATTTTCTTAACGCACTTCACTCACCTTTTGTCCGGCGTGATAAAACTTTTTGTCAATTTTGTTTTTTCCTCCCTCTCTTCTCGACTTCACGGGTTGTTCGTTTTCTTCCCGTGGGATGATTCTTAGGGACAGAGCATTGTATAAGCCGTCTTTTAAGGGTGGTGCAAGGAATAAAACTGAGATATATTTGAACCGAATTACGTCTTCTAGGCATACCGAGCTATTATTTCGATATAATTATTAATCGATAAACAGCTGAGGGAATGAACGAGCCCCCGTGGAAGACCCTTGCGTGTTTTGAATTCTTTAATATTGGCGGAATTATTATCGAACAAATTTACGTATTGTAGAAGCCCGGTTGATATAAGCTGTAACGTAACTATATACATATTGTATAATATCATATTTATATTAAAAAACAAACTGCAGCATACGACGAATTGATAACGTCACGCTACAGAAACTGTTCATAACTTTCTTGAAGGGAACAGGAACCACGAGATTTAGTAGAAAGAGAACAAAAAATTCAAAACTAGCTATACAACTTTAATCCAAATAGTTTTTTATTATTTTATGGAAATGTGAAAAAATCATCGGATATATGAATTAAAATTTCCGCGTGCCTTAGGCCTGCACTTTCTTTAGCGCAATATCTTCTTCTTCAAGAAGTATTTCCCTATCATCCTTGGGGTGTCCGCGGATGTCATCTTTGGTGATGCTGTACTCCAGACCCTGTCCGGCGATGTAAGTTCGAACGTCCGCGCGACCCAAGGGATTGACTTTCGGACCGTCACCAAGTTCCTCAACGACTTCTCTGGAGATGAAAAAAAAACAACAAATTAACAGTAAATTAGAAGTAATGAAGATTGATTAATTGATATTTACGCATGAATAATCGTTTGGAATATTTTCTACTTACGAGACAATTCTGAATCCGCCGGTTCCAGCAACGTAATGTACAGTCCGCCGGAAATAACCATCGCTGTAAGAGTAAGATCCCTTCAGATTAAGACCATCTCTAGTTTCGCTCCTGTTTTGATTGTTGTCCATTATTCCGTCGACGATTGAGGACGCAAAGGTGTAGACTGCGCTAGCTGCTTCCTGTTCCAATCTAAGTTTTTCCAGGAATCTTGCCCGCGCTCTTGGTTCAATGGGAACATTTCTTCCATCGATAACTTCGTAAAGTGGTTTCGTCTGGTCTAGTAGAGGTCCCTCAGGGGCTGTCAAGGCTTCCTCCAGGATTCGGAGAGGTTCCTCCAACTTGTCCAGGGTTTGTTCCAGGCTTGGCTGAGGTTCTTCAACGACTTCTGCAGTCACAGCAGCTTCCGTCGGTACGGCTTCGGTGGCTGCAGGTAGATCCTGTGCGATATCCTGGCTCAGGACTCCTGCCAGGAGCACGGCGAGGATCGTAGTCTGAAAATGGCAAGGGAGCAGAAAATAAATATTTAAATTAAATAATAGAATTAGATATAAAAGTAATCGATTTTCGGCGGGTTTGTTTAATTTTCTCTATCGAATTTTTACCTTCAAACTTGTTGAGATCATCCTGATTTCGGTAGCGGTAAAGTTATGTTGAATTTGAAAGTGAGAATGGCTTTTATATACTAACAATTGACGCGCCCTCGGGACCACTGCTCATTTAAGCCTGTAGGGGAGTCACGTGGATTGGTTAATTTTGGAATTGATGGTGATATTTAGCTTTCCAAATTTCGAATGCACTTTCACAATCATTTCTGTATTGTATAGATAGCCGCATATGTGACAATGGAAAATTTAAAAGATTATTCGCCTAGTTTACCTACTGTACTTTCAATTGCGATAGTTTTAGTGTATGATTTGTCTAGGAAATGCAAATTCCCGACAATTTCTTACAATATTTATAATTCCAGAGTTTCGTCAAGTGAAAAACAATTTTTTGACTCTTCTGTAAACTTTGGTTTCCCCATTTGTCCAGCTATTTAGAGTTTTCCCAGGGCTTAAACTACAAGATAATCACGTTATCACAAATTATACACACGAGGAAAATTATTGACTAGATGTCATCAGGGCATTCCAATCTCATTCAAGATAGTAACTTACCAAATCAAAAATCTAATCTCTTCTGTACATATCTCGCATAATTTTTTGAAAATTTCGTATCGATGTTTTACCCACACTAGCATTCTATTGCGGGGTTTGTTTAGCCTTAGATTCTTGTTCTATCTTAAGACCAAAAATCGAACTAATTTTCTTTTGTGAGTACTCTTACGAATTTTGAGCTCAGAAATCCGAATTTGCTGACCAAATTGATCCATCTATTAAAATGATTAAGTTATCGCGAATTTTTCGATTTTTGGAGCAGAAAAGTTGAGATATCTCGATCGGTGTTAATCGTAGTCTAGTTCAGTTACTTAATATATCAAAATACATCAAAATTTTGGAGGTAAAATATGTTGATTTTCGGCCCAAGAATCGCAAAAATCTAAAGGGGTGTGCCTTTGATTTTTTTTTTTGATCTTGGATTAAAATCATTCGTATGAATAAATGAATGGAAAATACGTCAGATATTGACATGCCTAATTTTTATTATTCATGAAAATATACACAAGTCAATTATACATATAGATTTCTCGATTAATGCATTTCCCTGTGCACAACAACCATGCACTGAAAGGTATTTATGTCATTAATTCCAAGGCACGGTTCGGAGGTTGTTTTTTTAACTCTTCTCTCATGGCAAAACATGCTGGTATTGTTGTTTACTCTAACATTTATGCTCCCCTTGAAGCAAGTAGCGATCGTCGTGGGCCTCGATGAGCTGATCGGTGCTATTCTGGGAGGCCTCGATAACTTTCCACTTGATTTTCTTCTCAGAGACTGCAGATTTTCGTTGTCGAATTTCCCCTGAAATATAATAATCGATTCAATTCCGCCTTCCTGGATCACCAGAAAAAAAAAGGAAACAAACGAATTAAATTAATCGACAGATCAATTTTACCGGAACGACTCTGAGGTACGCTGGGATAAAAATTCCAGAGTTCAAAGTAACCTGAGGTGATCGTCGCTCTCTGCAGATGCCCCGTGGTAATGAAATTTCCCCACAATTTCGATCATCATCGCCTACATTTTCTCGCTGTTTCATTCTCCGCTGAGAATTACCGTATTTTAAAAGTTTTGCCGTCATGGATTCCTCGGACACGACCTTTGCAGAGGTAAAAAATTTTTATTCTTGTGGCGGGGAATACCGCGGGATAATTAGAGCGTTAATTAATTATTCCATCTTTTTACCTCCAGGACCGTTTGGATCAACCGTGGCATTTCTGGTTGAGTTTCTTTCCCCAGTTTTATTACCTCAGACTCGACATCTCTCAACGGTCTTTCACGCGCTGCGTTTTTTCTCATCAAAGACCTTGAAACATCCCACGGGATAAATTTCGACAGAAAATTTGGATGATAATCTAGCAACGATTATAAACTCATCTTCCGAACCTTGCTTTTTTTTTCAGTATCTCCTGGGCATCGGGATAATGCGCTATGGCTTCGTTCAGATCTGATTTACTGAGAACGAAGAGGTTTGAAAAACCGTGCGATCTGACGTCGGCCGTTCGACGATTCCCACCGTTTAAGGCTAGCAAACTTATTTCTCCGAAAACTGATCCTTCCGTTAACGTTGCCAGAACTTCGGTTCCCGAGGATCCTCCGATGACCTGTACAGCTCCAGTTTTTACTATGTACATCTCCTTGCCAACTTCTCCCTAAGGATTTTTTTCGAAGGATAAAAACTGCTTGAATTATTCATAACCAAAATAACGATATTATATCCTAGGTTCGATCAGCCAGCCACGCACCTTCCGACAGATTATATCACCGGGTAAAAAAATTACGGGGCGAAGTTTTAGGACCAGTTCGCGAAGGAGAGCTTCGTCGCAATCGTGGAACAATTGAACTTTACTTAGAGTCTGGATGTGGACGTTTATGGCTACGTCCGTTTTCATTTTAATTGGAAGAGAGTCTAAAATTCGGCCTTCGTCTGAAAAATATGAAACAGTAGGTACTTTAAAATCCACCGATCACAGATAATTTCAAATATTAACTTTATTATTATCATTATTATTCATAGGTATTTACCAAGGGTGTGTTGCTGCTCCCAGGTAAAAGTGAACCAGAGCTTTACCCTCTCTTGTAATTCACAAGGGAGGTTCAATCTTCTCATATATTCAAGAGTCTCGTCAACCAGCTTCCGGTATTCCGTTCTCGAGTAAGTAGCCGTCGTGATTATGTCTCGAATCTACGTTAAGTATTGTAAATATGTCATAACTATTCTAATGAAATAGAAAATTATTTACAATAGATATAATTTTAATCACCTGGCCGATTAACAGAGCAAAGACGAAAACGCCCATCAGCCAACTAGCCGTCATGAACATGTATTCGTACTCGTTTTCTGGCTTAGGATTTTTTCCAATCGAAGTCGCTGTTTTTGTTGCGAAATAAAAACAACGGATGTAACTAAAAAATGTATAAATAACGATATCAATGCACATGTGATTATCGTAGCAGAACGTTATTTCTATACATTTAATAACGATGGTTATAAAATACGGAATCGCGGAAGGTGATTTTTTCATTCTGCACGATTTGCAGTGCAGTGTTTAATGGAAACTCACTCACGCGTTTCCAACCCCATTGAAGACCCATCCATTGCTGCCGAGGCCTTCCCAAGCAGAAAAAGCGTAATAAGCGCAAGCGTTTATGTGGATTAAATACAGCATGTAGGATAAGGTCCGAGCTATCCGTACCACGTGAGGATTAGAAAGAACGCTATCCATGCAATTATACAACTCCCAAAATGTCTGAACCTGCGGTGCATTATAAATGTATTTCTGATTCTCGTGTGAATTCGTGTGATATTCTAGCAGCTTTGGACACAATCTACGATTATATTATACCTTGAAAAATCTGGGAATTCTGAGAAGGGCTTGGCAATATCCATACACAAAGTAAAGCAAGTCCAGAGGAACCAACGACAAAATATCCATCTGTAAATCGAGACCCAATCGATTATTTGTGATTTTTTTTTCATTATAAGGATCTGCGATCGGAAATATTATTTGTTCGTAGAAGATGAAAAATTTCTAAACTTATTCAAGGACGAAATGCAGATTTTAAGATCATGGGACTAGCGCGACGTATCATCGTGATTTTTCGCCAATAATCATACAGAAGTTTTCTTAGCGAAGTTATAGCGTGTTTGTTTAACATACTTTAAACTGCCATTTTCTCATGTAATTCTTCCTCGTGAGTCTGGGATCCTTCACCCAGAATCCATCTTCCAGAAACATTACTCTTGGTCTGACGAGAACGATATCTACGAGGTAGATAATGTCCGCCAAATAATCGCAGACCATCCATTTTCCGGTGTTACTCATTGTTTGATAAGGAAATGTACTCCTCAATGGAATTACGCAGCAATTGTAAGTGAAGCATAGCGTCACGAGAAGAAGCCAGTAAATGTAGGCATAGCCTGCAATTATTGTAAATCTCAATCATATTCCTATATTTTATTGTCTCAGGATATCGAGTTTGATACACTACGTAAACACCTCTGCAGTCCTGTACGATTGAACCTACTTTGGGGATCTATAGATCTGTTCCAATTGATGTTTTTCAGCATGCACCATCTACTCCTGTTTTGCCCGATAGCGGACTTTGTCCAACCAGCTTCGGTATCATGAACAGTTTTTTGTGCCCTCACGCCAGCGTCTGTACAGTTACAGTTGTCTCCTGCGGTTGGAATAAAATTTCATGAAGATAGTGGGTATTATATTCGTACCTACTCGAGCTTGATATCACGATGATAATCGTGTGTGCAAATTATCCCGAGGAAACCGCTCACCCTGCTCGCTGCTAGCCGTCGAAGGAGTTGGCGGAAAATCAAGACGCCTTCGAATTCTTTGCGCACGTTCTGTAAAAGCACGTACCAAATGTTGCATTCTTTCCTGGATGAAAAGCTGACCGTTGGAATGAACGCTAAAATAATTAAAATCGGAATCATAAAAAAAAAAAAATTGGAAACCACGAAATAATACCAGGTTTATTTTTATACTGACGTATAACCGCTTCCTGTGTTGCATAATATTTGCGGCAAGGCCTGAATTTCCATCTCAGAATCCCCGTTGAAGGAATCAATGTCCTCGGAAATTTTTTGAATCATTTCTGGTCGCGATATTGTTCCCGACGGATTTAAAATCTCTGAACCTGAAGGATCGACTGCTCCTGCATGAATAAAATAGATATTTACCAAACATTCTATCTATTTGTATTTATAATTGTTTGTTTTTCAGAATTGGCTGACTCCAGGAATTCGGACGAATAATTCTATACCAGAGTTTGCAAATCCCTCTGTTATTCCGTCATCCCTGAAGCTATTATCCCTTCGGTTGCACAACGGGAATGATTCGATATCCTCATTATCACACCAGGAAGATCCTATCGAAGAATGTTTATCGCAGGACATTTTATCGAGCTCCAATTGCACCGGGTATACCATTCTCTGCAATTATTTTATTAATTTTAATTTGTTTTCATCATTTGCCACAATTTTATCGTCTCTACGTATTTTTTTTACTGTTCGCCGTGGGACGAGGTGTATTATTCATACACAGAAAACATATTTTTATACAGGTACTGACCTTCTTCAACAATCCCATTCTATCCATTGCCGTTGAAGAGCAAGGACTGAACTATCGCGGTTCTTGGACACGACGTACCATGTATTATTATTATTATTATTATTATCATTGTTATACAGGAAAATCGAGCTTTTAGAGAGCCTGCGCATCGGGATGGATCAATATTTTCCGATACTTTACGTACACATAAGGTGTATTTTTACACCTTATTGAGAACTTGGATTGCCGGGAGTGTTCTTAATTTTTCAAAGCAATTTTTTTACATTTCGTAGGCGTTATTAGAAAGCTGCAGGTTACTGAATCTGAATTGATGAATCTCCGAAAAAATTGGTGACCTGTAGGATCTCAGAGTTCCACCAGATCTAAATATATAATTCAAAAATTCCAGAATTTAAATAGCGGATTAAAACAATTGCGATCGTTTGTCCCGTATAGGTCACCGAACAGACTGTCACATCCAAATTCAAAAATACATCGAACAACTTTCAGTTTTAATTACTAATTTATCTTCAATCTTTGAATTCTGGATCTATTTTTGAATAAAACTTTAGTGCTACGAGTATAACGCAGCATAATTTTGTTTTGCAGACGCGTAGATTGTAGAAAGTATTTAACGAGTCTGCACTACCTGTTTGTAAAACAATTAATGATGCGTCATCGTTGTTGTACTGCAAATTATACGATTGCTTGTTATTTTTATCATCCGAATTTTATAATCACATTATGAATAACGGACGTCAAACTTTATAGCTCGACGGAGCTTGAGATCCCTTGCAATCGTTAGACGAGTCACAACCTGGATATTGATATCTGCAAAGCACAAAATCAATAAATCATTGATCTCTAGTTTTGATAGAGATCAGTGTGATAAATCTATCATATAGAATGTACAAACAAAAAAAAAACATATTTCTTAAACGAAAATCTTTTCTCTAGACTTTGACCAACGGAAATGGAGACCTATACAATATGAGGTTGATGACGCGATAAGTATGTAGCAGAATTTAAAAAATCTACGTAAGGCGATAACACAATCTGCTTGTTATTATCGTTGTAATTTTGTACAACCCGATGTAACGTTTTGAAGTGGTCAAATCTGAATTCGATTATGCCGATCACTCTGGCTGAAGTAATATCCATATCCCCCATCATTCGTCTATCATTTTCAAGCCTGTTCTGGTAACGGCGGGAATAATCGGCTTTAAAATCGTCGATCTTCAGTCTTCATATAATCCTTAGACAGACCGAACGCTGTCCAGCGTACCGTCTGCTACAAAAAAGTGACAAACCGTTTTTGTTATAACTAATAAATAGGCTCAAAATGAAGAAGCTCACTCCAATAATTTCGGTGCTACCTTTTGTTATAGCTTTTATGTATAACTATTATTTCACCTACGATTATGTAGAGGTGCAAATTGACAAGGGAATTTTAAGGGGGTTTAAAACAACTACCGGAAGATCAACCGCTGATTATTACGCTTTTAAAGGCGTTCCCTATGCCAAGCCGCCAGTCGGAGAACGAAGGTTCAAGGTCGGTGCAATTTCAGATTATATATTCGATTACTTTTTGTCGTCGTCACCCAATTATCAGATAAATTCGGATAAACGTCATTAAGAAACACCAAGGATTACGGAATGCAGCATTGAGGTACTCCATAATTACCGTTCCAAAATTCCTCAGGTGTCCGAGAAACGCTGGCCTTCAACAGTTACTCTGTATTAGAACAAGTTCACGTTCATGTACCAGATCGGTATAAACCTATACAGTTATACACAGACACATATTAATTGAGGTCACACTAAACGTCAGTGCTAGTTTTTAAACCCGCTAAGTTATTCTGCAGGTAATTATCATACATGTAATACTCCACATACATATGGTAATTATACGACCGTTTGAAATACCTGTAGACAGGTATTGTTGAACTTGAGGTCGTAGGATGCTCAGTGGTTGCCAAATACGATAGGTTAGAATAATGGACTGGGTTCAAAACTTAAACGTCATGGCTTTGATATTTGTAACTATTCCATGTAACAGGTGAATTGGATTTATTATCATTGAAGCATTTTCAAATCTGTTACATCCGATCATCAAATTACAGCTTCCAAAATGCCACGTTCTTAAAAATATTGATGCAACACCTGGATCAAAACTTTGATCATATTGAATTGTCGATTTATAGGCTCCCGAAGAGGAAGCAGCATGGGTTGGGGTTCGGGATGCTCTATCCCACGGAAACGTATGTCCACACCTGGATATAGCCTTTGGGATTCTTCGTGGCCAGGAGGACTGTCTATTCCTCAATGTTTACAGTCCTTCGGTGTCTTCGGAAGGTCCCTTGGTCCCTGTAATGGTTTGGATACATGGAGGAGGTTTTATTTTGGGGTCTGGTAACGAGGAAATTTATGGTGCCGACTACCTCCTAGAAGCAGGAGTAGTGCTTGTCACCTTGAATTACCGTCTGGGTGCTCTAGGTATATTTCTAATCAAGAAAAGACCCCATGCTCATCCAAAAATAAATCAACAACCTGTTGCATGCAGGGTTCCTGTCTATCGAAGATGACGAGGCTCCTGGAAATGCAGGGCTCAAGGATCAGGCTGCCGCTCTTCGATGGGTCCAAAGAAACATAAAACAGTTTGGCGGTGACCCAGAGAGAGTTACTATTTTTGGAGAAAGTGCCGGTGGAGCTTCGGTGCATCTCCATCTTCTGTCACCCTTGTCGGCAGGTTAGTTAGGTTACTCACTCGAGTTTGGTTGTATTTGGATGATTGGTGATTTACTGCCAGCTTTGTCGTTTCTGTTTCAGGACTTTTTTCACAAGCCATTGGACAAAGTGGCTCTGGTGTCAACATATGGGCGATGTCGCAAAATGTTTCGAACGCTACTATCAGACTTGCAGAAGGTCTTGGTGTTAAAGATATCAATGGGGATAAAAGACAGGCGTTAGAATTTTTAAAAACCGCACCTTATGAGGATATTGTTAAAATTCAATTAACCTTGAGAACTCCGGAGGTAATAAATATCAGATTTGTCCGTTTTTTAAGAGATTGAATTGTACAGTTTATGATCTTTTCAACGATCTTCAGGAAGTAAGAGTGCGCGTAGCGAGCTTGTTCACCCCGTCTGTTGAGATTGGAGTGGATGTAGATGAAGCATTTCTTCCGGACCATCCGAAGGAGATTATGCGCTCTGGAAAATTCAACAAGGTACCTTATATCACAGGATACACGAGTCATGAAGGCTACTTGTACATGAAAGGTGTGTAAATATTATTTCCTGCAAAAGTATCGTATGTGGCCCATTGCAACGTAATAATTATTATTTTAGACATGATGAAACCAGAGACATTGCACGCGGCTTACGAGGACACCGAGAGGTACGTCCCGCGTGATTTGAAAAACGAAGAGTTCAGAAATGCTCTTGGCAAATCAATCAGGACTTTTTACTTTGACGATAAACCAATCGGAACTGAAAATATATCAAATCTGGTTGATGTAAGTTGATTCTTACTCTTATGAACTCATGTAAGCTCTGTTAGTTCTACTCTGCAAAGTTTTTCTCTATTTCAGCTTTACACAGATACAACTTTTGTCGCAGGGATGAACATGGCCACCAAACTTCATCTCTCTGCGGGTCAGAGCCCGATATATTTTTATCTCTTTTCTTATGACGGTGGATTGAATCTTATGAAATATTTCCAGAACATAAAGCATCCTGGTGCGTTTTACCTCCACAGTTGCAGACGTCTGCTTTGCAACTATCAAATTATGATTATTTTGCGACCATCGAATTGTGATTATTTTTGTTCTCAATAATTAATCAGGTGCGGCGCATGGGGATGAGCTCGGCTATCTATTCAACCACCAAATCCTCTTTTGGAGAAAGCCAACGGCAGGTTCGGAAGACGAAGAAGTCATGTTAATGATGGTACGGCTCTGGACTAACTTTGCTAAATATGGGTAAGTATCTGTGATAAATTTTAGAGGTATTTTTCCTAGTATTATCTCCAATCTTTTTTTACAGCAATCCAACTCCAAAAGGAGACAAGCTCGACTGGAAGCCTGCAACGGTTGACAGGTTCAATTATTTGCACATCTCAGGGAGGGACAGTAAGCTTGAGGTTAACCCGAACGCAAAACGTGCAGATTTTTGGGAAAAAGCTTACAAGCAATACGCAACACTTTCATCTTGACCACATTCTTTGAGGTAGACAATCTATGAAACACTCAATATAGTTGTTAATGATTTTTTTTCTCATATCGAACCAAATCATATTTCTATTTTCAATTGTAACCGGGCAGATTTTTCGCTACACTGCATTAGAACACAATGATTGACAATCATAAGAACTATTATTGAAATATCAGTGAATAAACGAAATGGGGTATAGTGAGATAATTTATTCGCAAAAATATCCACGGGGGTATTTAAGATATAATATGAAATGAGTTTATGGAATACAAAACACAATCGTTATATTTCATTTTTAACAATAATCATAATGATGATGATAAAAATTATTAGTAATTACAATTATAATGGTAAAGATGACCTTCAAGTTTTTCTTTTTTGCTTTTCGGAAGACGGCGTTTGTCCCAAGGAAGAAGATCGCTAAAATATGTATTACGTAATAGTTTTTTAGTATTTTCATTTTGGAAAAAGAATGAAAAAACCGAAAAGGACGAACCGATAAAAGAACCTTATATTAGGAATGCACTGACAATACAATGATTTCAATCGAGACTCCTGTAGATTTGTGATCGCGATACATCCTGTGATGTGTTTTTAAGTCACGATCTCCACCTAATCGATCAGCCTCCTCAGCGCAAAAACGTTTCGACGTTCAATCTGAATCGATTGAAATTCAAATGTTCATTGTTTTTACTGTCTTTGGAAATTTCATACATAATCTAGAGTTCGTCTTTTTCGTCGAGATCAATATCACTCAAATCTATGTCTTCTTCCTGAGGAGGCTCGCCATCTTTCCCGTCCCATGGCTCTGTTTCGTAAATCGGTGGCAATTGGGCTCCCTTCAAAGGTGCAGTACCTCCTCGTCCGTAGCTCAAGTCCCTTAAGAACTCACCGATACCCTCCTCAGAAAAGCTTCCCCTTAGGAGCGAATATTTCATCTTTTTAACATTCACAACTGCCATGGCCGGATAACCAAAACCTCCGATTTCCAACGCCTCCTCAATATTTGGTTGAGCACCAGCCTCGGCCCACACCCATCTAAAGAATGTTAAACAAATTATTTTACGAATCTAAAAAAAAATTTGACTATATCTGCACACTCACCCCCACATCTTCTTCTTGTACTTTTCTCCCAAATTTTTCAAGACCTTCAAATATCCGTTTCTGCAATCTGCCTGGCAGTCGAGAATGTGAGGAAGGACCGAAACGACGCACAGAGGTCGGCTTTCACAAGTATCTTTCAAAGTCCTTTCGTTCAATATTTGCACTATCTCAGGGGCAGGGATATTTTCGGAAAGTTTTTCGGTAGCCCAGTTTACAATGTCGCTACTGGTGCGCCCTCCGTCGTATTCCCCAACTGAATCGGAATCTTTTTTACCCGGGGCAAAGAACTTTATCGTTGGATAACCCTGCACTCCGTATTCACTTGCCTAGGAAAAAAATTGTACAAAATCGAATCGATCTGTTTGCAGGCAACAGCTAGATAGAAATAAAAAATTAGGGTTGACTACAATAACGACAATAATTACCTTCAAAGTGTGCACTGTGGCATCCAAGGCTCCAAGTTTTACTTTTCCTTTGAGTTCAGAAGCCGCAGACTCCCAATGAGGTGCCAAGTTCTTACAGTGTCCGCACCATGGAGCATAAAATTCAACAAGCCACATATCTTCCGATCCGAGTACTAGTTTATCAAAGTTTGCATCGGTAAGTTCGATTACATCTTTGGAGCTGCCTGTCTGTAATAGAGTGTCAGCGTTCATCAAGTCATAATTGAAAAACCATACTGAAATCATTTGCCAGTCAGCGCATCAAATTAAACAAACCTTTGAACCAGAGCTGCTCTTTTTGCCACCCAAAGAAGCATATATTTTTTGTTTTGCCGCATTAAGTCCTGCGTCAACGAAAGCCTGAGCTGTTCGTGCTCCGTTGTAATCCTCAGGTTTATTTTTCTCTGAACCAAATATTTTAATGGTTGGGAAACCTTGTACAGAATATTTTCCTGCCAAGGATTTGTGCTCATCGGCGTTCACTGCTCCAACTTTGATGACACCCTGCAGATAGTTGGAAATGAAATAAGAAATGTCAATTAGAGCTCAATAAGCTTGTTTTTACCTTGAGAGCTGTTGCAGCTTTGCCATATTCGGGTACTAGCTGTTGACAGTGTCCACACCATGGTGCATAAAATTCAATAATCCAAACATGATCGCTTTGCAACACTAAGCGGTCAAAATTGCTCGGTGTTAGATCTACGACATCAGAGCTACTCGGATAAAGAGCTTCGGAGGCCGCAATCAGCAGCAACAATCCAAATGCAGCTGCAGGAGCAAGAAATCGGATGAAAGTTAGCAAAATGAGTAAAAGAACATAGGTTGAAGGCTTATCAGTGAAAGTGGAATGGAATAGCTGGTTGAAAGTGAAAAACCGGCTACATTGAATAATTTGATTACGTTACCTGGAAGAGCCCGAATCATCTCTTCAGATACCTCCGTTAAATATCGTTTAAATGTTTCAATTTGCAGTAATAAATGTACAGAGATGCGAGCCGTCTAGTGCCGTCGTCGATGATCGGTTTGGCTTTGTGGTTCAACGCGCTTTTCAAGTCGGGCTGTCGCACGCCTCCGCAGCTCTCCGTGATTTTTCGTGGACTGCAAGGATTGGTCCACCTCAACATAACGTAACTACGACACGCAAGACGCTTTACGTAAATCGAAAGATCAGTTAATAAAGAAAACATTTTTACCATCATGGAAATTCGAGCAAGAGACTACGGTGCTGCCGTTTTTAACGGCCATGAAATAAAATTGTTACTCGTTGCTGCTGCCGAGTGCTGTAATGGCTAATCTTGCCATTGTGTGTGTGAATTCCTCAATTTTCTCATAAATTTTTACCGTCTTCAGTATCGAATAATCATCAAATGACCCCGTGGAATTGTTAACTCTACGCTGAAAGTTGTAACGAAAATAAAATTTCAGCTTTTTACAAGAAAAAGACGCAAGTGCCTGTCGTGCGTCTGTCGTATCGTGTTTTAGCTCAACGTCGTCGTCGTCGTCGTCGTCGTCCACTGTGAATTTATAATAATAATTTTCGGCGGATTTCGCACAGTCAAAGAAAAGTAAAAAAAAACCATTTCAATACAGTAAATGTGAAAAACGCTCAGTGCGGTGTGTAAAAATGGACTTCAAATGATTATCTTAAAGAATTTTTCCCTCACTATTATTAATCATTTTCATCTTCATGCTTCATCTTCTTCTGCTGCTGCTTCTTGTCGTGGATGTTTATGGGATGTGGTGCGCGTGCCCAAATTCTGGATATTCGTATGATAATGCACGTTGTAAATACATAACATCATAATGCTAGACTACGATCCGTCATCGTCCCCTCGTCCTGTGTATCCATATTATAAATAATCATTTTAAACAATCAATAGATGCCAGATAATCGATAATTATTCAAAGATTAAAATCGTGTAGCGCTCGATGCGTCTCGGAAACTCAACAAAAATTGAAACATAAAAACAAACAAAAACCAAAATAATAAGAAGATGACTACAAATAGGATCCAAGATAGGAGTAGTCAGAGCCTTATTTATTTTTTATCTTTTTGTTAACCTCTCCTATCTAGACATTCAAAAGTAACATTCTTCTTTTATCATCAAATCATAAACCAATAAAACCAGTGAAAAGTTTTTTAACTTGTGTAATTGTGAAGTATTAGTATAATAGTATTTGTATATCAGTGGTTTGCCAAAATGGAAGAGCAAAGCGTTCACAGTAGTACAAGTGATATAAATAGTGAGGAGGCAGCAAAGACCGAGCGTGAGTTAATCATTCTCTGATACATATTATGTCGGGTAATATAACCCCCCCCCCCCCCCCCCCCCGACTCTTAAGGTCTTTTAAAAACTTCCTATAATGATCATTATATCTGATCAAATAACCTACATGATACGTTACATCAATACCACCTGACTACATACATGAATGTCTGGTTGTTTGCATTGGCAAAAAAAGAAGAACATATTCAACTACATCATTACCGTTGTCGCTACTTCTTTAGTAGCGCCTCTTCAATTTTCTTTTGCTCTCTCACTTCATCGATATCCTCTAAGGCTTAGACTCGTGATCCTTGTACTTTGAGCTTTGAATCCTTTCGTTTTGAGCATTAAAATTCATAGGGATGGGCAAAGATCGAGTCCTAGACTTCGAATAATGAATCGATGTTACTTAGCAAATGTTTTTATTCACCTTTAACACCTGTTTGAGCTGATAAATTTATTCTCAGAGAGGAGAGGGGAGATTTTATATCTGTATCAGTATTTTATTTCCTACGAGGTTGATATTATCTCAAAGTATGAATACTGATAATAACTAGGCTACATGCACTCGGTTCAGCTGTTACGTACGTACAAAATTATTGCCAAGAGAGATAACAATCCTCAACCAATAACCGGCCACCTATTAAGAAGCCAGATATTAACAGTCATGAGTAACTGATGACGATTGTTGTTTGGAAAAACTTGATTTTGCATCAAAATCACAGCATATTCAGTAATGCAGACACATTACGACAATTACGGTATAAAATTGGCTCACTATTCAAAGAATTGTATTATTTTCTTTCGGTTTGAAACCATTTCTCTGTTTCTACCCTCAGCACTGATAATACCCCGCAAAAAGAGAATATGCCTAGTCGGAAGCACAGGAGAAGACCCAGCGCTTGGAGCAGCTGCCCAACAGTTCAGCGTTCCCGTATTGAAGTCAGAAACTGGAACGGAGTACTTGGAAGATACAACATATTGCACTTATTTCATACTCATGAAATTTGAAGGTCCCGAATACGATGCTCTCCACAAAAGCGCCCATAGGTATGAAAGCAGATAAAAAAGAAAATCGAAACAGAAATGGAACTGAATTCGATGTGGCGATATGATATTGTAATTTAATATTTATGCAGGATACTTGGGCCAACTGCTCTGCTTCAGTTGGCTGAAAAAAAGGATTCACTGCCCAGTATAAACCGGCCAATGTACACACAAGCAATGTTGGGATCTGTTGTTGTTTTTACTGGGTTCAGGAAAAAAGAAGAACTGGTAATTTGATTTTTATTGCCCTTCGAATTTTAACGAGCCTCTGAAGAATCATCCAAACCATTTTGTAACACTCTCATTACAGACAAAATTGATAAACATGATCCACAGTATGGGCGGTAGCATAAGGAAAGAAATGGGTGTAAAAGTAACGCACCTGATAGCGAACTGCTGCGGGGGTGACAAATACAGATATGCCGTCACATTCAGGGTACCAATTATGTCTATGGATTGGGTTACCGCACTCTGGGATGCAAGGGACGATCTCACAAGCTTTGGTTCAAATGACAAACTGGTAATTAATCTCACAACTTCTGAGTTCTGAAGAATTTTTAGGCTGGTAACGTAAAACAAAAATCGATCCATCTTTCTGAATTTTTGTGCAGATAGCAGCTCACAAGCTAAAACCCTTTTTCGGCGCAAAAGTCTGCTTTTTCGGTTTTCCTGATGAGGAAAAAAAACACATGTGCGAGGTCTTACAGCAACAAGGCGGAGAACCAGCAGAAATTGACGATCCAAATTGTACACACGTGGTAAGTTCATGTTCGGTTTTTTTCAATATTTCAATGGATTTCTCAAAGTCTAGTTTCAACAAGCTTCACTAACGTTTTTACTGCTACACAATTTGCGATCTAGGTAACTGACAAAGACGGCAGCTGTGCTACTTCAAAATCACTTGAAACTAATTCGATTCCTGTCCGCTCAAAATACCAACCATTCTCCTTCACTTATTACAACCCCTACACAAACCAAATTCCGACAATCCATGAGACGAATAGTAGCGTAGAGACATTTTCTTCGCATTTTAAAGACTCTGGTGAAGTTTTTGATAATCCTATATGCAAACAAACCGGTGAAACTTTTTCTGATCATCTTGAACTCAAACGCCAATCCAACAGCAGTTTAAACCAAAAATCTACTCAATACGATTCTGCTATTTCTTTGGATAACACTTCTTCCATTCCTGACGAATCTTGCGACTACGCTTTCGATTTAAATGCCAATATTTCGAGCTCAACTAGAACTTCCCAGGGATCTGACGACGGTTTTGTTTCTCTAAATTCGTCTCAGCTATTCTCTACCTGTGATAATTTCTGCCATGAAGATGATGACGCCTTCTCGGCTTCCCTATGCAAAATCACCACTGAAATGGAGGTAGAGAAAGAATCGTTTCAGGGCATTAAATCGGTAATGAAAATTAACGCGCGAAAAAATCAATCCAAAAGAACTTCTTGGAAGAAGTCAAAGTCATGCGTTTCGGTTAGCAAACCATCGCCCTGCATCAGAAGCAAGTCGTTCTTCAGAAATCATTCACAGCCCAATTTGTCGAATTTCAATATGACAACAAAGATTTTTAGGAAGAATTCTGTACCTGCTCATTCACAGTTCTCGAGATTTCGTACCCTTCTGCTTTATAGAATGATTAACCGTGCAGAATTTTCCTCAAATTTTTGCCCCAGAAATTTGATCCCCAATTCCAGAAACCTGTATCCAAAAATCCACCCTCCTCGTCGAAGATTACAGAGAGCACTTGGCCCGAATATTAGTGCCACCAGAAATCGGAGGATTGGTCAGAAAATCGCGGATCACCAAACTTCCAGAGAGAAAATGGAAACGGAAAATGAAAATCCGAATTTTTTGCCGGTACTTTTTGCTCGTTTCAGATTGGGGATCGGATCTGGGCTCCCTTTGTTAGTTATACTAACAACCGAAAATTAGGACAAAATTATCTGTTATCCAAAATCCAGTCCAACCTCTTCCTAAAATTTGTATCAATGTAACCTGTCGTCCAGGGAATAGAAATTACCTAACCAATGGTTTTGTATATGTATATGTTTTATTCGAATTAGTTTCTTCCTTCGGTTGTGCTTGTTGATTGTGAGTGTTGTACGGGTTGAAAATTTGACAAGTCATCGTTGAACTTTACGTTTCCACAGGTCGTCGATGAGTCCAATGTGAATTCTCTACCCGACTTAGCATCCGTCAGAGCCCACATAGTGAAAGCTGAGTGGTTCTGGACGTCCGTACAGAATGAAGGCGCTGCGGATGAAAAAGAGTACCTGTTCGAAGATGTGAGTTCATTTTCAAAAATCTATTATGGCTTCAACTCTTTTCTTAGCTCTCTAAATTCCCTGATATTTTTGATTTCTTTAATATTTTCAGTATTTGGAATCTGTTGTATCGCCATTGGCAACAGCACGGAGGGACAGTCAGGCAGCTACTCCAACGACAGCTTCAACGAGAAGAAAACGCAAGAGACTCGCTGAAACTTTATCTAGTCTAGTTCAAAATGGTGCGGATTCCCCAGCTGTCCACAAACGGAGATCGAGCATAAGTGACGCAGGACATCTAAGTGTCAGCGGAAGCTTTTTAGACTGCACTTCAAGCCCAGATAAACAATTGGATGGTAAGTGCTGTCTTTAGTTGTAATATTAAATTCCGACTATCAGACTTCCTTCGACTTATGATGGTTCCGCCGTTACGAGAGACAATTTTTCTTTTTTTTCCCCCCCTAATCAATAACGTCACTTATTAACTGTTATTGTCGCTCGAATAATTGATTCAGGAATTTGAAGTTGAAATTATGGAAAATAAAGTTGCATGCATTGAAACAATACTAACTATCTAACATGGACCATTAATATGAGAGGGAAGAAACTGACTTATTGAATTGAGTTGGTAACCGACAGCTATTCCAGAGGTAGAAGCTGCCGGCACAGAAACAACGAGGAAAAATCTTTCCCCTAGACATCAAGTATTCTTAGAACTCGTAACGACAGAGTCTAACTACGTCGGAATCCTTAGCACAATTATGACGGTGAGTAACCAAAAAATTTCAACATCGAATTTGACTAACAGTTTGATTTAATTCAATTTACAGCTGTTTAAATCTCCGCTTGAAGACCTGATAGAAACAAGTGGCGAGCTTTTGAACAGTACGGAGGCAAAAATAATATTTGGAAATTTTCCTCCAATATATGAAGTGCACAAAAGGATGCTCGAAGAGCTGAAATACAACGCTGGTCACTGGGTCGAGGACGTTAGCATAGGAAATATATTTTTAAAGTATGCTCCGGACCTGGTCAAAGCGTATCCTCCATACGTTAATTTCTTTGAAAATACTAAAGAAATGTTGGAAGAATGCGATCAGAACAAACCCAGGTTTCACGCGTTTCTTAAAATCTGTCAAACTAAACCAGAGTGTGGGAGGCAGAGCCTCAAAGAACTGCTTATTAAACCTGTACAGAGGTTGCCCAGTATTAGCTTATTGTTAAATGGTGAGTGTTGTTTTTTTTGTTTCTTATTTTTTTAGTTTTTTTTTCCGGTAAATCCATATTGTTTCATCGTTTTGAACATCGTTTTTCAGATATTCTTAAGCATACTAATAAAAACAATCCAGACCACAGTGCTTTGGAGTTGTCAATAAGTAGCATAAAGGAGGTTATGACGTATATAAATGAAGATAAGAGAAAAACTGAGGGCCAGTTGGTCATGTTTGACATATTCAACGAGATAGACAACTGCCCGCCTCATCTGGTATCTTCACATCGTTCGTTCATAGGAAAATGCGAAGTTATGGAACTCGGGGAGGGACTCAGTGGACGGGGAGACCACCTCGTGCTTTTCTTATTCACTGACACGCTAGAAATATGTAAAAAGAGATCGAAAGCCTTCAACTCCCTAAAGAGCCCGAAAGAAGCTAACGGACTACATCCCACGAAGCTTAGCCAGGGAAAACCATATAAACATATCAGAATGCTGTCGCTCAATACGATAAAAAAGGTTGTGGATATCAAAGAAACTGACGGTGTGTATTTCAGAACTCATATACTTGATTTCTTCAGTATGTGAATAATTACGAGCGTTTCTCTCCGGGCTTTGTTTGCAGAATGTCATAAAGTATTCGCTCTGATGGTACGGAGCAATCAGGAGCTCAAGGAAAAACTTTTTTCATTTACCATAACGGACGAGGAAGTTAACAAAACTAATTATCTCAGAACTCTGTGCAGACAGATGGCCAATTCCGTGTGCAAAGCCGACGCGGTAGATCCTTTGAATTATATTAATATTTTCGAAAACCAGGCGCTGATGATTCATGTTCAAAAAAATTTTTTCTTTCAAACATCCCGCAGGACACATTTTTGATCAGTCTGGATTCTCATCAGTTAGAAATCGACACGAGCGACGTAGCTTTAGGAACTTTGAGTAAAGCATTTAAGTAAGTCTTTTTTCAATTTATCATCTCACTTTTATCTATTTATTTATTTAAAAATATTTTATATTTCTTACGGTATCTATTCCGTATCAGATTAGGAGCCGATTTCGTGGCTCCTCGTAATTGGAACTGCATTTAGATAATAATCAAATTTTTAGATGAATTAACTTCTTTTTACCACAAGTTATAATTAGTGGGATTCTTTTTTATTTCTGTTTCTTTTGTCTCGCATGTGAACAAACAAATAATGGGGCGTCGACCCGCGTTTGGTTGCAGGAGCCTATTTCATAACTTTTACCTGGAGTATATGGACCCGTATGTGTTCCTACTCAATAGCATGTGTGAAACCACGTTACATGTCCCACTGCCGTCAGTTTACGCAACAAGGCTGATTATGTTTTATTTTCGCTTTTGTTCCCCCATCCCTGAATCCCCATCAACGCTTACAATTTTTATTTCAATTTAGCATTGTTTACAAAGAAAAAATTCAAACTTCTATAATTCCATTCTCACGTGCATGCCAATTTCAATTGAGTCGTTGCTATTCTTTCCTTGTTATACATTTCTTGCTTATTTTTCTTTTTTTATTTCTTAATTTTTACAATTGTTATAAAAACGGTAAATCATTTGACGAAAAAAAAAAATTAATAAAAATTGATTCTCTGTAGTCTATTTTATGCACGTAATTTCTCATTACTTAATTTGAAATTGAAGAATCAAAGAACAAAAGACCTTGTTTGATAAATATGGACGATTGGCAGTTGTAGCTAAACCCCTCTTGTTTGTCAGAAACATTGTTTCCACTGATTAAGGATCCAACGAATATTCTGATTCGATCCAAATCTGAATACGAAAAAAACAAAATGACTTGAAAAGAAATGAAGAGAAAAAAAAAATCGGTGGAAGTAATGGTTCTGGAAGCGTTGCGATTTTTAACAAATACAAAGAAAAAAATAAAAATATATTTAAACAATCTTATTGAACAAACGGAATACCGTTCAATGATCAAGTCGACATAATTTTGCACAGGTTCGCCTCTCGCACGAGGATGAAAGTCGGACGGGCTTTTAGTTTTAACAAGACACCGAGCAAACTGAAAAGAGCAATGTCTACGATGATGTCGCCCTTCGGATCGACGAACAGTTTGACACCCGCAAGTCAACAGCTTGCTCAGATGCGGTTAGCCAGCTGTAATAACATTAACGTTAGTTGACATTTTTATTTTGCATGCTTTTTATTTTCATCCTCAAACTACGTCGATTCTTATCTTTCCATTCTCTCCGATGAAATCCTTGTTTCTCGAATAATTATGCCCACAAACTTTTCTCCTCCCTCGACGACCATCTAACAGACCTAATATTGTACAAAAAATTGTTGTTCATGCATCTATGGAGCAAAATTCTGTGTCAATTTTTCGTAAGTATATCTTTCAATCACACGATTTTCTCATCGACGAACAATCAAAAACTTTATTCTTTACCTAATTCGACTTAAAAAACAAAAACATATATTTCTCCTTGCAGGAACTTGGTAATGGCGGTTCGGGCTCCCCTACGAGAGATGACGTATTGGTAGCTCCGATGTCCGTTCAGCCAACCCGAAAAGCTAAATGCAGTTCCCTTAGCATGGCATCGTTAAGAAGGTTGTAGCAATAAAACATAAAAACTGATATACCGTTAATGATTTATCCATTTTTCATGATGCTAGTATCGCTAAATATCATCACTTAACCGCCTCATATTCATAATCATCATCCCAAATCTTTGGCTTGCAAATATCAGCAGCGTTTATCTAATTTTTTTGTTTCCCTTTTTTTTTCAAAAACAATATAATCGATCCGCTTGTTTTATCACTCGACGGTTTAGATACAGTTTTTTTTTTGCCTACGACTAATTTGGTTGTGAAACATATCATCGAAGAAAAAATTCATAGATTTCAAACTCCATCGTAACATGGGAAAAAAACGAAAAAAAATTGAAAAAAAAAACCAACTGTGCCTACGCGTATTATGATAACATACGCTAACGTATGTTCCTCTAGCGTGAATGTAATTAATGATACCTACTTTATTAGCGCCATTATTATTATTATTATTATTATTATTATTATTATTATTATTATTATTATTATTATTGATCTTGTTATTATTAATAACATGTATAGTTGTTAATATTATTTATTTTTTAAAACTTCGTTCACATCAATTTCAATAATTATTGTAGACGTTATTCCAATAATCAGTCAATGAAGTAATCGCTCGATCGATCATGATACATAATTCCCTTCACCTCCAATAAAATAGTGCTGCTAAACAATTACTCTAAGTGTGTATACGCACGGAACTATAATATGTTGCATAAATCTACTCATAGTTTTTACCGAAATGTTATTATTATTTTTAGATTATTATTATTATTATTATTATTATTAATATTATTATTATAATTATAATTATTATTATTATTGTTATTATGATGATTATTATTGATGTGTGTATATTTTGGAAAAAAAAAAAAAACAATCATCTCTGAAGCAGAAAAATGCCAAATGAAGAAAAATTGGTGTTTTTCAACGGCAGAAAGAAAGAAAAAATCACAAATAGGCTGAATATTCTCTGTTGTGTATTTGAAAATCCTAACCATCTTTCTCGTTGCTGTAATTTCTTGTTTGTTTCGCTAAAAGTTTTTTAACAAACTATTTGTGTTTGCTTTCGCAGTAATCCATACATATGTAGCTTGTTAATAAGAGCTTTTGTGTGACGGAATATGAATTAGTTGTTATAATCGCTGATATTTAACTCAGTTCTCTTTTCCTTTGGATTTATTTCATCAGAAACTGTTCGGAGGAGGTTGTGCAGGAGAAAAAAACTGAACTTTGAGCGGTGACGAATTAGAAAGCAAAAGAGAATAATTGGCAACGAGGAGAGAAATAACGTAACGAAACAAATATTTATCGATAACATCTGATCTTCGAGGATTAGAAGGAAAAATGGGAGACGAAACAATCCGATGATAATTGGTGGATTTATTGTACAGTGGATATAATAATGTACATAATTAATTAATTTATTTATTAATTGATAAATCGTACAGATTTTAATGATTATTTTTGAAAATTTAAAACACTCACTTCCTGTTTGCCTGGTATGTATTCCTATCGAGTCGCTGTGTCTGCAAGTGTATGCTGTGAGAAGAAATTTATTTTTGTGTTTTTTTTTCCATTTCTCTTTTCACTTCTTAAAATTTCATCAATGGTCTGTTAGGAACTGATTTTCTAACGAACGAAAAGTGCATATCCGTATGAGACGGTGAATACCGTGAAATCGATGAATCATTTAATTATAATTCAATATGATAGCTTCTCCTTCTGATATTATCGTGTAATTGAGGAAAAAAAAAACCGAACGAAAAAAAATGGTGTATTTATCTCTGTATTTTCATCTCAGGGAACGGTATAAAATAATTATCTTATAATGATGATGATAATAATTATTATAATGAGCATAGTAATAAGAATAATAATAATAATGGGAATTGAAGTGTTTCACTGAGATGTATTGTAGTACCACTATCGACATCTGAAGTATATTTCTTTGGTGTTATAGAGATTAAGATTTAGAAAAAAGAAAATAAATTTATTATTAGTTTTGTATAAAACGGAAGAAGAGAGAGAAAAAACATGTGAAAGAACAGCCATCGATAAATAAATAAGTAATTCCTGGTGAAAAAAAAACAAAATAGATCGGACATTGGATAGCTTTTTCCTTTTTTTTTGCAATCTTTTGATGTAACAATTGGATATTAAAAAAATGAAATTATTTCACACGAGCTAAATATATTAAGTATTTCAGTAGATATATAATAAACGATTATTTAAGTGCGAAAAATAAAATACATATATTTGAAACTTCGAAGAGAAGAGAAATTTTTTTTTTGTTTTTAAAAAGTCATCGTCATTTTGTAAACTAAATTAGGGTAGATGATTTGGTGAGAATGTGACGTCGCTCAGAGAAAAAAGTTGAAAGATTACAAGAAAAAAAAATAAATAAATAAAAAATCATGTATAAAAATTAATGGATTAAAACGTTGTAAAATAATTATTTTCACATAATTTCGACTTATATTATACCAATAAACGAGATCATAAATTGTCGATTTTTAATTAAATTTGTTTCGAATCGAAAATTCGAATATTGCGATATATCTCGAAAGTCGATCTCTCGTAAAACAACGCACGGCGGCGGCAATTGTTTGGCGCTCAATTATCGCAGGCGTTCCTTTGGCCGTTGGATTGTTCACGAATGTAATTGTCTGAATATCATTTGATTTTTCAAGAATCAGTAATTATTGTCATGATAAAAGTAATCAGCATGGCCCAAGGGCCACTAAGGCCCAATTATCGGTGGCGGCGAAGTTGATAGGAAGTCCAACTGATAATGCGGTATTCGCCACGGCACTCCTCTCGGTGGAAGTTTGCAGGAGATTTCAGAAAAGAAAAGATTAACTATGGCAGAGTTGCAGGTGAGGTCCCATCGTTTCGTTTCTTTTAACGTTATCTATTCTCATCAGCAACGATGATAATGATAAGGACAACATCGACATGGCAACGTGTTTGTTTGAATAATTCTGATCGAAAATTCATTCTTTGATCCAGGTGGGACATACAAATTTGATATTTCAAATTCAACCATATCTTCTGATACATTTTATCTACTATTAGCATCAGCGTCGTACCATTGACAATATTTGCAACATTTCTCATTTTTCTTTTCTTGTTCGTTACTTTGGGCATTGACAGGTATTCTCAATACTTCGGCAGAACGAACATAACGCGCATGTGTGTTTTTTGGTTGGTCATCCGACCGTACACCTACGAAGGGAAACGACGAATTACGACGCCGACGTCGACGTCGCGACGCTCGGGGAACACTTGCGATGAGCGCTGCTGCTGCTGCTGCCTTTTCCGAAGAGGCGAAGAGGCAGTGCTGAGGTAGTCGTTACAATGCCACCAACCCTGCTGACGCTCTCGACTGTGTCAAACCTCGAGGGTACATTACAACAACAATAATAATAATAATAATAATCATAATCATAATAATAGTAATTACAAGTAATATAAACATAATTATCGTGCACACGTACACACGCACATATATATATATGTATACACACATGCATAGTACGCATAAAACATCTTCGCCGCTTTCCAAGTAAAAAGAAATATACATAAACACAAATACAATAAGAAAATATTGAAAAAACAAACAGAAATCGTAACAAAGTCGAAACTATAACAATAAAATACGCGTATATATCGAAAGGGAAGAAGATTTATAGCTAAACGACAAGAATTTGAATAAAAAAGAAAATTATTAACATACACGAAGAGAATTAGAAAATTTATACACGATAAAACGCAGCACAAAAAACAAAACAAACGAGCAAAAACAAAAAAAAAAACCAACTAGTCCCAAAAATTAATCTTTTACATGGAGGTATGTAATTATAATATTTGCAATTGAAAAAAAAAGAAGAAAAATACATGGTATATAAAATTGGTGACAAGGAATATCAATAAATATATATATATATCTATATATATACAACGTAATTAATAAATGAGATAGTTGAAATATAAGTGTGATGAAAAAGTGATTGATTATCATATGGTGTGATTATTACGTATATGATAATTGTGGTGGTAGGGAATAATAATTTATCCTGCAGTGCATATAATACGGTATATAATATATTTATTCAGTGAGATTTATTTTATTATCACAATATATACATAATATAAAAGAGAAGAATAACAAAAACGGATAAAGAAAATTTAATATTGAAGAATTGAGGCATAGAAATAACAAGTGTGTGTTTATATTACAAACGAATGTATAATATGTTGTGTATAATAATAATAACAACAGCAGCAACAACAACAAATTTGTGAGACAAGATGAAATAAAAAACAAAGAAAAGAAAACGACAAAAAAAATAAGATTCGAAAATTAAGAGATAATTCTAAATAATATATAAAATCACTAAAGAAGGTGGATGAAATTATTGTATTGTTGTTATTATTGCTCATTGTGAATATTATACGTATAGAGGATGAGGATATTTATTAATGAAAAAACGAAGTACACAAAAAAGAAAAAAACAAAAAATACTCAAAAGTAATGATGACAACAATAATAATTGTACCAAATAATAAATAATTAAACTGTCAATTTTGATGGTGAAATAACGAATATAAATATAACGAATGTTAACGTGTAACGAAGTATAAAGCGAATATTAACGAGAATATATACCTAAAAAGAGTGAAACAAGAAGGAAAGGAGAGAAGTGTGGCAGAGAGCAGCTGCCGCACCTGCGCAAGGAACCAAAATCGCCGAGATATATATCTGCATTATATATCAACTTTACCTACTACGCCACCTACATATGTATATTAAATAGGGGGATAAGGATTTATAAGTAAAATCGAGATTACATTATACGTAAAAAGAAAATTCTCAACATCGGAAAATCAATCAACAGCAGTCGCAAACAACTCGAACTCACGATCCTCTATCACAGCATATAGATGGTACGCCTTATTTGTTTTTTTGATTTTTTTCCTGCCTTTTTTTAAATAATTATTTATTTATTTATTTATTCATATATTCGTATCGTTTAATGGCTCAATTTGGGTTCTGTGCGCATGTGATCGTTTACGGTGTAGTTATTGGAATATTGTGTTTTTTTTTCCCCCTCCTGCCATTTTTGAAAATAATTTTTCTTCTTTCTTTTTGTTCAGCTAAAAGAAGCTTTTGAAATAAATACGGAAATGAACTCGATGACTTCCGAGGTAGAAGCGTGATGAGATTCCTTTGAAATGAAAAAAACCAAAGATGATTCATATTTGTCTGTTATAAGGTTGGTTGGTATATTTTTTTATTTTAACGATATCGAGTTATATTCTATCCTCTTGAAAGCACTTAAGATTTTACGATCGACATCCGGTAGATTTGAGATTCTTTAAAGTTCCTCGATTCAAGGATCTATTTACAATTACGATTTAATGATCTTCGCCGTCTGTTATAGATTTCAATCGATTCAATAACGATCATATTTTTGTGTTCTTATTCCAACCTGTAGAATCTGGGGGCGAGTAAAGATCCTGCCCCGTTTCGTTTCGTATCGGATCTGATAAATAATATCGTGGATCAGCCTAAAGTCGAGTTGATTAAAAAAACAACTGAAATCATAAGCGTGCATGTGCTTTTTTTCATTTATTGTTCAAAGAATCGTTCGTGCCGTTTGTGCTCGTTGGCTTCGGAACTAGTAATTGTGAATCATGATTCTATTTCCTTGACACCTCCCTGAAAGCTAAAGAAGAGTACTAACTATAATACAACTCTGCAATGACCGCATATAATATTTCATTCTTAAAAATCATAACTGAAAGACGTCATCTTTTTAAAAAAGAATTTTATTTTTTATTTTTACTGTTCGTTGTGATAATTCCGCCCTGAAAATATCTGCTTTGAGTAATTTCAGAATCCTATGATAATCCGATGATGATGATAATGATGATGATGATGATGATGATGATGATGATGATGATGATATTCGACAAGCGTTTGTGGGAAATTTTGTCTAATTCCTAAATGCCCGTTCGAAGTGATTCCATTCCGAGTGATAAATTACGATGTCTGTTTGGACGCTGATGATGATGGTGATATTCTACAATAGTACTTGAATATATTTCGTCTAAATCAGCGGTTTTATGGTTTGTGCGGTGGAAAACGTGTTCTGCAGAGGTGGCCCGTATAATTCCTCTTCAGAACCAGCAGCAAACTGCCTATTTATAAAACGGTTTCGAACCCGCCGCGCCGCTGCTTCTCGACTTCGCGTGGCTAGCTGATGGCCCAGTGCAGAGCAGAGCGGAGCCAGGAGCCCGTTCTTCAGTTATGGCAGAAGAGAGCGAGAACGAGAGTTCGCCCTAACCTAACCCTAACCCAAAAGCGAGTAAGCGAGTAAGCATCGTGAAGCACACCAAGCTCAAGTTTGATAGTGTTGTTGGTTGGGGGACGCGAAACTCACCAGTTTCGTACCTACAGGGTGGCACGAAGAGAAATGAAAAAAAAAAAAAAAACATACATATATAGCAGTACCTTGTCGAGAAACGAACGATTCGTCAAAAAGTTTCGAAAAATATTTCATTTCTTCACATTCTTGGAATAACTTCTACGTTACCAAATTTGAGGGTGTAATTTGTGAAACAGTCAAATTTAATAGAAATAAGAAAACTAGAAAAAAATCCGAAAATGACTAAGTAAAGGTCCGTTAATAACCGTTAAAATTAATCAAATTACATAGAAAATACTCATCAGTATCACCACCTGTCGCTATGGTGGCGAAAACTTTCTGAAAACCTAATTCAATTTAAACGTTTGTTTCTCGGCTATGGATATTTACGAATCTGCAACCGACGAAAGGATGCTCTATTTTTCTATTTTGTTAAAAGAAAAACGCGTACAGCTTTTATTGGAATTTGAAAACGAATGAATTAATTCTTTCTTTTTTCAATTAATTATTTACATTTTTTTTTTTTTTTTTTCTTATTGACCACCCTATATACCTATATCCTCATGCAGGTTCTGATTCTCAAAGACCACGCGAACAATTCTCCTCCACTACCAAAGGGTAAAAATAGAAACATCGCTTAGCTCTCTGCTGATGCTGCTGCTAGAAGTTATATACTAATCTGAGGTACCAGAAAGCGAACCAAACATCTCGAGGGATTATGGCCTCCTCATGATTTCAACCCGAATATCCGTGTAGGAGATGTTTCGCCGATCACGTGGGACTCTAGTAACACCGTCGACAGATTTTTCCCAATCTTCACCCTTTACAGTTTTTTTTTTCCACCCTTCGCTTCTTCGTCAGTTTGGTTTTGTTTTTCAATAATTATATGTTCCTTTTCTCGCTTCAGCTTCCGAAACTGTGTAGTTTAATTTTTATTATTTTTCTTCTGTTTTTTTTGTTTCTTTTTGTATCTTCGTTGTTTCAGATTCTGTTCAGCTCTCTTTCCTCAATCCCCCAACCTTTTGGCCCGCAGCACATTCTTTTCGGTCACTTGCTACGCTGAAAATTTACTTTGACGGTAGAAAAAAACCATAATTTTTATCAGATTTTTCGTAAAGAAATATTTCTGTTACTGTACAGGCTCGGTAAATGTGTGCGTTCAAGTCGACCGGTTCTATATACCGTAGGCGTCACGTTTAGGGTGGTGAAAATTAATGGCGATGAATAATTTGCAATAACCTGAATTCGGAAAAAAAAAATTCACTATGACTAACGGTCGTCGTTTTGTTCTGAATCACCGGAAGCGGTGTAAATCCAACGTGTATACGAGTACAGTCATATTCGAGTAGCGAATAAAAAAATAAAAAAACAAAATAGCGAAGAAATACAATCCTCCTTCACTCAATCATCATCATCGTCGTATATCGCAGTAGGATATCCTAGCTTCTTAGCAATTTACAATATATAATGAGTCAACATTTCCAAATAGACCGAAAATAACGGCGAGGGTTTTCCAAGTCCGAATCACCCCTGATGAATACTCGATAACTTTTTTTTTTGGGAATTTCGTCAATTTTATCGGATCTGCGAAACGATTCGATGAAAATTTGACGACACCGATCGTCCTTAAAGTCCGTATGTTTTTATTTATTTATTTATTTTTTTTGCAAATTTTAATTTCTCGACAGTTTTTTTGGCTCTGCAACGGCCACGTGCCCCCAACGTGCGGGCAACCGGACATCGGATATATAAAAGCCAAAAAAACTATTTTCTTTTTTTATTCCTAACGTTTCGCCCACCGGGCGCGTCACTACGCCAAAACCAAATTCGACGCCTGCGAAACGGTCGGGTCCGTCGGTCGACGCGTCGTTGTCGTCTTCGTCGTCATTCGTCGCCAATTATTATTCGTACACTTTTGAAATGCTTAAAATATTCCTGCCCTGTTCGAATACACCCCGTTACATAAAAATACAATTACTCGTTGCGGTTTCATTTAACATTTGAATTGTAGAATTATTTTTTTATTGTTTTATTTTATACACATTTTTATCATCATGGTTATTTGAAGTACACGGTTTTCGGGTTTTTTTTTGCGGAAACAATAACCAGCGAAATTTCGTTTTCAAATCTTGTCCGAAGCCGATGGATATGGAATTTTTTTTATTCTTCTACACGGATCATCCGGTCCGATTAGGATGTCACGGGCATATCTTGGCTGATTTTCTTCTTTTTTCATTAATTTTGACTAAGTTACCGGGCGAGACGCGAGTAAAGCTCGTCGAGGATCAGAGGCAACATTCCTAGCAGATCACGGATGCTTATAGAAGCGTTACGTAACATGCGTATACGTACCGT
Organism: Athalia circularis; assembly: GCA_963978495.1. Taxonomy (NCBI): domain Eukaryota; kingdom Metazoa; phylum Arthropoda; class Insecta; order Hymenoptera; family Athaliidae; genus Athalia; species Athalia circularis. The sequence goes on from OZ021702.1 coordinate 1,594,602, forward strand.
GGCGGCGGCGGTTCCCCAGAAAGCCGCGGGTTTGCTCACGTCTTGTCTCGTCTGGTCTCGTCTCGTTTCATTTAGTTTAATCTTCTCTCTCTCCCTCTCTCTCCGCAGATTTTCAAACATTATCATACCGATAGAAACATTGAAACCATTAGGAATCAGGGGAATGTCCTTATTCCTTTCGCAGTTCTTTTTTTCCCCCCCTCAAAGATAACACAGGAACTGTAGGAGGTTTTTTTTCATCTCATACCGATTTTCTTTCTTTTTTGTTTTTTTCTAAAGAAGTCAATGAGAATAGAATATGACATGGAATCGACGTTCCTTGATTATTTATTTTTTCTTTTCTCTTTCTTTTTTTGTTTGCAGATCATCGGAGATCGTAACGACGATTTGACAAGAGGGATGGTGGAATGCGTGGGGCGGATGAAAATCGTCGACATTTGACGAGGATAGAAAAAAATTATCCCGAAATAACCGATCCCCCCGAAAATAGGAGAAGAAGAGACGAGAAAAGTTGTTGAGAAAAATTAGAGAAAAATTGAAAGAAAACAACAAACAAACAAAAAAATAAAGAAAAAATCGGCTACGCCAAACTTATTTTTTTTTATTTTTTTTTTTATTTTTTTTTTATTTTATAAAATATAATGCAGCAGCCTCAGGGTGGAACGCCAAATGGACCACCCAATGGAGTTGCGGGTGGGGCCCAAATGCCCGCGACGGGTGCAGGTCTCGGAACCAACCAATCTGGAGCCACTGGAACTACGTCAGTTGGCCAAAATCGGGCACAAGTTAACGGGGGAAGATTTGATTTTGACGACGGTGGTACTTATTGCGGAGGATGGGAAGATGGAAAGGCACATGGACACGGAGTTTGCACCGGACCTAAGGGACAGGGTGCTTATTCCGGAAGCTGGCATTACGGATTTGAAGTTTCTGGTGTTTACACCTGGCCAAGGTGAGCTCGATGAAATCACTCTCTTATTTTTCTCGTCTTCCCAGATATTAATGACTCATTTGTTTTTTCCTTTTTTTTTTTTCTTTCTCTCCAAATTAGCGAAACCGTTACACGCTGATTTTTCCGTATCTCTTAACCGTGTGTGAAAATAAATAGGAATGAATGTGGAATGACGATAAAAAATTGAAAAATATTTATTTTCGTAATCGGAATAATTATACTCGATGGGACTTGGAGTTGCTCTGATCTAACAAATAGGGCGTTCAAAATGGCGGTAAGAAATTGAAAAATCTATCGAACTAAGCAAAACTAGACACCAGTTTTCACGCGCACAAATTTCTCTCTTCATTTTTCATTACATTTTTATCGAACGCAATTTTATCCGAACGAAATGCACGGTATAAAAATCGTCCATCCATAGGATTTTGGGGACGACCGCGGCGGCGGGACCTTGACCCAGATTATCCCTAGGGATGGAAATTACTGTTCCTCTGGAACTAGGGCGACGGGTACAAGGACGTTGAACGTCCCGGTGGCCAGGGCTGTTTCCTGAAACCCTCACACCCTGCGCCTGCACCTATCTATTGTTGGGACGTAAATCTCTTTTGCGTTAATTTTAAGTCCTGTAGGACAAAGGATACTAAATTTAAGCCTTCCAGCGGGATCTCGGGCTATTTTTACCGGAAATTCAAAATCATACATCCAGAATTATTCCTCGACTCACATCAGTCGTAAAAGTTTATACAATTATTTATTTATCTTCTGTTTTTTTTGTTCTCTCTTCTTTTTCATCTTTTAAATCAACTTTGTAATATTTCAAGTCCATAAATAATCGTAATGACAACAATTTTTGACAATCGTCAACAAGCGAAAGTTTCAAAAAAAGAAAAACAAGAAAAGAAAAAACTAGTTTTATTAACTTTCCGATAAATAAATACATACACGCATGGGTATGACATGTACATATATACGTATAATACAAGGTGTATCGGAACACAATGTTTCCTAGAAATACACGTCGGTTTGAGGGACGGGAGCTGCTTGGTTCTGGTGCCGTTGGTGATGATGCGATTCCAAAAATAATCTAGTCATTCGTTACATCTGGGGTACCGCGCGATGCCGCAGTCGACGAAAGAATTTCAAACCCAGATAAATATCTATATATACATACATATTTAAATATATATAAATCGTACACCCCTAACACAGATATTATGTATCCGCCAAATGATCATCGTCATGCAGGTTATTATCAATTAGGCTTGAAATCCATTATAACATATCATGAACCACCCTCGTCAGGCTCGACCGTTTCTTCCTCATTATATTTCCGATTCGAATATTATTAATTATTGTTACTATTACCATTATTCACGTACGCGAGGTCATTCGTCACCAAAATGTCTAATTGCACGTTGGTCAGATAAGGTACACGTTTTATACGATGAGATAGCTGTTTTATAATGTACTCAACTCATATTTTCATGTATTATATCTATGTATTGATAATTTATACATGCAAGTATACATATACGTATGTATTACGGGCCGCATGCGTGCTTCAAATAACTAACCTGCTGCTTCGTATTATAGGTACGTATACCGAATCGCACACGTACCTATACATATACTTACGAATATATGGAATGGAACGAAACGCACGGATGACGCAGATCTAGATGCGATTATATCTCGAGATGCACGCATACGTTATACGTGTATAGTAACGCGTACGAATGTACCTATCGTATTAAATATTCGTACAGGACGATTAAAGAAAGAAAGAAAGTAATAGAAAATTATGACAATTATCGTTCGAATAAACCCTCAATTCCACTGTGAGGGGTTCAGTCCGAGAGTATAATGTGTATACTCGCCATGTTTTCATCAAATATTTCGTTAGATTGTTCGATAATTAGATTTTTTGTACATTTATTTATTTGTTTTTATTTTTTTGCAGCGGTTCGGCCTACGAAGGACAATGGCAGAACGGAAAACGTCATGGACTTGGTATGGAGACACGTGGCCGTTGGCTTTACAGAGGGGAATGGACGCAAGGGTTTAAGGGTCGTTACGGAGTTAGACAATCGACTACGTCAACCGCCAGGTACGAGGGCACCTGGGCTAGCGGACTCCACGATGGATATGGATCGGAAACATACGCCGACAGCGGTGAGAATTTAATTTCGCTGTTTCAAAGTCCGCAGGAATTGGAATGAGACCGAAAATGTCATCGAGAAAATTGACGTCTCTGATTATGTTCGCCCGATTTTACTGCATTCGATTTTTCCAGATTTCTTATACTTTTCCGCAAAAGTTGTAACAAAACAAAAAAAACCGTACACTTCCAGAATTGTTGGTGCGGATTTCGAATCCCGCGGAATAAAGCCAGAAAAGGCAATATAACTTGTAAGCTGGAAACGGGGGATGATACGATAGGGCGGGGTGATGAGGAGAGAAATAGAGGAGGGTCGGAAATCAATGCGACCTTGATTACACAATGCCGCCAGCAACTCTGACGCCGCGACAGGACGTCGCGTCTGTCCCGAATACCTTATAATCCTCCTAAACTGACTGGAAACAACACTTGCGTATACACAGAAATCTCCCGAAATTCGATCGTTTTTAGTTTTATTTTTCATTCTTCCGCGAAAAATACCCGAATACAAACAATGAACGAGGATACGGGAATTCAGATACTTGCAATGATAATTCCTTCTTTTTTTCTCCAACTATTTTCGTTTATTCCCCAGGGACTTATCAGGGCCAATGGCACCGGGGGATGAGACACGGTTACGGCATACGGGCGAGCGCACCGTTCGGACTTGCTTCGCATTATAAACCACCCAAGCAAGTCAGGGCGTCCCTAACATCCCTAAGGAGCGCGGCGGATGGAGGAGCTGCGCCACCGGCTCCTACGCCGGAACCTACGGACAGACGGGACAGAAGAGTCGATGACAGCAGGGGAGGTTTTGTCCTTAAAGCTAGAAGCGATGATCCGCCGGCTAGACGGAAAAGTCTCACCGAAAAATCGGGACTCAAAAAAGGAATATTATCGGTAGGTAATTTTCTTTTGGGACTGTCGGGTGTTGCGGGAGAATAGCGTGGTCTATTTATCCTTTTTTTGTACGTTTGTTTCTTTGAAGGGACTTAAAATAAGAAAACAGAGGAGTACCGGTGACCTTGAAAAACGGGGCACAGGAGGAAGTATCAGAAGTAATGCAAGCTCCGCGTCATGGATGTCGACGGAAAGCTCGCAAAGTCAGGCTTCCGCTTCCGTTCATACCGACAGCAACGCGTCCTTCGTCATCGAGGTAAGGTATTATTATCTGATGTTTTTTTTTCGAACACACTCCTCGGTTCTCCCGGGCCATTGAAAAGTGCACTTTTTCGACTTTTAGAAACGTACTTTGATCCCGTCGTTTGAACGAATAACTTTTTTTGTTGACCCAGGACGAGCAAATGGACGCCTCCGTAACCGAAACTTACCTTGGCGAGTGGAAAAACGACCGTAGAACTGGTTTTGGAATATCGGAAAGAAGCGACGGTCTTCGGTACGAAGGCGAGTGGTTCACCAACCGGAAATACGGTTACGGAGTAACGACTTTCCGGGACGGTAGCAAGGAGGAAGGGAAATACAAGAACAACGTTCTCATAACGAGTCAAAAAAAGAAACACCTGTTTTTAATACGCTCCGCGAAATTTCGAGAGCGGATAGAAGCCGCTGTAAATGCTGCCCAACGTGCCAGTAAAATAGCCTTGCAAAAAGCTGACATTGCGATATCGAGAACGGCAACTGCTAGAGGAAAGGCTGAGCTAGCTGATATCGCTGCTGAACATGCTAGGGAGGATTCGGACATCGCCCAACATACCGCTAGACAATTCGCCCCTGATTTCCGACAACCGGGACTCGAGCGATTGAGAAATCGTGAGATACCAAAATATGTTCCACCCCCGCAAGATGCCACTCCAGGAAAAAGCATTTTACATAAAAATACCGGTCTCCAGGAACAAAATTTGCAGCAAAATGCTAGTCAGACTCAAAGTCCGTCCCAAGGATCGCCCATCGGCAAACAAAGTTTAGAGAATCAACAAATTAACCCCATCAGTCCGAGTCAAAGTTTGACTCAATCGATCACGCAATCTATGAGAAGAGCCAGCATGAAACCAGCGCAAAATCAGATCAATCAGAACAGTCAAATTAGCAACAACACTAGCGTTTCGAATCAACAACCTCAACAATCGGCTTATAATCAGACTCAAAGTTATAACAACATGGCCACGGTTCAACAAAATCAGTATCAACAACCAGCGGTTCAGACCGGAGGTTACCCTAATTCGGTAAATGCGTACAACGCTCAGGTGAATAATACTAGCCAATTGACGTCATCGCCATCGTCGCAAAATCAATTTCAAACAAATTACGGACAAAGTCATCAATCCGCGACTGGTTATGGGAGTAGTGCTCAAGTTCAGGGACAGTTTTCGCAACATAATAACGCTGGCAATAGTCAGTTGTTACAAAACCAACCGCCGTACGCTATGCAGAATCAGCAGGATCAGGCCTCTGAACAATATCAGGTTTATCACCAATCGCAAGGATACAATCAAAATCAGTACCAGCAGCAAAGTTTCCAAAATCATCAGGTAAGCAAAACTAATGTAACTTTTTTTCTGTTTTTACACTTCGTTCCATTGATCAGGGAAGGGTGGACGTGTTCAAGTTACACCGGAAATGTTGGCAGTGTCAAAGTTTTGTGATTTTCCGTAAAATGATTGTACGTAATATTTTTAAACGGCCATTTCGAAACCTCAATTTTCCACAGATTCACGATTGTTTGAACTGTGTCAACTATTCGAGTCGAATTTTTAAACAATTAGATAACACGTTTTTCATTCTACATTTGTAAAGGCGTAGATTACGATATAAATTGCCCGATCAACCGTTTATCTAGTAATTCAAGCAGTGCAAATTTTGGGAATTTTGTATTCTAGATATTATTGCCTATAAATTCTACTAGTACTCCGGTCATTTTCGGTCCCATGACGCAACCGCAAATGAATCAATTTGGAGCTCAACTTTACACAGGACCTGTAAGCCTATAATTATAGTATACGTGGGTCTGAATTCCATTTCGACTGTACACCTCAAACCCTTCGTTTTTTGCTTTTTATTTTTTTACTTCCCTCACCCCACGAATCTTGATGTCAGTGTAGAACGTATAATAAAAAGCGAACTTGATAGCGCGCTGTGATTGAATTTTTTGACCTCTCGTAGACCACATACCAGCAATAGGGTTTTTTTTTTTTCAATTCTGTAATCGTTCCCCTTTTCCATGTTACAATTTTTTGTGAATCACGATTATCGATTATTGTCGTGCTAGAAGAATGAAAATCGATGTGCAAATTACTTTATGTGTTATTGAATTGAAATTTACTTCGCAGTCACCGACGATGCAACAACAACAACAACAACAGCAGCAACCAATGAATAATCAGATGGTAAACCAAATGAACCAGATGAATCAAATTAACAACCATAATCAGAGTCAAAATCAATATAACATATTGCCTAACTATGGAGTACAACAACAACAAGGCGGTGTTGGTGGAAATCAGCAATTGATGCAACAACAACAGTATCAAAATGACGCTTCGGGTGGCAGTAGCGAACAAATGATGTTTATGCAACAGCAGCAACAAAGAGGAGCTCCTAATTCGACCAGTATACGAAGAAACAGTAGGATACTCAACCCTCAGGATAGACCTGGCGGACAAGGAATAGGACAGGCATTAAGCGATAGGTAATTGTTGCGATGCTTTTCAGATTCATGAAAAACTTTTTAAAATGAATCGGTGTGGGTTTCAGAGACCGTTGAACGAAAGTACAATATGCTGAGTCCCGAAATCCATGGGACGTGAAATGGAATCAATACGATGATGTTATTTTTCTCTTTTTCTTATTTCCAGACTCGACCACTACAAACGACCTCCTAGCAGAGATAGTTCTGTAGATCGATACGCGAAGGCACATTCGAGACTCACAGGTTCAAGACAACCTTCGGTTGACAAAACGACGGTTGTAACAACGACGAATTCTCCTGCCATGGCAACACAAGAATCGATTGACAGGTAAAGTTAATAACGTTGAAGATATTTTATTTCGTCAATGACGTTCAATTAATCATCATGTGCCGCTACGTAGGTGTCAAGTGTCTTTTGGAATTTGATTATTCGAATGCTCGAATTTGAAAGAAATTCCTCCATTTCGATGTCATGTGTACAGAACTGATTCAAAGTGAAGAACTCCGAACGTAATTTTTGGGTTTTTCCTTCTTCTTTTTCTCACTTGCTAGATCTACGAGAGGAGGAAGCACTTTCAGATCTGCAACGCCTCTCAACGGTTCGGCAGTCGGAAGTGGAGCGGCAACCCCGGTGTATACCGTTCCCACATCTAGTCAGTTCGAGAACGCTTTAATACGAAATCGAGGCCTAGGTCAGGACATCCTCCCCAGTCCCGGACAACCAAAGAGAACCGAAAGCCTTTACGTCAGTCCCGGTCCTCGAGGATCGGTTCCGTCATCGGGTGGCGGCGGTGGAGGAGGCGGAGGAGGAGGGGGAGGACCAAAGGTGAGTGTTTTTTTTCGGTTATTTTGGTTCTTGAGTGTTTGATTTTACCATTTTTCCTTTTGAACTGTACATTTTCTTAGTATAAAAACCACATACATAGCATAAATTAATTATCCTCGTAAAATTTAGGAAGTACATGATTAAAAAATTTAATAGAATTATAAACATCGATCTTTAAATATTATTATTCTACTTTCTCTCTACATCTTCTTTTGTTATCGTCCTCATAATAACGTATAATTATACTTAATTACTCACTCACTGTCACCCATCCCACTATTGCATTATTCGATTAGACAAATCTATATATAATTATTATCTGCTTGATTAACCACATAGATCTATTAGATTTAATTTCGCCTCTCTGTCAAAACTATTTTCACACCTGTATCGGCTCTTCAACAATATTTCGCCCTTGACCCTTTTGAAAACTTTTCATTAACACACATACCCCCTATGTAATATATATCTCGATCGTTTTACATGCCCATATAGAAACGAAGAAAGCAAAAACAGACTCGAACATTTCAGAGTTGTTAGATAAAATTATCAACAGGGATTGCGTATCCTAATCCTAATGTCCGCTTTATTATCTTCCATGACGTCCATCTCTTCAAATCATCGATAATTTTCATATTCATTATTCTGTTTTTTCGCTAACTGGTTTGTTCGTTTATTTTTGTGCCCGTGAGTCTGGATGAGAAAGGTGTTATGATTTAATCAAAATTTTTTTATCATTCTTTTTCCAATAATCATCTATTCTCTGTTATCATTATTGTTGTCGTTGCGTTAATTTTTACCATCTTTAATTTGCTAAATGAATAACGAAATATTTACTAATATCATTATATACCTATACACGATATATTTATATGCAATATAATAATATCTCTTCTTGTAACTCTGTGTGGCAATTATTTATTTATCAATTTTTTTCGTTTTTGTTTTGGTTTTTTCTTTCCTTGATTTTCAACCCTTGATTTTCGTTCTTATTCTTTTCTGTTGTTTTTTTCTTTGTCTTCTCTGTTTTTTTTTTCTTTTCTTCCTTTCTTTTTTTTTCTTTTGTTTGTGGGTTTTTTCTTTTTGTGTTGTATTTCTGTGCATGCCGTACGCGAATCCCAGGAATTGTGGAATCGGAAAAAGGTACCCCGCGCCTACTCCTTCTCCGCCACCAACACCTGCACCACCACCGTCGCCGCCGCAACCAGAAACGGGCGCGCAACCCTCTGATCAGTATAAGTATTTGATTAATAATAATAATGATAATAAATAATGATAACAATGATAATAAATAATGAAAAGGTTAAACCATACGTACGTATAGGTATACGACTTCTGTTGTTACAAGTATGAAATATGTATTTATCAATACATATGTAATATGCACATACTATAGGTACATAAATTGAGTTTTTTTTTAAATTTTTTTCTTCCTTTTCTTTCAACACGATGAGGTGCATGATGTTGATATAATGTATAAATCAAAAATTATAATTCAAATAAAAAGTAAAAATCCAAAGAAAAAAAGAAAATTATAAAAACATGACAAGGATATTTCTATATAAGTCGTCGAATGAAGCAAAAAAAAAAAACGAAAAATAAAAAACCCAAACAAACGAACATGAACAAACAGAATGTAGGAAAAATGATCTGATAACAGGAGACGGCTTATTGTTGTTATTATTATTTTATCTTTTCAATTTTTTTTTTTATTTTCAATTCATGTATATGGTGTGAATATATGTATACATAATTACTATACATCGGAAAATTCTAAAACATAATAGGTTTATATAGGCATGTACAGCTGCAGTTGTTAGTATGTATTGTTGTTGCTTTCATAATCATCATCATCGTCATCATTAATATTTGTATTTTTCTTCGTCTCCGCCATCTTCTTTTTCTTCTTCTTTTGGCTGTTATTGTTGCTGTTGCTATTGTTATCCTGCCACAGCTATATGCATATGTATAATTAGATCGTTATACATACCTGTACGTGTATATAATTAATATGAATATTATTAGCTAATACTTTATTAGTCTTTTTATTACGACGATGACGACGATGATGATGATGATGATAATGGTGGTGGTTTACCGTTCGATAACAGTACCTAATTTTGACTGACGAATTTCAATGACATTTTTATTCTTTATCGTTAGTCTAGTTGTGATAACACATGGGTATACGTTAGGGCGGATCGGAAAAAATGAAAATCGGTATCGAACAATTTTCATTTTTTTCGATCCGCCCGGTTATACATACGATAATAATGTACTGACGATAGCTGTCATTATTTTTTTATTATTATTGAAAAGACCACATGACATGAGAACAATAATTATTTACCATATACTACATACCATGTGATATACCATAGTAGATATATAATAGCACGATTATTCATAAATGTGATTATCAATAGTTCCTCAAAGAAGAAAGAAAAAAAGATATATATAATATACATAGGTATATATAAGAAAACGAAACATACACACACATACTTAACTGTACGTATACTAAAAATGTAGCGATATACAGATAAATGTGCTCTGTATGCTAAATTCTTTATTTTTTTTTTCCAAAATCTGAGCTTTATTATCATTATTGTGTATGTATGTTTATTTACCACACGTGCGTGCACATAATACGGAATGAAAATGAAAGGGTTAAAAAATCAATCGGAATAACGATGATTATAATTTGCTTGTTCAATAACTTTATTTCCTTTTTTTCCTTTTTTGTAACACCGCTTTTGTCTTTTGTTCTTGTTTTTTAATTTCGATTGTTATTGTTACGATTATTATGATTATTATTGTTGTTGTTGGCGATATTATAAAACGAGATGGTTGTGCGATGTGGTGCGGCGGGGACCGATAATTATTTAAACAGTTATTATACGTTTTTCATACTTTTTTTTTAATTCGATTTGATTGAAATTTATCTAACTTCCATTCTCGCGTCACGTTGCGGTCTCGTCGGTTCGGATTATGAATTACTGGAAATATATAAAATCGAACATATTATGTATGGGAATGTAAGTTGGAGCTTTACGAGCTCATATACGTATATGAATTGTACATATATGTATACATATAGTTTACCTATACGTCAGCCATCGAGAGTTATTTCAGTTTAAAAATATAGTGGGGGGATATTTGAATCTATTTTGGTAGACCCCGGGCATGCAGGGGCGGTCAGTTTGCGGACGAGAGAGGAGGCTGACTTCTTATAAGAGCTAAAGAGCGCCACGTATTTCTCTCCGTCGTTTTGGGAGATAAAAACAAAAAAAAAAACAAAACAAAACAAATAAAAACAAAAATGCACAAGTAAAAAAAAAAAACGAAAAATAAAACAAAAAACCCCCAATCGATCTTAAAGCGAGAGAGAGGGACGGATAGTGCTTACACCCGGGCATTTTTTGCTCTTTCGTGCGTGTCTCTTCTGGTTTTCCGGGGAAGCGACGTTTTAATTTTATTACTAAATCGGAACCGTGCTTTTTTTTTTTTTTTTTTTTTCATTATTCTTTTTTTTTGTAGGATACATCGATTCGGATAAGAATTAGGATAATAATAATAATACCAATTTCACAAATACATAAAATAATACATAAGATATTTTTCGGTAACAAATTTGTTGTGATATAAAATTCGTTAACGAAGGAGAGAAGATAATGTGGGCTTTTATTAAAACAAACGTGTTTTTATGAAGACGAACTTTTTTATTTATTCATTTATTTGTTGTTTTTTTTTTTCTTTTTTTTTTTAATACAATTTCTATAATTTGTGCAGTGTGCCCGTAACGTGAGATAAATTTTAAAGGCAAAAAAAAGAACGTGCAATAGATAAAATTCATCCCAATTTTTTGTAATACCATCGTCATCATGCTCTGGTCAGACCCAGACGAAGAAGAGGAAGCTCTTTTATGCAGCCCTGCGCTTATGGCACGAAGAGCTTCGGAATCGTGGATAGTCGCTCCTCCTGTTGAGGTATTAAAAAAATCGAATTTGCAGAAATTAAAGATCTCGGGATGCGCGACACCTCTTCTTTATTCCGCGATCGCGCGCGTGTACCGTTCGCTTATTATTTTTATTATCTACTTCTGTTCTTTAGTTTCACAATTTTGTTTTTTTTTGTTTTTCTAAGTTTTTTTATTTCAGCTTTGTTTTTTTTTTTTCTCTCCGTTTTCTTGAGAATGTATTTCCGTTTTCAACCTTCCATCCGTTTCCCAGCCTCGAACTGCTTGACAATTAGCGTTTTAGAAAATGCCAGATTTTTTTTTTCTTACCGCTCTGCAGCTGACCTTAAACTTAAGAATAGGAATTATTTACATAAGTATACTAATACCGTACGCCTATAGCAGCATGATGTTTGGATTGCCGTAACACATAATTCCGTAAATTATCGCAATGATGTCGATGATGACAATTATTATTATTATTGTTCCTGGTTTCTAAATAAATTTTCTGAAACATACGAATATTCATGTACAGATGTATGGATGTGTGTTCCTTTATTTTTTTATTATCGTTAAATCAGGCGATGCCGGTGACAGCGATGCCTCTGCAACGCAAAAAATCACTACCCGATGTAGCACAGCCCATACAGCTATCGGCAAGTTCGCCATTGTCGAGAGAAGAAGTTAGCGTTTTGAGCAGCGCGCGTAGAGAGGAAATAAGAAGACAAATTGACGAGGGGGAGAGATTGAGGGCGAACCCTTTCCTTTATCTCGTCAGTCCGCAGGTCAAAGTATGTTAGATGAGTACCAAAATCTAAAAAAGAAACACACAAAACTTGCTACTTTACAGAATTTTAACCATTCTTAATTTCACTCATTAATTATTGTTATTTATGTCTTTCTCTTTTCAGGACTGGTTTTCCCGACAGCAGCTCGTTATGCTGGTACTTTTCATCAACATATCTCTCGCCCTGATGTTTTTCAAATTATTAACGTAGCAGGCCGAGGAAATTCGGATTAATAAAAAAATTTCCTACGCTTGAAACTTGTGGTCTGTCTCGCTCCTTGATTGCAGCAGAAGCGGAAGAACACGATTCACTACTCGTTTGCAACGGAAGTGATACCTACGAAAACAATATTAATAATAATAGGATAAAATAAAGAAAATTAAGAAAATATTTATTAGAACGAAGAGGGGGAAAAAAAAGAAAAAACAAAATCAACCCGACTTAAGAAATAAACTGAGAAAGAAAAATCGAGCGAGAAGAAAAAAAATTTAATCAAAAGAAGAAGAAAAAATCAAAGAATAGAAAATGAACTATACACGACCGACGATGATTAGATTAACATACAAACACACATATATATATATACATACCCATGTGTATATTATTAGGTAAATATAATATAAATCATTCTCTGATGTTTTATCATTATACTATTTTTACACTGACTATATAGGAATATATCTATACATGTATTTTAATGAATATACAAGTATCACCATCTATAATGATAAGCATGCAGTATGAGAAAAAAAAACATAATAAAAAAGGGGTAATATCTCAGATTGAAGAAAGAGTATAAAGGAAAATATAGAAAAAATAAACGGGCGCCAAAAAATTAATAATCATAACAATAATAATAATAGTAATAATAACAATAATAATAATAATAATACCAATGCGAACGAAATTTTACACGACGCGTAAATTAGATCACGAATACCCAACGAAATTGTTCGTTGTTTTGTTTTCCCACTTTATTGTTCCGTTTCATTATTTGTTTGATCTTTCATTTTGTCAGTGTTAATTGCAGATAATGATACCGATAATAAACATAATATTGATTACGTTGCTCTTGTTCTTATTATTATTTATTGCCATTGTTGTCAGTTGTATTATTAGTGCTATCATTACTACTACTGTTGTTATTATCATTATTGTCATTGTCGATGTGATCATTATTATTAATTTTTCTATTATTATTATTATTATCGTTGTTGTTATCATTGTTATTATTATTATTATCAATAATTACGCCGTGTGCCTTGTACAGCCTTTCGACCGCGTAGAGTGAAAAGAAGAAACATCTTAAGAAAAATTAATTATTATAGTTAACAGAACAATTTTTCTACATTCATGACGATAATGATATATGGTAGTGATAATAAGCATCGCTATTGTATGTTCATAATGATTGTATTTTATTTACAATTAGTATAAATAAATTATTATATACATATATATATATTCAAATGCGTATAGGTATTTCCTAATACATGATTGTTGTTGTATTTGTTGTTATTATTATTACTATTATTGTTATTATTATTATTATTATTATTATTGTTGTTATTATTATTATTATTATTATTATTATTATTATTGTTACTACTATCATCCCTATTTTTGTTTTCCAATTCGAATCCTTATATACATATATATAAATATATACAAATATATATATATCAATGTCGCGATGCCTTTTCACATATAAAATATTATATTTAATATTCATGCTATAAATACGTACGTATAATATGTATACATGATGCGATACATGTAGTATAGATGTATATATGTATACCTGCCATTTAACATATACATATAATTATTTATATACCTACATATATATGATACTAATAATATTAATAACAATAATAATACCATTATAAATATTCTATCGTAATAATGACAATTGAAAGAAATGAACGGGAGAAAAGAAGAGGTGAAAAACGCACATCCATATTTATGGTACAATTATACGGTTAAGAGATAAATAAAATTATACCTATCGATTGGTCGATTGATCAATTGATTCATTGATTCATTAATCGATAATAAATTCGTGAAATTATTCACCATGAAATTCCTATTTATAGATCATAAAATTTGTATACCTATAACGTGCATATTTATCAAATCGAAGGATTATCGTTGATATTCGAAATGTACTCTCGTTGTCACAATCGTTATCATTACTATTATTATTATTATTCTTATCATTATTATTATTATTATTATTACTATTACTATTACTGTTATTATTACTACGATCATCTCACTACGCATCACCATTATCATTATTGTTGTTGTTGTTGTTGTTATAATTGTTATTGTTATTTTTGTTATCATTTCATTTCAAAACACCGCATGCATACCTGTGTCATTACTTATTATTACTTGAACGCAACGCCATCTCTTATTATAAAAAATATATATAGCTGTACAATAAATTACCTAATTGAAAAGAAAAACGAAAAAAAATAATAAAATAAATCAATCGATGAACGAATGAGAAGAAAATTTATACGCAACTACACTAGATATTATTAATACTAAACTACGCACGTACGTATAATATTTATATAATTATACTCGTACGCATAATTATTTGTAAAGAAAAAATAAAAACATAATAATAATAGTAATAATAATAATAAATATAAATTTAAATAATATATCATGTTAATTTATATTGTGTATATATAGTTTCATAAGAATAATTGAATTTATTATATAATATACATAGTATACATATAAGTACCCAGGTTTCATCGGAACATACATCTACTTTGACAAATCTAATATACATATTCAATTGCCGTATTATGTCTAGTGTGCTATATTATTATTATTAATGGTGGTTGGTGTTGTTGTTTTTATTATTATTATTACTTCTATCATTACTACATAGTAATGCTGATAATGATAATACTGAGAGCGATGAAAATAAAACAATAAGTTTACAGGATCGATATTTATTATAACGATATAACGGGATTTGCAAAGAAAAAGAAATAATGATAATAAACAATAATAATAAAATGAAAATATAGCATATCGAGATGTTATTGCACACACCTTGCGCACACATTAGAATTAATAGAAAATTTTCAATATTTTATGTGCAGTTTATCATTTATCAATTATATATGTGTATTATATATGATATATAATAATAATAATTATTATTATTATAATAATTGATTAAAGATATAAAGAGAATCGTCATAGCGATGAAAAATTTTCTATCATACAAATATTTATTGTTGGTATAGCGTGTTATATCGGTGAAAATCAATGACGTACTACATACATACTTATACCTAGGTATACAATATACATACGTGTTAATTATTATTTAAAAAAGAGAAAAATAGAAGAACATAAAAGATGAAGAAAATGATACGATCGTATTAAACTATTAAACAATGAAGTGAGGTGGTTCGAAATATGCTATCATGAAATAATAAAGTAAAAACAAAATATGTTTTATTTTGATCGTATGTTAATGAAACAAACGACTTGCTGATGGAATTCGATCAATACAATGAAAAGGCAACGACCGGAGCCGTTATGACGCCTGCACTTAAATGAAGTGAGAAAAAGAAAAAAAGTATACCTTTTAATCTTTTATTCGACGAATAATATTGTTGAAAGCTTTTTTCACAGGGGATTGTCGCTTGTGGAGAGAGAAAAGAGTTAGAAAACTTATACCTTCGTCAACTGAAATTCCATAAAAGTTCTGTTGAATTTTGAATAAAAATTGAAAAGGAAAAAAAAAACCAACAACGCATCCAGTGTTTGACAACTTCTTGTCGTCTGTCGCAAGATGTATCGGAGATGAGGCAAGTTGAAGGATTTCCTCTCTAGACGCTCGAATCATAGTCGCACGTGCGTAAATTTGAAGTAAACATTTTTACTATGTAATAATAAATACGAGCATAGTTTGGTACGTGTGACCTCGGATTTTCATTTCGTTCCGCACGCGGTTCGTGCGTGATTAGAAATAAAATACGGTGGGGAATTATAAAATAGTATAGCTAAAGGTTAAAGCCTTATACAATTATACAAATTAGCCAACTGCGAAACAAGTATTCTAATATAGAATATTCGTAAAATTATACATTCAATAAAATTTTGAACTGCACAAAGCAATTTTAACAGGTTTATTTATTTTTATTTTTTTCGGTTTTCGAGCGGCAAAATATTTCCGAATCAGATCGCTTGGATTGGAAAAAAGTATTAAATAGCTGCCTCTTCAAATTCTCGTAATTGATTAAATCGTTTTTTTTTTTTTGTTCATCTCCATTAGAATATTTTTTGCAAATTCTAGTAACGCCTTGGGGTATTCAACCGGTCATACATTGAGTTCTGACTTTTAAATCGTGGGGTGGCGCTGAAATCATTTGAGAAAGTTACATCGTCTCAGATTGGTCGATTGTGATTTTCTTCTCTGCGCAAAATCCATTTGCTGTTGATTTTACTTCAATAATTGCACACGCTTCACGATGTACCCAATTGTGTTGTGTAGTGATACGAAGAGTGATGGTGACTTTGGTGTGTAAACCTAATTTCAATCGACGTGACGCGTCCCCCGACAAAAATAAATCACAAATATTTGATCTAGAATTTACGATCGTTGATCATTGATCGAATCAATTAGTTAATTATTTTATCAATCATTTCATAGCCTGTCCAACAGAGAAAAAACATCTGATCGCTGTATTCAATTGCGTGTGTTTTAACTCAAGAGGGAATGAGACACAGGAAAACAGCAAAGAGCGAGAGAGAAATATGAAAACAAAAGATAGTGAGATTCTAAACGAGTGTCAATACATACGAATAAATACCATACACATGAAAAATTAATCACTAGTTTGTTAAAAATCGCGTAAACAGCTGGCAGTCTTCGACGGAACGTTGAAGCGAAAATACTGGTGCGTGACGACTTAAGTGACAGGATAGATAAATAAATAAACGTAATTTTGGTGAATCTATAAATGATACCATCGTTTCCTAGGAATATAATAATAGCTATGAACTAGGCTACGGACTTAAAGAATAAAATAAAAATTCAACAAAAATAAGAAAATAAGTTGAAAGTATTTTTTTTTTTTTATTTTTTGCTCTACCTCTGAAGCACAACGATGCGCTGTGAAAATGTGGTTGTTTTTTCAACAAATAAATAAGTGATTGTAGAATAGTGTAACAAAAACAATACAAAAGAATAATAAACTCGTCGGTCCTGGACGATTTAATTGACAACGAAAATCAATCGATGCATTTAATTTATATATCGTTATTAATAGCTGACGACTTTCAGCTTCGTCTCTCTGAGGGTTTATAATAATCATCTCTCAAGTTGAATGGAAGCCAACTGAAATAGAATCCAAATCCAAATCTGAATCTGAAGAAGAACGACGGCAAAAAGCCTCTTTGTTCTGCTGTTTCTGCGCAGTCGGTCTCTGAACTTGTGGCGCAGCGTCCGACAACGACGCGTTTTGTTGTGATTTTTCTTATTATCACCTCTGAGTATACATCTTGTGAAAATAAAACTCTCGAACGATTTTTATGTTTAAGGATCAAACGAAATTGTACTTGCTTGTGGTAAGGATTACCAAGCGCGACGTAGACCGCCATTTTTGATACTCCAAAATCACGAATAGTAATTTCTGACTATAAGGTGCGCGCTGTATATCCTCTGATCGTTATTCACCTGTTCGTTTTCTCTTAACTATTTTAATTGATGAACGGTTTTGATATGAAACGTGAATTTAATTTTAATATTTCGATCTAATTTTCCGTATCAAAGAATCGACAACGTTGCAACGGGATCATAATCGTCGTTAGTGTTTTGTTTTCGCGAGCAGCTGATTACTATGACGTTATTCGTACTGTGAAAATCAGCAGTTTTTAGAATCAGGTGTTCTCACAGCCAATCTCCATATTCATATTAAATCATTCTTTAGATCAATTGTCCGGGTAACGTTCTCGACCAGCTGTAAAATCATAATTTGCAATAATAACAATAACAATAATAGTAATTGTAGTAATAGTAATAATAAGAACAATAAGAGGAGTAATATTAAACAATACAAAAAGTGATATCCTATCACCTCCTCCACAGCTTGAAAAGTACAAAAAAAGAGGAAGAGGAATTGAAATTCGTTGTCCAACAACTGGATGAGGTCATATGAGAATTGATGACCAGGAGTTTTTTTTTGTAATACCTAGCTGAGACCTTGGAGAGATATTCATCAAAGAATGGTCGTTCCAGCAAGAGAATACTCCAGAATTGAATGTGGTAACCTGACTGAAAGCTTGGTTTCATTTATTCCTTTGTTTTTTTGACTGCCATTATCGCCAGCTGATCGTTAGCGTCATCCTTCAGTAAATACCAAGAAATATAGCTGTGAATTATTCCAGTGAATACAAGTTGCGACAAGTTGAAAGAAGAAAGGAAGAAAGAAAGACTAGAAGGATATTGTTTTAATTTGCTGGGATATGAGAAACTGGTAAGACGAAGTAGTTAATAAATATTGCTTCGGAGCGAATGCAGCGAAAAGAGATAGCTTTAGAAGTAATTTTTCCAATATATCTCTGCAACGTAGGAGGTAACTACAAGTATTGTGAACAAGAAGAGGAACAACCGAGAGTGAAATCAGTGGTTTGTGAGTTGTTTGGTGAGTGAAAATTGAGGTTATCGTGAATATTGATATGTACTGATAATATTCTATCTATACAAAATAATACAGTGCTTGTGTTCAAAATCTTTACCTAATCATCGATGAATAACAGGACATCGGGGGCCGACCTCGCGGTAGGTGAAGAGCGTGGGGTTCGGCCCCGGTCCAGCTGACTAGGAGCCCCCAAATAGTGATTGAACTACATGTAAGGCGGCAGTGTTTTTATAAACTACGATCTCATAGTCAGCTTATTACACAGATATCTCATCAACCGATCATTGGTATACCTACAAAGTATCGGATGACGCCGGTTTTGTCCCACTGCTCGCCGACAGAACGAGCTATTTTTTCTTCTCGCTGTACGATTTCATCTCCAATTAGTTCCTCGTCAAAAAGAAGAAGACGAAATCTCAACTAGCTGTTCCTGATTCTAATGAGTAGAAGAAATCTAATTATTTTATCGTAATAACAATCGATTAAAAGGTTTATAATCACATGTTAAACTAAATCGCTAAAATGTTGTATATATTTCACGTCGACACCGGGACTACCATCACCTTTGACATGAAGTTGGCGCTTGAGAGGTAACAGCAAAAACAATCCTTATAATAAACCAACTTAACTTCTGTATTATTATTTTCAGTGTCTCACAGTTAAGAGAAGCTATAGAAAGAGAATGCGGCGTAGCAGCCAGTCAGCAGGTGCTGTTGGTGAGCGGCGGAGAAAGTCTTGAGCCTAACGCAAGGGTCTGCACATATTCTGCTGGGACAGATACAAACCCAATTTATTTATTCAGCAAAGCTTCAATCGAGAGTCACCAACCACCCACACCCAGCATTGACTACGGCTCAGGTCAGCTACTTGAATAAAATAAAATTTAATAGCAGATATCGACTCTATTTTTCTCAAGCAATGGAATATGCTATTTACTGATAAATTATTATCTTGGTATTTAATGAATCGTAAATTGTCGTTGCTGCAAAAAATTATCTACGCCATTTGACACTGGATATGCATATTCTGTAGAATAATTATCGTTGCACATTGTCAATGAACTTATCTAGTACAGATGTGTTTGAGAACCTTCATTCCGAATTTCAATGCTCCGTGTATAATATCATACGCATTTAATTTAATCAGCAATAATCACATTGACCCAGATACTGAATTTGCCCCGTGAGCATACAATTCACTATGATAAAATTGAAAAAATTTTCAGCAAATAATAAAATGGTATCTTCATCTATTTAGGTACCAGACTTGATAGCCTCTAAAGATTGGTTAGGAATATTGAGTAGATATCTAAATAAATTTATTGGTGTTTCTAATTCCTGATACCCCCTCACTGACAATGACTAGTGATTCACCCAAATCATGATCTGGTTATATTTTTTCGTTATTCTTAATGCTAAATCGCTTAACTATCTTGACTGATATACATACACTGTCTGCCATCTGTCTGACACGTTCTCGCTTATCTAAAAATAAATATTTTTTTTTCATTATGTTTGTCGATGGTTATCATCCATTAGAGCTGCTGCAAATTACTTGAATTTCAAATATTGTGTGATCTTCATTTTTACAAATTGGGTTAACAGAAAGTCATCGTATTCACATATTATTATACACAAATACCGATAATTTTATTGTTAGGATGTTTTACATGCAACGTGGCTAATATTGTGGAAGATATTCTATCATCCATATATAGCTGACTCGAAATTCGGGTCTGTGAACTCGCTGTCGCATCGACGAATCTTCGATGATATTTCCCATCGAAATTTACTCGAAATAGTAGATAATCCTTGCATCATCTAATCAACCAGATATTATTCATTCATTGAAATTCAATTCCCACTTTATAGAAATCTATAAGTACAGTAGCAACGGATTTTTTGCCCTCTGCTTCCATTAGAGATGATGCAATACTTCGATTCGCTGGCTATTCAGCTAAAGCTGATGTAACGAGCATCGGATATGCAATATTTATCAACATTCTTTATATGCAGATGTGGATCTCCAAACGCAGATCGAAGGTTCTTTGGCTATGCCTGCGACTTATCAAACCGTCGTAAATAGAGCGCAACTCGGTCACCAATGTTGCGTTTTGGCACGTGAACAAACAAGAATATGCGAAAGACTCGTACACGACCAACATCTTCAACAACAAGGTTGGGCCGCTGTCGTAGCTAACCTAGAGGATATTACTCAAATGTTTCAATCCAGAGCGGATATTCTCCAGCAAAGTTTCAACCACTATTTAGCGGAGAGGCAGCAGCACATTAATCTCCTCAACAAGTAATTGAGATTTTGTAAATTGAAAACAGCCTCTCATGGCCAAAAATAATTTGAAAAAAAAATTTCTATCTTTCTCCCCAGTTTTAACGAAGACTTGGGAATGCTGTCGAAAATTCCCATTCTTCCTGCTCTTAGGGCTCATGCGGAAGGACTTTTGAGTCCCGACGATCAGGAGACAGCCACGGATCTTCAGCGTTCTGGTAACGAAGAGGCTTTGAGTCTACTGAAGTGGATATCGGCAAAGGACAATCAAAGTAGCCTCGAACAAGTTGCTGAGCAGTGTTCGAGGGGCTTGGAACAGTTTGACGAACGAGTGATGGAATCGCTCAAGACAGAAGTAAACAGTGCAGTTGAAGCGGCGAATAAACAAGATATGAAAGAGATAAAAGGTTTAGGTGAGCGACTTTTCGGTCTTGAACAGCTAATGTTTGAGGCTAAGAAGTTGGTGCAGGAACAGGCAGATCTGGCGCAGGCCCTTCTGCAGAATCAGAATAGAGCGACCAACCTAGGAGATGCAAGTATTTTGCCTGATTTATGCGCGTCGCATAGGAGGCAGCTGATGGTTATGCTCCAGAATCATAATCACCTCCGTGATATAAGAAGAAGATGTACGAAGGCCAAGGAAGAGCTTTCGGTTAATCTTTACCACCGTTTAAAGTGGATCATGTACGTCGAGAATAAGATGATGGAGGTCGATGGAAAGCTAGTCATGTATAACGAAAGCCTCAAAAGGCTCAGACGACACCTGGAAGTTTTACAACAAATTCATTTAGCTCCTGAAATGTACATGAGTGCCGTTGCGGAGGTCGTGAGACGCAGGACTTTCTCGCAAGCTTTTTTGGTTTGGGCGAGCAACCTCGCCTGTCAACTTCTAACCGTACATAGCGAAGAACTTGCTCGGAGAACTGACTTCCAGAGCAAATTTGACGGACACTTTCTCAACACACTTTTTCCTGGACTAGAAGATACCCCTCCGTCATTCGCTACTCAAGCTCCGTCCATATTTGACAGCGCTTTGCCCAAGGTATGAAAAATATTTTGCAAACAAAATTTGATGTCACAGAAATTGTCATTTTTCACCAGCTAACTTCAGACGACATGCAATCTCTCCGAGAAACACTCCCCGATCTTGCCCTGGCTGTTTCCACGCCAGATTTAAATAGCATCACACAATTTTTTCTATCTAAAAGTCTCACTGAGGGCAGCACTACGGAAGGTTTCAAGGATAAGGAGGCTGACCAGCAGCCGCAGGATTCTACTGCTAAGATGTCTGGACAAAGAAGAGCCCCGTTGCTAAGCGACAGGTGAGAGTAAACTCAATTTGATTAGTTTGAGGAATGGTAAAAGAGTTGAAGTGCGAAAATCAGCGATTTCTTTTCTCTATCGATTTTCGATTCTCTAGGGGAGGCTTTGAGTCTGAAACAGACACGGAAGAGTTTGAAAAAATAGGTCAAGGTGCACAGGACCTGAAACGAGGGAGTTCCTACGATGGTGAGAGGGAGCGAGAATCACAGAAGGAATTATCAGAGGTTGGTCCTTCCCAGAGTGTGTCTTCCCACTCATTTAAAACTTCCGAGTCCCATTGTGTCTTAAAACATGATCCTCCGTCTAACATCGTTGTTCAGTTATCTTCTTCTCCCTCTTCTTTTTCTTCTGCTTCGATTGTCGCCAGTTATCGTTACTCTCAAAGAGATGACAATTCCTCAGACTCGGCAAGCTATTCCTTTCACTTATCTTCAAACGATCGGCCGGCGCAGCTCAGTCCACTTGACGAAAGCGTTGAGGTCGAGGAAGAAACTTTTTCCGATCACAATTATCTTGCTCGCGTCACTAATGATAATATCAATAAAAGCGGAATGGAAACTCCAGACATTCCCCTCAATTCTATTCCTAATCCTGATCCTGATCCTGATCTTAATACCCCGCATTATCTTCCCTCGATTAACCCCGGGGCGTGCGGCGGCGGCGATTGCGGAGTGCAGAACCAATCCGGCAGCAACGGAAGCAGTCCGTCACCTCGAGAAACTGGAATGGCTGATTTCATGGGTACTGAATTTTATATGGACGAATCTTTGCCGAGCAGTCTTAGCGAACATCCTCTCGATGTTCATCAACAAGCAATGGTTTCTCTATTACAGGTACTTTAACATCACACATTGCACATTATTCTTTCCATCTCAAATACATCTGATTTTTCATCATAGCCATTCAAACCTCATGTTTTATTTTGGTTACTTCTTCTGTCTTTGTTTATTTTTCT
Organism: Athalia circularis; assembly: GCA_963978495.1. Lineage (NCBI taxonomy): Eukaryota > Metazoa > Arthropoda > Insecta > Hymenoptera > Athaliidae > Athalia > Athalia circularis. Next base: position 1,618,174 of record OZ021702.1, read on the forward strand.
AATAGTTTGAAACACTCCACCCATCGCGCCGCTTCTTCGGTCAAATTATTTATTCTTATCTTCTCTCCAAACTTAGGTATGTTGCTATCAAATATTTTTCTTTATTCTTTTACTTGCTGCTTCCTATCATCGCAAGACTTTTGAAACGATGTTTCACCCATTGGCTCGAACAGAACTTGATGTACCTGGAGAAATTTGGCGAGGGACAAAAAAGAGTGAACGATATCTCTGTCATCGTCTCCATTACTTTTCGTTGCGTGTTCAATGCAACAGCTTGCACAAAATCAGAGACCAATTTCCTCTGTTCTATTGCTTGCCGCACAGCCAGCTCCAAATTATTAACAGCTTTTGTTAGCAATTATTAGATTCGTTTAAACAATATATATTATATTATATTATTATTGTCGGATATTAATCTTTGAAAATGCTGTGTGCGCGTGCAGGTATTTTAATTATTTTTGTTTCACAGGACTATAGCTGCCGTCGCACCCAATTCCTTATCCAATGTTATCGTATTATACATCCCTAAACACACACTCGGATATTAACTTGACACAATACTGTAGCAAATTTGAGGAGAAGTTTAGCCGACATCGATAACGGTTCTGTCCTGACGTAGCCATGATTTTTGACTTTTTTTTTTAGGAAAATCTTGGAAACACGCGAGAAGAGGTAGAGAGACTTCGTTCGGTTCTCCGTTGCATGAAATCGGTCGCTGGAGATGCTCTTCTAGCCTTCCGGCAAGAATTGGCGACGTTAAAAGAACGAACCGTAAATGACCAGGGCTCGTTCAACCAACTGACGGATAGCGTGAGAAAAGCACTCGAAATGCATTCAAGAGAATGTGAAAAAACGATCCGCGAAAAAGCGCAAGAGTTGACCGTAGATCACGAACTTGAATTGGGGGATCTGAAAAAGCTCATGCAGGGACGGGAGGAGGAAATAAAAACTCTGAAAGAATCGCTCGCCGACAAACGTGACGCGCAATCAGACGTTGAGAAAGTGCTCGCTGCTTTGAGGCTTAAAATCGATAACGATCAGAGAGAATTAACGACGTTTCAATCGAAAATTATTCTGATGGACGAGGCTCTCCAGAGAGCTCATCTCGAGAAGGAAATCGCTGTGAAAGAAACACAGGAAGCTAGTCATGCAGAGGTTGCGAATTTGAAGGCTATCGTCAAACGACAAGAAGAGCAGCTGAGGAAACTGGAAGAAAATCTTGATGTTTGTAAAGCTGAACAAGAGGAGGCCATCAAAGCGGCAACTGATAAATTTCAAAAGGAGTATAAAACCGAATTGGATACTATAAGGAGCAGGTTCAAACTCATGGCAGCTTCTACGATGGAAAGAAGCCCCAGCGATTTGAGTCTTGAAAAAATTGAGGTCAGAATCGAACCGCCTAAGCGAAAATTTTTTATTTTCATAATTATTTTTACGACAAACCGTTTGATTACAGCGTTCAGACATGATAGGACTCGGAAATCACGAGGCTATCATTGCGCAGATGAAAGAAGATATGGAAACGGAGAAGGCGGCCGCTATTCGTGCTGCCATAGACAAGGAGAGGAGCGATTGTGCGGCAAAATTAGATCACGAACTGCGACTTGCCAGACAGAGGAATGACGCTGAGAGACAAGTCTGGTTCAACGAAGCCATGCGTCGAGTGATTGAAGAGAAAGAGAGACAGGTAGAAACTCACAGATCCAGGGAAACCATCCTAGCAGAGGAATGCGAGAGGCTGAAGGACACTATAAGGAGACTTACGGAGTCGGAGAGCAATATTCGACAAACCCTTAGTGAGACGGTAATAAATATTGAATTCGATGAACCTCGTTGAGTTTTACCAGCGTATACCAAATTTTTTTCAGGTTGAAAGTCTTGAGGCGGATAAAGTGCGATTAGAGGCTAACATCGAGGCGAATCGAACCATGCTCAGCGAACGCGAAAGTCGTTTAGAAGCCTTGACAGCGGAGCGCGATAAACTCAGGTCGGAATTGAACGACGAAAGGCTGAAGATAAGCGGTAGCGGTGGAGAGTTTGAGGAAACGCTGCACCTTTTGAAGGCGAAGAACGAGAGGCTTGAAAATCTTAAAGTAGGGACAGACTCGCGGCTGCAGAAACTCGAAGCGGAAAAGGACAAGCTCAAAGCAGAGCTTGAAATCCACCGAAAAAATGATGAAATCGAAGTTTCTGAGTCTAAGAAGGTGCGCCTGGAATCCGGTCCGGAACTCGATGACCTACTTCGCAGACTGGAAGCACGTGATTCGGAGAACAAGCGTTTAATCACTGAACTCCGACTTTTGACGGAGAGCAAGGACCTTGTTCAAACAAAACTTGAAACTGTAGAATCTGAAAAAGTCAATCTGGAGGTCGAGCTTGTAAAAGAAAGGTACAGATCTGTAGTCAGCGGTGCAGAAGCTCTCATCGCTTCCACGTCTGCGGGACACTCGAGTACCGAAGTATGTGACAAAGAAATGAGTGCCTCCGTTGCCATAGTCTCTGATAGTTCAAGCTGCGATGCTGCGACCAGTCCAGAACCCATTCGCCATCAACCCTCCGCCCACTTGAGAGAAAAGTTGACTCGAAGTACAGCGAGTCTGATTCAACAGGATCGGATAAGTATATCGAGCTGTAATCCTGGAGACGTTGTATTAGTCCTGTGGGATAACGAGCACAGGAATTATATTATCCTGCAGGAATCGCCCATGCTTTACTTTCTTCATTCTGATTGCGTTAACACGTTAGATTTGAGAGTTAAATTAGATGGGCCCAGGAGGTTGTACGTCATCGCAGAGGTCATTCGCAAGGAGTATTGTCACGCTAAAAAAGTGGGTAAAACTGATCAAAAATTGTTTGTGATATTTTGACAGGTTCTTTCAATGCGATTTGTTTTTTATTTTCTATTTCAGCCAGGGAATCGATATAAGGTACCACAAGGCACTAAATTTTATCGAGTAAAGGTGCGTCCTCAGCAAAAAGAAGGACATTTGAGTAAATCGGTGAGTTCCAGTGCTCAGGAAACGGCGGGATCTAGTACTACGACTAATTTGATGGTGAAAAAAGAACAAGAACAAGAACAAGAACCAGAACAGAAACAGGAACAGGAACTGGAACAAACTACACACTGACAAATCGCGACTAGTCGGGGAACTCCTCCTTCGTCTTATTCTGATTCTTCCGCTTCCGCGTCAACTTCATGTTCTTCTTCTCCATTGTCATCGTCCTCTGCTTCTGGTACTAATTCTTCATCTTATCTGATTAGCTTCCAGCAGAAAAGTAACGGTATCCAGATATCAAGATTTGTCGATTCCCTAGATTTTTGCTTGGTGCGTGTTTTTTGCTCTAATTATCGCCTCAACAGACAACGACGTGCGAGTTTTGGGTAATCAATTAGTTTGAAGATAAAATTCTGAGTTGAAAAATTGGGTTAATCGATGGCGACATTTACATTATAAGACGATAGCTGAAAATGACATTCTAGCCAGACACACATTGACGGTGGCACCTCAACAATTGATAGAAATTTTTGAATGATTAGTGATTAAATTAGAAATAATAACGAAGCAAATGATGTTACACATAATCTGCCAAAGCCTTCAACTACTACATTGTACGATTACGATTATGATTATGACATAATATAAATATACCATGATGACATAATGAGATACCTACACTTACGATATACATATATATAATATGCGTACGTTTCGTGATACTATATTGTTACAATTACACGTTAGATAAAAAGAAACACGATAGATTCTAGTTATAAAAGTAATTTTCAGATATAAAAATTCGATTAACGGATGGATGTGATGGAATAAAAAAAAAATCAACGATCGATTGTTGTTAGTTTAAAATAAAAAATATTTCTGGGTGAAGAGGGGTGAAAGTATAAAAAAAATAAAAATAAAAATAATGCCAGCAGGGACCCACGAGCGAATGAAAAATTATTCACGATAATGATTTTCTTTATAATATGCTGGCGTTTTATTGTGATAAACGAGTAGAGTAATTATATAGTTTACACCAATAATAATAATAATTATAAATTCGAACATAAAAGTGTTAGTGAACAGAAGAAACACAACAAACAAATAGAATAAAACAGAATAGAAATTTTTTTAATTGATTACAATTGATTATAAAATAATATCATTATTATCATTATATATATATATAAATATAACTTGAAATGTGAATAAAGAAACTTGAAAAATATTTTTGACTTATGAATGCGTCGATACCGAAAACAATGTAAGTGGCTCGCTGTGAACACACCGATTGTTTGTTCTTCGCGCTCATGGCGCTCATCTCGTCACACGGCTGTCATTTATCGGAAACAAATATCGTATTCATAATGCATTATAGCATTATTAAGAATTCTATTTTTGAATCATCATCATCAACCTCCTGAGCGTGATGTCCGAGTTAATAATAACGGCCAGAATATAATGTATCGAACAAATGTGAGATACTGAACAACCCAACCTCTTTTATTTTTGATTCTAATTCATTTGGAAGAGTTGCTACAAAATGTTCTTATACCTTGACAGAATGGGCAAATACGGAGAGGCGATGTGGACGATCTTCGGCGAGACAGATCGGCCAGTGTACGGCAAGCTGGTCCTATCCATACACCGATGACTGTTGCCGAACAATTCAAGGAATCTTGGCTGACCGCTATAATTGGATCAATACTTTTTGCCGCAGGAATGTTACTGCTCTTCTGGAATGAGGTATCATCTATCAGTAGTTTTCCATCTAGGTTCTATGTCTCAAATTTCAACTCTTATTCACAGGGCCGTGCAGTGCGAACGGCACACTCACTAGACGAAGCTTTACATAATGTAGTACCGTTGATAAACACAAAACACGTATTAGCAGAAAACGAGGGCAGATTGGTGCATTTTTATGGACCTCTCAAAGTATTAGAACCTTTGACGGAACCAGACTATGGAATTGTAATGGCGAGTGTCAAGCTGAAAAGACGAGTCCAGATGTATCAGTGGATTGAAATTGAGGAGGAACGTAGGTGAGTTTATTTAATGCTGTATCAGCTCCCAATTTACATTCTTTGTTTTCCGTTAGCTTTGGAGGTGTGACCGAAGATGAAAAGCATTATTACTACACCATGGAATGGAAAGATAAGCTGGTAGATTCTGACCAATTCTATATCAGGACAGGTCATCACAATCCTAAAGTAATGCCTGTGAAAAGTCAGGTTCAAATTGCTAATGAGGTCCGAATTGGAGCTCTGACTCTTGGCAAAGAACTGAAAACAAAATTTATGGACTTTATCGAAGTAACCAGCGATGAGCGGCCTGAACGAAAAGACATAAAACTACACTCTGGTCTCTACTATCACAGCGCAGACTTATGGAATCCCCAGGTAATACCGAACGAATTCGATTATGCCAATTACGAAATAAAATTCTATCAAAAAAACAGATTGGGGACATCAGAATTCAGTTCTCTTACGCTGGAAAGGGTGATGACGATTATTCTGTTGTTGGAATGCAAGTCGATGGCGTTATAGTCCCATACGTGACGACTCATGGGGAAGAAATTTTGCTACAAAGAAAGGATAGGATATCCGTTGACCAAATGTTCCACCTAGAACACGTCCACAACTATTGGCGCACTTGGGCAATAAGGTCAGTTAACATTTGTACTCTTTGAGCCTGGAATGCTTAATATTTAGAAAAAACTACAATAAATGCGTTCGTTGTTGTCTTCAGAGGTCTCGGGTGGCTGGTGCTCTTCCTGGCAGCTACTTGCCTTGCCAATATAATTCGTACTCTTGTTTTAAATTCTACGTTTTTGTGCGGCGTTATTGCTATCGAATCTGTGAATATCTCAGTCTCAATGTCTATCAGTTTGTTAGTCATCGGATTTGCTTGGGTCTGGTATAGACCCATCATCGGATTATGCCTCGCCCTTGCTTCCATTGTGCCATTTGTCTACTCCACAATTGTTTCCGGACACCAAGGACAACAGCGTGACAATTACAGAAGACTCTAAATGATAATTCTGTGCGTTAAGTAACAAGTAATCAGAAGTAATCAATAATACTTAGCGAGTGTAGCTATTCCTAGATCTCCAGTGATATGGAGGTTGGATCTGTTTTTCAGTTCATAATAATGTTAAACATTGTGTGCCGTGTGATTATCGTGGTTCATCGATTCTTTTCATATTATTAAAGTCCATCAAAATAATTAAAACACCTCATCCTCTTTAATACGGATAAAGATAGATGCACTCCCTAGCTTTGGGAGCTGTGAAAACGAAGGTGGAGGATAATTCGATTCATCGAGGCGAAAGCACATTGTTTTCCGTATGGTTTGACTGATAATGTGTACACACAGCTACGCATACGATGTTGTAGCAGTGACGGATTTTTCGAAACCGAGAAAATGGAAATTGAAAACGGTGGGCCGCTTGTGTTACAACAATGTGATGCTTACAAATTATTACATGTAAATGTATTATGTGTTGAGTGAATTACGTGTGCGCGTATAATGTCTATGGGTTTAATAGTCGAGTAGGCGTCTTTCGCGTATTTGTGACACATCCACTTAACGTGGTGAGTATAATTGAACACTGACGAAATACTTGCGGTAGTTAGAGAAATTAGCGTACGAACTATTTGTCTGAAGTTTAGGGTTTCAGGTTGCACCGGACGTCGTTTTAACTCGTTATACGAATGAGAATTTGAAAAATTTCAAACCCCCGTGTTGACCCATTGTTGACCGGAAAGATTTTCATCAAGCCAAGAAAATCGTCGTTACGGAGGCATTTTAAATTCGTAATAACCGTTCAGACCGCATTATAGCAACCGACGAATCCCACTTTAAACTTGTCAAACAATTCTACGTAGTAGTTCATTCATGTGGATTACACGCACGTAATTACGTCAAATTATTTTGACTCACAGCCGCGCCTAACGGGGAGCTCCTACCAGTGTGTAAATTGTTCTCACAGGTCATAGAAAAAACAGAATGACCAAAAGGCAGGGGAAGCTTTTATTTTGAATCTCTGGGCTTCTATTTTTTTTTTTGAGCCGAGGGTATGTTCTTTACGGGATATGCCCCGAAATCTCTCAAGGTTTTAATCAAGGTAAAAGTGCATCATTGATCATTATCCCAGGAGGAGATTGTGTGAGTTTAATGGTACGGAGCTCGAGTTTAGAATAGTTGGGAGTACGGGAGGGGGTTAATTGCCGAATTAACCTCAATTATTATTGAACCCTTCGTTCTTCCTTCTGGTTCTTCTCCCCACCACATAACAGATACGTGTATGCAGAACCGAGCCGGCTAGTTTTTAGACGTCTTATAATTTGAGATTGATATGCAGATACGGTATTGACATGAAGCAACATATTAATTGTAGAATCACATTTATTTTCAATAGAATCTATGATAATATCAACGTAGATATGTTCTTGTTATCAAACATACATATACACTTTAATAATAACTAACAATTTTCCTCTCTTTATATACATTAAATATACCTATATTTCTGTATTTTTAAATAACGAGTCTCCAAATTTTCAATTGTCATATTGTCATCATAGATTATAATATTATTTTATACCAAGCTCAACAAGCAATAAATCTGTATATAATATTCATATTCAACAGAAAAATATTTTCAGCACACATTCAGTTTTGTTTATCACAAAAATAATTATACACATACCTATGCTTACGCTATGTTCTGCATTGCGAATCATAATTAATAATCTATATTTGAAATGCGACACTCTTCATTTGAGATATTAAAGCAACTAAAACAGCAATCATCATCCAACTGGAGATTTTCATTTCAATCCTGCTTGCAGAATTTCTGCAAGTCTTCTGTACACTGCGGATTTTCAATTTATGTCTTTCGAGCAAATTATGAACACCATTTGCGTCGCTGTTCTGGAGACTTTGCTCACGTGATAAAAGTATGGAATATAATTGATTGTCAGGAGTTGTAGAGCAAAATGTCAAGACCATGTGCGACCCAACCGCCTTCATGACCTGCACCTTTCCCACAAACTGGGTGTAGTTGCTGCTCAGCAAAGTGCCTGCAGTGAAAATTGTTCCGTTACAAACAGGTGGGTAAAAAAAAATAAACAAATAAAGAGAATTGAGAAAGGAAAATATCATGATCATTACCATTTTGCAGTTCCTTCGAGGCCCAGAATCCAGGTCCATCAAAGGGATCGGGTATCTTGAAAGAGTATTCCAGGTTCCCAGCTTCTTCGGTCCAAAGTAATCTGAGGCTAGCTCGGTTGGTGGATCGAATTGTGACTATAGGACAGCTGTTGACGACATAATGGCCACTTATCGTTGCTCTGTGAGGGTCCATCTTGTGTTTAATGACTTCCATGACGTACCATTTTTCCATTATCTGTATTGGGATTTCAAAAATTTGATCATTTCGGTTTCATCTACTTTTTTCCTATTGTGATTATTACCAGCCCAGGCAATTTCATGGCATTATGGAGAAGAAAAAAAGATCTGCAGTTTTCTGGTGAAATACGGCTTGAAGGATAAAAGGAAAAAAGTTCAAAAAGGAAATAAGGAGCTTATCTATACACACTGTTTGACTATAGCTTTGTGAAATGCTGCGCTAGATGGGGGAGGAGGATGGGGTGAATATACGTATATGTAAAATACGATAAGCCAGAGGGATGAAACTCTGGCTATAAATAGCTTCTAAAGATTCAATAATTCGCGAAACCGGAATATAAGCCAGACTTTATTACAGTTTGACATTGCGGAGGACACATCATTGAATCACTTAATAAAGTCAATGCAGTTACATCGTTAATTGTAAGCAGTACAATGACCATTGTACGTACGCAGACGCGCAGATAGTTTTTTACGAAGCTGAATTAGCAATTTTGACTTATACAGCTATAGATAATACAATTTAAAAAATACTCGAATGATTAATTCAGATGAGGTTTTGATTCAGATCACGAATTTTTACGTGTACTGGGTGGGACGAGAAAAGGAATATTCGGAATCAGTCTAATGCTGTAAATAAATATTTTTTGTCATTTACTTCTTCCAGATCTAGTGATGACTGTGGCTGTAGATCAGGACAGTACATTTCCTTCGTCGGTGAATTCAAGTCAGTATTATCTGACCAAGAATTTGAAGAATTAGTTGGTTCTATCAGTAAGCAAATTAAGACAATTATTATCCAGAGTGTGTTAGAAACTGCAGAGATGCAGTTGTCGTCATTACTCATATTCGATTTATTCATCTCTTTCTGTTTTCATACGATTTCCTTATTTTCAATGGTAATGATACGCTAACATCTTAATCATTTGACTAACACTTTTATTATTACGGGTTTTTATAAAAGAGAATAAATAAAATGAAATTTGGCTAAATTATTCAACTCATCATCGGTTTGATTCGTGTTCACTTATTATTTACACTGTACCAAATGACTCTTTGCACGAAAAATTTATAACGATTCACTAATTTTGACCAGGTAGGCTATTAAAAATTCAGTTTATACGTCAATTTAATTTTTTGAAACGTTGCATTATACACTATTCTATTTTTAAAACGCACTTTTTAAAGAATCAAGTACACGGTATTTTCAGAAACGCGGGAGCGCTGATCTTCGCGATACGAAGCCCCGGAGCGCTCTGAGGTTTTATTATACCTAGGCAAAGTATTATACAGATGAGTATGGACGGAGGAAATTTCAACCTATATATGTGTGCGTGAGAGCGCCGATATCAGTCTCCCGGGTCAAATCCCTCTTCCCTCTTTCACTACCTCTCATCTCTCCATCTTTTTCTCCCCTGATATACTGATACTGTCACCGGCGTTCATCTCTCAGTTTTTTCCGAATTTTTCGATAAAAATTGAACGAGATTATTCGGTATATCGCTTTAACTCACCTGTAGGGACCCTTCGCAATGCCTGAAATGAACATCTCGTGTTATCGTGAAAAAATCATCAATACATTGTTGCACATTTTCAAATATTCCCGCGGTGCATGTCTTTTTTCCCATTGTTACCGACCTCCGGCTGTTTCTTCTTCAATCGGTAAGCTCCGAAGGTTTTGATCGCTGGTCAGCAGATAGAGACACCATTTTGAAAGCAAATTCGAGCTTTCAGTCGCATGCGCACAGTGAGAAAAAAATATCGCGAATTGGAAGAAGAGCCGAGCGAAGTGAAAGAAAAGGAAGAGGAGAAAACGGCGCGTGAGGAACTCTGGGTAGTTTATTAGTAGTTATGGGTTTGCGGAGGATAGAACGTTGGATAGAAGAGCAGCTGAAGCACCAGGAAGATCAGGAAGTAAGTAGAAGAAATAAAATAAAATGAACAAAAAAAACCATATGTAGGTCAAAACAACGACCGTAGGCATCATTCAATTCGTTTGTCGTTTTAGTATCGCTGTCACGGTTAGAAGATCCTGAGGGAAGAATCTCCGGGGTGCGGCGGTCAGAGAAAAATTATTAAAATTAGAAGATGCAGTTGGTGCGGATCTGATGAACAAATCCCGGTAGAAAAGTCACGGTTTCACTAAGAAAATAGGTCGTGGAAAACCGATATAATCGAGGACTACAATGCAAGCTAAAAGTGAAGAACGAGAAGAAAATTTGGAAAAAAGTTGAAATGAATCCTCACAACGGTTTTCACTATCCTCTAAGATCATTGGTGAACTTTTTTTGGATCATCACCTGCTATGGGAGTGGACTCTGAATTTGATAAACTACAAGATTTTCGATCGGTAGTTGTAAAACAGTGGCTTCAAAGCTATTGGTCAAATAACTCATTGGCATTGAAGTTGCAACGTTGGTGGTTAAAATTTAAATTCATATTCCATGGTCACAGTGCATAGGAATAAGTGAAGAAATATATCTGGATTTAATTGTGATAAGTGAGCAACAGTCGAGTGATTTATTTATTTATTTATATTTATTCAATACACAAACAAATTAAGCATGCCTGGGTTAATCGCCGTTGGGGAATTCGTCGAAGAAACAAGGGAGGATTACAACTCTCCGACTACCTCAACATTCGTATCTCGTATGCCACAATGCAGACAGACAATTACAGCATTGGAAGAGGTGAGTTTAAAGAAATTTGTTTTTTAAATTATCTGATCGTGAAAGTTGAATAATCTTATCTACACGTTGGTTTCTGATGCGTTCACAATCACATTGTCATATCTGTTAGCATTTTATGTTTGCGAAGGCCATCTAATTTTGATTTCTTTGGCGATGACAATAATGACAATTACCGAGAGTCCCTGATTACAATATTCTTTTGTTCGCCGACACTAAGCTCGGTAGAAATAATTGTATGATTCAACCTTGGATGTGGTTTGGAAACCGCTAGTTTGGCACTGAATAATTCACTGTGGGGCTATAAAACTTCACACAGTTTTTTGGAGCTCGAATTGAGAAGAAAATATCATAATCTGTCCCGCAGTTTATCTAGTGCGGAAACGAGCTGCGACCTCATATCCGATTTCCTTTATTTATCTCAATTCAGTTGGCTATAATTAGATCATACGGTATGCGATGATAAGTTACCAAGCATCAGTTGATAATGAATAAAAACCATTTTTTGACTACAACAAGCTTGTGAATTTCCCGAGGCCTGTCAGATCAGGTGTCCCTTTATGCCGATTATATTATTTCCAAACGTCATCCTGATTCATGTTTATTTTTCTCGCGAATCACTTTACCGTCATTTCAATCATAAATAATAATGGTCTTCTGCATGTGCATCGTTCTTTACAAACCCGCGTGCGTTACGCAAGGTCGGGGCGACGACGACCGATCGATATATCCGTTTTGACCTACGGCTAAAATTGCGCGTCTTTTTGCTCAGGTTTCATTATATTTTTATCCGAAATCTTCTCAAACAACTATGATCGTGAATTTTCCCCGCAGTAATTTTCGTTTTTCAATTTTCGTTTTTCAATTTTCATCGATAAAAAATAGGATTTAATTAAAAAAATATAATTCCAGACGCTGGACTTCGACAGGGATGGTCTAACGAAACTAAAAAAAGCCATCAAAGCGATCCACAATTCTGGCAATGGTAAGGCCTGTGGAAAACAAGTTCAGATAATATATCGACCTAAGTTTTTGGATCTATTCAAAAATCCACCGAATATTTTCAGCACACGTGGACAATGAAGTCTACTTAGGCCGAGCTTTAGAGAAGCTCGGCGATGCTGCCTTGAGAGAACAGGAGCCAGATATCGGAGCTGCATTCCTGAAATTTGCTGTTGTCACAAAAGAACTTAGCGCATTGATGAAAACTCTGATGCAAAACATAAACAACATAGTCATGTTTCCATTGGATTCGGTGCTGAAGGGTGATTTACGTGGCGTCAAAGGTGACTTGAAGCGACCTTTCGATAAGGCATGGAAGGATTATGAGGCGAAGTATGCAAAAATAGAAAAAGAAAAGAAGCAGCATGCAAAAGAGGCCGGACTTATTAGAACGGAAGTCACACCTGCGGAAGTTGCAGACGAAATGGAAAAGGAACGACGCATGTTCCAGCTGCAGATGTGTGAGGTCAGAATCCAGGAATAATTTGTGCGGGAACGATTTACTAATTGATATATTTTGCTTTTTTAGTATCTCATCAAAGTCAATGAGATCAAAACTAAAAAGGGGATTGAACTGCTGCAGCACTTGGTGGAGTATTATCACGCTCAAACTAAGTAAGCTTATTTAGCGATGCATTTTTACAATTATGAGTCTGTCTTCTGATTACTTAATCATTTGGGGATTTTCCAGCTACTTTCAGGACGGCCTCAAGACTATAGAACATTTTGGTTCCTACGTTGCGGACCTGAGTATCAAACTGCAAAAGATACGACAAACTCAAGATGAGGAACGGAGACGTCTCACGGAACTGAGAACTCTTCTGCGAAGCTCTGGCTGCGACAAAGAGGTGAGATAAAATTTCATTTAAAATCCTTCCATGCTACGATGAGAACTAACCAGATCAATCTTCCAGTCAAACGTCAACGCCAACATTGGCTACTCTTTGCACCAGCTGCAGGGGGACAAACAGCATGGAGTAACGAGATCTGGTCATTTGTTAAAAAAAAGCGAAGGAAAAATGCGGCGAGTTTGGCAAAAGCGAAGATGTGCTGTACAGGCGGAAGGTTTTCTTGACATTTGCCACGCCGATGAAAACAAGCCGCCCACTAGGGTCAATCTTCTGACTTGCCAAATAAAACTTGTGCCTGATGACAAGAGGGGGTTCGATCTAATAAGTTGTGAGTTTCATTCGTATTATCTTTTCACCGCTACGATAAAATTCAGTGACTATTTTTCTTATTGTTTGTTCGTTTTTTTTTTTGTTCAAATTTATTTATTTACAGACAATCGAACGTACCACTTCCAGGCGGAGGATGAGGCCGACCAACGTGCGTGGATGTCCGTCCTTGTTAACTGCAAAGAACGAGCACTTTTGAGAGCTTTCGATGCCAGTGGCAAGGCCGAAGCTGGTCAAGGAAATCCTAGCCTCGTAGAATTGCAGCAAGCTGTCATAAGATGCGTTACCAGATTACCTGGGAACGATCACTGCTGCGATTGCTCGTCACAAAATGGTCGGTGGATCGCAAATAGATTCAGATATGATGGTGGTATTTATTTTCAAGAAATAATTGTATTTTTTTCTTTTCCCTTTTGAAGATGCCACGTGGCTCTCGACCAACTTTGGAATAATCGTGTGCATCGAGTGCAGTGGAATTCACAGGGATTTGGGTGTGCATATATCTCGAATACAATCGTTGACTCTGGACAATGTGGCGACCGCGCAGCTTCTTTTAGCCAGGCGAATGACTAACCAATCGTTTAATGAAGTTATGGAAGCCACGTTACACCTGGATCTGAAACCGACGCCGACGTCTTCAATGTAAGAAATCGAATCGAAACGAGGTAAGCTCTTTTCAGCATCTCATCGGTATCCATCTTTCAGGGAAGAAAGATACGAATTCATCAGAGCAAAATACGTAGAGAAAAGATATGTAATGAGCACGTGCGCGGACGAAAGAGATTTGTTATCGGATTTAGAACACGCGGTCAATAATCGAGACCTTCAACAATTGTTGCAAGTATTTGCGGAAAATGTTGACCTCGCGGCGCCTCTGCCGACCTCGGTGAGTTTCGGCACTTTCTCGCTCAACTGTTTTTTTTACGGAGAAAATTCAATCGCCCACGTCTTTCGTTAAAGGATATCGGAGAGACGGCCTTGCACCTTGCGATACTACGAGAGATGGGAAACAGTCTTCATCTCGTTGATTTTCTCGTTCAAAATATGCATGCTGGAAGTATCGATCGTACGACAACGGAGGGGGAATCGGCTCTCCATTTATCTGCTCGACACGATAGGGCCGAAGCTATGAAACTTCTACTCAGGGCCGGAGCAGACCCGACGCTAAGAAACAAACAGGACAAAACGCCGCTCGATATAGCACAGGAGATGGGGCACCACACTTGCAAAGAACTGGTGAGTGATCGCTGAATAATTGCTGTCTTCTCCAGTTCGTCAACTGTTTTATTTTCAACAGCTGAGCCACGCCCTCCAGAGGCAAAAAACTCTGTTCGACAACGTGAACATAGACTGGAATTTATCTCACGACGAAGGTTCGACCGACTTCTCCGACGACGACACCATCATCGAAGACAGAGTGAGTTGAAAATGCGCGACCGATTCGTGTGGACATTTTTTCAATTTCCTGAACAATTTAAACACAGAACGGGTGTTCAACTCCCGAAAAGAAGTCTCGAAGCCGCCCGCCTTCCTACGCCGGAGGAGGCGGCGGAGGCGGAGGCCCCGGAGATTCACCGCAAACCCTCCGGAGCCGCAGCAGCACCTGCGGGAGTCTTCAGAGTGGATCGTCGCCGGGTTCTTCCAGTAGACAGCAAATGCCGCCCCCGCCACCTCCGCAGAATCGAAAGCCCGCGATGTCTGGTGAGTGAGGAATTTTCATACGAGAATTGCACCTTGCCCCCCTCCTTCGTTCGACACCCGAAATCACACCTAGAAGCGCATTTTCTCGTTTCACCTTGTTTTTCCTCCAAGTTCTCTGAAATACTTGGCAGTCATGTGTTTTTTATAAAATTTTGTAATGCTCAGTACCGTCCCCTGCGATCGTACCGTCGGACGCTGGGGCTGTATCTGGTGCCAACATTCACGGGTCTTTGAAGAAACGCGTCGCGCCTCCCCCGCCTGCTACGTCTATAGGAGGAGCCGGCGTTATTGTACCTTCGCACTACGGCACACTGCCCTCTTCTGCGAGTTCAACTTCCTCTCACAGCCGGACTACGAGCGAACCGATACTCGCAGGTCACGCGCTCCACACTCTACCGACCTCGTTGAATGCCCTCAATACCACCCAACACCATCTGCACCACAAGAGATCGCCAAGCGGCGATTCTTCTTCGTCTGCCACCCACGGTGCGCGGATTTATCTGTTTTTTTTTTTTTTTTCTACTTTACTCAGAATAAAATTAGCTCGCTATACCTGAAACCCACGAACACCACACGCTCCTCGCATTCATTTTACGTGTATAAAAAACAACAACAACAAAAAAAAACAAACAAACACACTTGCTGCCGATTCGATATTTCTCCTAACTACCGTTTTCTCCTGATCGCCTGTCACAGGTGTAGATAAACTGAACTGCGGAGGTTCTTCGACGCTTCAAAGACCTCGGAATCCACCACCCCCGGCGCCGGGTTCTGCCGTCTTGCATACTTCTAGACTCAGTAACGGAAGGAGCAGCGAATCGCTCACCTCTATGTGTTCCGATCACGTCTCCGGCAATCCTGTACCTCCGCCGAGAAAGGTATGTTGCAACGATACGAGAACAAATATTATACACGTTAGAAGTTTTTTGATGGAATTTTTAAGAATGTTCAAAAGAAATCTGTAGTCATAATTGCGAATCGTGTGATATATTTATATATCGCGGTACGATGCAATATTTTTTTCCTCATTCTCATTTTACATAATATCAAGGTTATTTTTCTTGCTGCTGTTGTTGTTGTTGATGATTGTTGATTGTACAGCGAAGGGAGCGGCGTTCCGGGCTAGAGAGGTATGCGGAGGAGTCTTCTTCTATTACTTCGACTTTGATATCAAATGACACAAACAATCTGAATCCGGTAAAATTACGTAATTCACGCAAGACAAAAAATCAATCAAACTAAGGGGAAAAAAAAAAATAAATAAAACAACAACCAAAAATTAGCTAAAGGCTGGACAAACGCTTGAGAATATATTAATTCGTAACAATTTCAATAACAATAACAATAACAAGAATTATAATAATAGTAATAATAATAAGATCGAAATTGTGCAGCTATTTTTAAGCAGCATGCATCGATTGACCTTTTATTTGAAGGTTGAATTCTCGCGTGCTCTGAATGACTTGTCTAACACGTGTTTGTGTGCTTGACTGCGGATGTGTGATATTACAAAATTGAAACTACAGTTGTTTTGTTTCGTTTGGTTTTTTGTTGTTTTTGGAGCAAAGCCATTCAGCATGTACGTATATGCACTTGGTGAATTTTTGCAAGTTTGAAAAGCAAAGGGAATGAAAATCAATAAACTGAATACTAAGTATACGGATCTAATAGTTAACCATAGAATTAGGCTGCTGTTAAGATATGTGTGAATTAATGCTTCCTATTGGGACAGCCATATTTGTTTTATTCTCTGCAGCCAACATCTCCGACATCTGGATCCGCTGGGGTTGCTGTGTCGATGGGAGGTCTCCGTCGGTGTCGTGCTCTCTACGATTGCGAGGCTGACAACGAGGATGAACTTTCGTTCAGAGAAGGCGAGGTTATTCTGGTCACCAACGAACACACCGACGATGACAACTGGATGGAAGGCGCTTTGGAACGAGAACCAGATAGACGAGGAATGTTCCCGATAAGCTTCGTTTACATGCTTCAAGAATAACATTCCACCAGCCTCGGCTCACTTGCATCTATAGTGGGTAACGATATCACTGCTCCGAGCTCTGATAGTAACTCGAAGGGTTATTCGACGCTTGCTAATCCACCTGGGCAACGGAAAAGAGAGTCCCACGGAGGCAATGACAAACCTGCAGGTATGAAAAGGTCAAACATTCACTAAAAAAAAAACACAGACACAAAAAAAAAACAGAAACTCGCAGATGTTACTTAAGTTTTACCCGATACGTCGGGTAATTCATATCATAAATTGATATAAATAATGTTGACGAGAAGTTTGATGCGCATGACACTAAAATGAAAAAGAAAAAAAAAAACTAAGTATTCTACGTACCTATTATTATTTTAACTACTATTATTATTATTATTACCATTATCGTTATTATCATTATTACACCTAAATACTAAACGATTTGTATTGTATATCGGTCACAAAAAAAAAAAACAGAAAATAATAATAATAATTTCTTCGCGATAACGAATAATCTCTAATCTATTATATAATAATCTATTTAATATTATTTTTTATTGCCATACTAACTTTTAATTGTAATAATCCGTAAAACGACTATACCTTAGAGTTACTATAACGATAAATAATAACGACTTCTATTTAAAAAATAAATAAATAAATAAATAAATGTATTAATTTCAAGAGCAACGCCTAGAAAAAAAGCCACGCGGGATAATGATTATGACATTTCAAATATTTTGAGCTTGTATTTCGACGCTTTAAGACCAAAGAACAAAAACCGAGCCAATGCAGGGGCAGTTAGTTAATATCGAGGGGGTTCGTAATGTATAATTTTTTTAATAGTCATCTCTTCAGAACCAAGTTATTTAAAAACTCTCGCGCCTCAAATAATTTGGATGGTAGTTGAAATATTTCTCCAATCATCTTGTCAACCCTCGATTTTAATTAAAGCCGAAGGCTACGCATTGTACATATTATACCATAGATATTTATAAAACTCGCCGTTATCGAAGAGCACATTTATCATATTATTATTATTAATATTATTGTAATAAATTTTTTTCTGTCTTAAAAACAAAAGAAGAAAAAGAGGAAACAAAAAAAAATTAAGTTAATCAAGAGCTGTGAACTTGAAATCAGTCAAAAACCAAACAAACTCAAAATAAATCGCACGCGACTTCAGAACGCCAATAAAGTATCGTCTTGTTATTTTTTTCCGTTCTAAGTACGATACTAATATTCGTCAACTATTACTGACATTTTTTAAAATGATTACTTCGATCGATATTAAGAGAAACTAAAAATGAATTAAGATAAATAGAAAATAAAAAGACAAAACTGCAATGATGAAAGAGGATGGAGTAGGGAGAGAAAAAGAGGAAAAGAAGAAAATTGAAAATGTAATAATTTTATCTATCGATTATTGTAATTTCATGTAAGTTGTGAACTTACCAAAAAGTTTTGTGCGCTCTTTTTACGAATCGGTATATACTTTCCTTCTAGAATCAGTATTTTAGGCGCAGAAGCCTTCTGTAGATACCTATGTCGATGCTGCTGTTGTGAAAATACCTAGTACGTATATCGATGGCAAATGTGACAACGATGATAATATTTCATCATTGCTTGAAAAAAAAAAAAGAAAAGAAAAGAAGAAAAAAAAATAGAACAATGTCAGTCAGTCGATAAATGAATGTTGTATACTTTTTACTTTAAAAGCGTAACCTAAATAATGTCTAATAAAAACTTAGATTCTAAGGGGTGATTAATTCGGATCGAGTTCGGTAGATCTGGACTTCGGTCCGTCACCCCATGCGATGTATAGGCTCTAACATTTAAGTAAATTATTATCTAGCTATCTAGGATATTATGTATGATAACCTATGATCAGGTGAGATGCGAAATAAACCGACTGACGGATGATATTAAAAATTTGAGGAGATATTTGTTGTACAGAATATATGTGAATTGAAGAAGAAAAAGAAACACGCAATCGTCAACTCTATTCAGTATTAGATCTCCGTAGGACGATACACTGGAGGTATTTTCCTGTTAGGTATTTTTATTTTCAATCATGCACAAAGTCTGATAAGACCTTGATCGGAATTGCGGAAATAATTTCACAATTAACGATAAAGAGATGAAAAATTATTCATTCGAAAATCAATAGTATCTGTATATATACATATACATACATATAATACATATTAAAATAAAAAAAAAAAAACTATGCATACAACAAATGGAAGTGAACTTCTTTTTCTCAAAATTTATCTCGTAACTTGTAACCACTAACGAAGTTTATTTTCAATAAATATACACAATTAATATAATTTCGCTTAGAGAATATCGCCTGCAACTCCTCTTATTTTTTTATATATATACATTTTATGTTTAATAAACTATAGATATCGATATTTTAAATACTCAAGTACAATTTTTTTGTCATTTTAATGTCGAAGATTATAAAATTCAGTCTCATTTTAGAAAACTCCGTAACCGGAGAACTTTGAAACATAAATTTCTTCTTTTCCGCTTCTATTATCAGTTCTCTGTACTTACATTAGCGCGGGCGAACATTGTGTAATTATTTTTTAGTGCCTGTGACAAAGTATACAACTATTTAACAACCTTCAGTGAACCAGGCGGGAATTTCAAGTGCGTTTTTTAAAAAATTCAAACAAACAAAAAATTCACGCTGAAGGTTCCGACGGAGATTATTGGAAGCAGATCTCCTACGCCCCGATCGTGTTTTCCGTGGGACAGGTAGGCGGACCTGAAAACAAAGGTGATTAAAATTTAGTGAGTCAATGACTTTCGGTGTATTTATTCGCTTGTTTCTTTTTTTTTTTTCTTTACCATTTCCTCTGTATTTGTTGAGCTGTTGATAAACCTGTTTCATCCGTTCGATGTTAATCCTTGAACTTTTACCGTGGTTTACCATAGGCAGCGAGTATTCTTTACCAATAATACATTTAGCGGCACGTTGAACACTCAATGGTGCATTCCAAGGCTCATGTATGTATCTCGTAGGAAAGTTTTTCAAAACCGGTAGATAACGTCTGTCAAAATGTGTTAATGAAATATTGAGAAAATGTCCTTGAAACATTCTTTCATCAGATTGGGCATCACTTTTATTACTCACCTTATGTAGTCACCGTTGGGGTCAGCTTTTCTGCCGAAGCGCACTGGACAGTAGCAGTGAAAAAATTGTTGGAAAAATGAACTGCAAGATAGCCACATCCACATACCAGCGTTTACTGACCAGTCAGCGTCCAGAAGTAGCTCGTCAAATACCTTAAGATCATGATAGTTTAGCGGTTAGTTTGACAAGTAGTTTTGTATGGAATTTTCACCAAATAATACCTTCATTCCCTCTTCCCAGGATATCCAAAGATCACCTCTGGTCAAAAAACAGGCTACGGCGTGCCTGGCGAGATGATGTATCCAACCTTCTTCTCGGAGCTGCGTCATTATTGCATCGATCCATGGGAATCCTGTCTGTCCCTGTTTGTGCAGAGGTGTAAGAACCAGAATTTTTGTTCAAGCTATTTTCAACTTCTGATTATTCTCATGCACCAGTGTTAATTTAATCGATTACCTAACGATCATCAATTGGTTAGAAATTAGTTTTTTAAGCTCACGTTCGCCCATTTGGCAAGCGCCTCTACGTTCTTGTCCCACGGTATCTGTACACAAATTGGATTTCCCTGCATCCTGTCAAAACTTGGATTTCTCGTAGCGGCACAATAGAAAAATTCGCGCCATAATAACTGTCCGTGAAGAGAAAGTGGGGGAACGGCCTTTTTTATCTGCAAAACAATCATCATGTTTAGAAATAAAATCAACGATGATAAGTTGAACTAGCTTTACCTTTTTGTACAGGTTGGTAAGCTGATAGTAAAATAGCCTTGTACTGAGGCATCCGAACCGCAGATAAGGTGAAAGGCCCGTCTGGCTCGCTAGAAGAGACTGCGGTGTCATTTTTGGTCGACCAAAGCTGGCTACCCAAGCTTTCCGTTCTAGGTGCCGTTCGAGTCTAACTAAAGCTTCGCCCTCTCCTCCTATCCAAACTGGAGCTTTTAGATTCTCGGTGTCAAATCCTGTGGTAAATTCGACATGATGATGTTAAGTTTCTGGGAATTATCTGGCAGTTTGAAAATTGATTTCAATCACTTGCCTAGTTCCTCTAAAGTCGGTACACCGTACACATCGTCATGGTCGTCTTTCAGAGGTGTGTAAGCTCCGGCTGTGCAGTCGGGACCCACGGTAGGCTCTGGAAGAAGTGGGGAATCCATGGCAGCAACGACGTTTTGAAACTGGTGGTAAGTCAGTGGTACTTTTCCTCCATTTTTCTCGATTATTCTTTCGGGACACAGCGATTAGAAGGAATCAGGAGGAAGAGAAAGATAACGAATTTTGATTCATCTCTGACTTACTTGTCTAGCTTGTAAAGCGTATGAGATACCCTCTGAACAACTGATATTCCAAGTTCCTGGCATAAGGCTGAAATGTTGTGATCTCTAACACGGCCAAAGGGTTCCGGATCCTCTTCAAATGTGAGATTAGTGGTGCCCCATTCTTTGAATAATTTTGGAAGAGCATCTGCGGGTTGTCCTCGAATAACGAAAAGTCGGGAATTTAATTTCCTCAAGGATCGATCCAAATCTTCGAGGCACTGAAGAAGAAACCTGAAGAATTTGATGTACCAAACTGTTAAAAATTCACTCTTTCCATTAGTCAAGCTCTTTCTCACCTCCATTTATTTATCCCGACGTTTGTACTCCCGGCAAACCAGGGATCTAGGATAAAGACGCATCGAAATGTGGTTGCTCCCAAAAGCCCTTCTCGCAGAGACGGATTGTCGTGGAGTCTCAAGCCCTTCCGAAACCAGTGCACTGTATGCTTAGTACCATCGCCTCTTATGGGTTGCTTTTCAACACAGTGAGTCCCAACTATTTTATCACTTCCCATCATACTCAGGTATTTTTTTTAAACAATTGTTCGAAAATATTAGTCACACTTTTAGAATTTTGTTGAGATTGTTTTATGGTATTTCATTGAAAGCTGTATAGCTGTTTTGAAATCGGTGAATTCATCGAGTCAATTGAAGTTTATAGGTCATTACGCAAACAGATGATAACAATGCTCGTTGAAACAATTATATTTATACACTGGAGATAATTTTGGATTCAATTTTATACACCTATAGGTATCTCGTAACGCTGTTCAATTTTTCCTTCCCCACCCCCCACTGAACTTTCAGCCCTTTAACAATGTACACCCTTTAATATGCTGTGTTGCCAAGCCGAGCTTTGTACACATGGTTTGTACAGTATTATGTATATTTTTCTAAAGAAACGATTCCCGATTCAAAGAAAATTCAATATGTTTTTTATGGCGCACAGTTCATCTTAATTCGTGTTAGATTCGAATGAAATTTTATCGATCACCGCTGTTTTGATACGACAAAAAAAAAACTGTCAAAATAAATTCACTGCAATTATTTGTTGAAATAGTTTCGGTGATAATTCGCACGATTTGAACAGCGAATTCTTTACGGAGCTGATGGCTGGAAATTGTGGCGGATAGCTTGAAAATTAGCTGAAATCTGAAAACTTGGGCATCCCGAGGGAGACGAGGGGACAAGAGTCGGCAAAAACCACGCCGACTGCAACGTGACCGAGGAATATGTTCGGCTTGTGATTCGCTGACTGAATCACGTGGGAATTTAGGCACGTTGTCCTCGCCGTGCTTTTACCTCGAAAGAGTGCATAACGTTAACACTTGTATATACAACCAGATTGTATGTGTTTCGCCTTTCTCTTATACAGTTTCCAGATTAAAAATGATGATGGTTATTATTCGATCGTATATCTTAAGGTTTATTAACATGTCAGACAATTGTTTTTCTCCGTCACAATGTTGCCTTTGATAAAGGATATTTGATATTGATTACTTCCTGATCAGTTTTTGCCGGATAATATCCAATAATTCATTATCTTATTAAATTAATGATTCTGCTCTTATTATTGTTGAGTAACAAGGCTAATAATAAGTTTGCATTCTATGAAACCTGTGGGATTCACGTGAGATCCTTTGATCCCCAAATGTATTTTTAGTTTTAAATGCTTTCTCGCTTCAAATATAAGAAGGTAGATTAGTTGATGAAAGAATAATAATTGATTCGCAATTAAATTCCAGTCAAATACTTTATATTTAGTAATAGTTTTAATTTATCCAAAAGTTACCCGAGGCAAATTACCTGTTCCTGACAGAAAGTCGATGCTTTGCAATTTTATGAGAATTTTTGTCATTCTTAGCCAGAAGTTTGTAAGGATTGTATAAGAAATGTAATATTATTTTAGAATATGGAAGATAGAAAATTTTCTAAAGGTTTTTGAAAATGATGGATTCAAAAAATGTTTTGAATCGCTGGAATTTGTGACCGGAACGCTGGAACGAGTTCCTAAATTTCGTTTCCATCGTTTCGTGTTCTATCGTATCAAAATTCTGTACTCTGATAAATAAAACCCTATTAAAGAATCCGTGATGTAAAAATGGCGACGTATTTGAAAACAACGTCAAAATTGTTTGACCTACCATCCAGAGGTTCTGCGGAGTTGGATTTAAAGGATTTAATGTGCCCAGTTTGTAGGGGTGTTTTAATCGAGCCCGTCACCCTGCCATGTGCCCACAGTTTGTGTCTTAGGTGTTTAAATGGTACGATACAACACAACAGTCTAAGCTGTCCACTATGTAGAGTTAGAGTTGGTTCTTGGCTGCGTACTGCTACTAAATCTGGTAGTCTGGTTAACGATGGACTGTGGAAGTTGATCAAAACAAGATTCGCTAGGGAAATACAAGCCAAACACGACGGACAGGATACCGAGCTTGATGCTGGTAAGCGAACAGTTGAACATAACCTCCCCAAGTTGTATCTTGTTAAAAAGTCACGATGAATCTCAAAGAGTATCCTTATCTATTCTAGGGTACGTAACGACGACTAACAAAATCCTCAGTGCAGCTGGCGAGATACGCCGAGAATACGAAGCCCAACTTCAGCTGGCGGAGGAAGAGCTCAGGTTGCGTAGAGAAACTGAAAGACTAGCCAGCGAGGCATTGATACGCAAAATTCAGGCCGAAGAACGTCAGCAAATAACTCAATTGGCCAAGGATCGTGCAATGGCAAAATCTCTGGCAAAAAAACAAGTTATAGACAAATTTAGTACTAAGCCACAGGAAAGGCTCCTAACGGATGAAAGAACTGCAATCGAATCTACCTCAACGACTTCTGACGGAGTAAATTGGAATAAGGTAAAAGATGGCAATGAGTGGAATTCGAATATAGCTTTGATTTCTAAATTGAGAGCCGAGAGGTATGCCTCAGAGATGAAATCGGGCGGCAAAAATGC